>VZTN01035840.1:148357-246814 GCA_013400515.1 Erpornis zantholeuca | reverse complement strand
CGCGTCGCCGAGCTCGGGGCGGCCGCCGCGGCCTCGGGGGCACTCGAGGAGGGGGAGCGGCGCGGTGAACTGAGGGAAGGAGCGGGAGCTCAGCCCTGCCGGACGGCTCGGAGCGGCTGTTTTTCGAGCTGTTTTACTCCGGTACCGGAGTGCACGCGGTGCCCCAGGTGGGGCTGACAGAACGCTGTATTGCAGAACACTGTGGTTATATGGCAGAACACCTCTGATCGCTGTGATTCTGTGTCTCAGAAGTTGTTAGCACAAGTTGCCCGAGTTTCACCAGAGCAAATGCATAAGGGGAGGGGAAAGATGAGCGCGCATCTAGAAAATGAGAGTTTATTCTCAGGTAACAGCCACGCTTAGTCATTAGGTGAAGCTAGACTGTTCTCACGTGTTTATTCACTGACATACACACATTTATAGGTTCAGGCACCTGGCAGTCGGTTCATGCCCGCAGAAGGTCTGCCTGGTGAGACTGGTGACACAAGGTTTGCAGTCTTCCTGCTCTGCTTACCTCCTGACGCTGCTGTTTGGGGTTCTATGAGTGTCTTAAAGAGTTTTACGTACGGGAGCTGGTCTGGCTTGGTCTGTCACCATGCAGGCTGGATTAAGCTGCAGAAGGAATGCCAGAATATGGACTTTTTAGTTACTTAGTCCCTCTGCAGCCTCATCATTCAATACTGTGCAGCTTTGTCATCTTTTGCATGGAAAACACTGCGCGGTGACACTGCTACAAGTACAAATGCATTGTGGTTGGGAAGTTTGCTTCCTAACTCTCTTGATTGTATGTTGGGGTGAATAAAGGAAAGCTGTCGATATCAGCTCTGTATTTTTCTGCTTGTGGCAATATGGAATTACCTTGAATTACTGACAGAATGAGACAAGGATGGTGGTGCTGAACAGTGAGAGAAGACGTTCTCTCTGGCCATCGTGAGTACCAGAAGGACACCATCAGCTCACCATCAGTCCAAGGAAACCAAGGGTTTCACTAAGTTGTTCTCACTGAGGTTTATGAAGTTATATGCGGCTAAGCAGAGAAGAGAATGCTTTGGGATTTCAGTGTCATACGGCTGCAGTTAATTGCAGCTGTCAAAAGCAAAGCATTTGAGAAGGTTTAAAAAGAAAGAGTAGGTTCGAAAGTGAAGTACACTTTGTTTTTTACACAAGTCCCTGGTAGTATGCTCAGTGTTGGTAAAACTACTTTTTTTCCTTCTGAAAGAGACTCTTATTTCTTTGGTTTTTTGTATCTGGCTTAGTATATAAAAATCATCCAAGTATGATGAGTTCAGGTATAAAGGGGGAGAGGAGATGGCATAACAGCTATAGCTCTATATTGTTGGCAAATTGGTAAAAAACATACCAAGAGCTTCCTTCTAAGGCCTTTGTAGGCCAGTCATCCTTGTGTACCTGCTTTAGATGCCATACTTCATGTTCATTTTTAAAAGAGAAAATACTCCTTCATTTACTGCTGATCTAGATGGACTAGAGCTTTCTCAAATGAGATAACCAGAAAAACAGCGAGATATCAAAAGAAGGTGAACATCATTAAAAATATGTTTTAGATAATACTAGCTGTATAGCAGAATAGTTCAACTCCAATTTACTTCAGGTTTTGATTTTTTAATGCATCTAAATACAGAGACATTGTTCTGTGGCAGAGCTGAAAGGAGTTAGTCAAGAATTTCTAGCCCTGTGTTCACATTAGAAATGCCTGTTGTGTTCTCCTGTGGATGAGTATGCTGTTTTACAGTGTGTGCAAATGTTTTTTCCCAGCATCAATAGTGGATGACATTCCTTGTTACGGAGTGGCAGTCAGCAGCTATTTGTGCAGGTGTGTTCAGAAAATGTGTTAGGGCACCTGAGTTGCCGTTTATTTGATAAAAGGTGTTGTCTGGACATTGTTCCATTCAGAAGGATGAAGTGCCTCTGGAAAAAAAAATCTTCCTTAAAACCATGTAAGTACACCAATTCTGTGCATTTCATAGGAGAAGGCAGAAGCAAGTGTACTTTTTCTTGATTTTGCATCTGCAAAATCTGAGGACTCATCTTACATATTTCTGAGCTAGAATATAGCTGTGAGTATATTTATCTATATTTATATTCTTTAAAAGTATTTGCATGCTGTCATGCCTAGTGCTATGCTTTTATGAGACTTTGTGATGGGTACTTTGGGATTCTTTTGTTGTTGTTTGTGATTTTCAGTTTATGTTTTAGTGTTTTATTTTTGCATTTAATAGGCTCCCTTTCAATAAGACAAATGCCTTTGCTTGCCTAAAGCCCCAGTGAAGACAAAAGGACTTTACACAGGGTGGGAAGTCTGTTCTGTAAACTTCTGTGCACAAGCACACAATGCTCTGAAAATGAGAGCGTCTTTCAGACGGCCTCAGTGCGCTGCATAGTTCCTTCCTCCCATCTGCTGCTGAGTGGATCGAGAAGTGCTGAGTGACTCACATAATGACAGCCTGAGGTGTGCGGGGCTCTGCCGTTGTCATGGAAGGCAATGCATTATTAATCCCTCCATTTGATTTCTTAGTCTGTCATGATTGCCATCTAAAATTCATCTGGTTGATAAAAGGACAAGAAGCTCTTCAAGGCAGTGTCTGAAATGTGAGACAATTGGGACAAAGTGTTGCATATGGAAGTGTGTGTGGGTAAAATACAGTTCAGAAATCTTGAAGGTATGGGAGTAAGAGAAGCAGAATTTGAGGTTGCTGATTTGCTTTCTTATAAACAGTCACAGTAAACACTGCAGCTATCTGTGGGCTCTGCTCATGTAGTTGAAATTCACTGTTTTCATAACTAGATTTCTTCACCATTAAAGTATCATGAACTTAAATTGCTTCTGTAGCTTGTCTGAGGAAGCTGAGGTAATAATTCATCAGATAGCATTAATTCTAGATTAATAAGAAACATAATTTTAAATATAAATCTTTGTTTAATAAGTGATGAATTTTTCCGTTAAATATATATCCTGTAGCCTTTTTTCTTTTCATGTGGATCCCATAGTGATACCTTAGCCTAAAAAGGTACCTATAGATATTATCTCAAACTGGTCCAAAAGTTTTCAAAATAGGAATGTAGATGGTCAGGGGAGGCAGAGAAATGAACAGACTTATAACAAAGAACACTCCCTAGTGTGGTAGAGTTACAAAGCTCTAACAGATTTCCTGGAAAGGAAAAGGGTGATGAGAGCTTGCTGGTATGGGGTGGTGATGGCTTGTTTGAGGAACTACCTCCATGGGTGACCCACCAATGTCAACCTCAGATTGCACACTGGCCCCAGAGCCAGAACAGCCCTGTGGCTATATTTATAGTATAGTCAGGTGTGATTTGGGATCCTCCTTCACACTGACTACAGGCCAGCAACTTGGGGAAAAAAAGGCAGCCCAATATTGTCTGCTCAGCCAGGGGAATGTGGAGGCCTAGACAATGATGGGAATTTTGTGTTTGTGCAAAAAAAAAAATCATCCTTGTCATCAAGAAATTAACACACTCCCAGCCCTCACTTTAAGATTGTCTGAATTTGTTGTGGAATCACAAGACAGCAGCAAAACACTAGAATGCCCAAACGTTAAATTCCTTTTTAGGCAAATAATTTTTAAGTTTTTTCCTGACTTGCCATGGTGTTTTGATAATATTAGAAAAAACTGGTATGTTCTGAGAAATGTATGCAATGTGCTTAATAAAGCTTTGCAGGGGGCTCCTTACAAGGAACCTGTTTTCAAGGTAATGGTGCTCATCGGCAAATATGTATTAATGGTGATATAGAATATTTACTTAGATTTATCATTTGAGTGATTATTAGTAGTGTTTAGTTTCCTAATGCTTTCTCAATCTTCTGTTACTTCTGATAATTTCTTTATGTGAGTTTCAGTCTTCTTTCTGTAAACTGTCCTTTAAAATATATATATAGGGGTTTTTGTCATAGCCTCACTCTTCTCCCATTGTTTTTTGGGGTTTTGGGTTTTTTAAAATTTTTTGGGGTTGTCTCAGTGGGCATTTTATTTATCTCACTGGGAGCAGCAAGTTCTCTCTGTTCTGGGACTGACTCAGCAACAACTTATACTAGTGGGAATTATACAATTTATTGCACTGGAGGCAAAATCCAACCTCTAGAGCCAATAAATAATTCTTCCCATTTTTTCCCGGAGATGTGGGATGAGGTAGTAGCATTTCTTGAGCTTGTTACTTTTTTGGCTGTTTCCTGGCTCCCCATCTCAGGCATATGCTATTTTCATTGGGGACTCTGAAACAAACAAGGTTTGCAGTATTCTCTGTAGTTCTTCAGAAGTAGAGTTTGTTTCGCTTTTTGTGAGTCTTAGTTTAAACTGAGCCTGCAAATCAGTTTGTTTTACTTCACTGTCCCTCACTAACTCTTGGCAATTGGCACACAGCCTGAGGGGAAGACTTGCTGCTTCTTTCCTACAGCACAGATCAGCACTGAATGCTGCTTAGGGCTTTTCTGATGCTTTCGTAGTAAAAGCCTCTCCTGCTATGCAGGACAACACTTTAGCCACAGAGTTAAGCCTGTGTGGTTTTAGTTAACCAGTTCTGAATGAAAATACATTGTAAAATCAACCCCCAATTTCTGATTAAATTGTCTCACATCCATCCACTCTTCATCAGTTTCTAGTTTTATCTTGCAGACCTGCATGTTAGAGAGTTATTACTCCACCTAGTTGTGTGGACAAGTGCAGTAACAGGTACTTGCTTCCTGGTGAAAATAAATTTTACTTGGGCCTAACTGTACTGATCTGCTATCAAGCTCAATATGTGAATATATCTGCTCTCTATGCATTAAGGTAATTTAGACAGAACTGGTAGAGGTTTTAGCTTTTTTTGCAACTTGAAGACCACCTAAAAATGTCACAGCTGGGCCAGAGACTTCAGTGTAGTGAGTGACTTTAAATCATACTCGCAACAGACATTTATTTTCTCAGCTTTCAAGAAGTAGCAGCTTGCTGGTGTTCGGCTACCTGGAGGACCAGCAATCTTCAGTATTGCTTTTTTGCTTTATCAGTCTCCATTTCCCAAAACATGGGATATCTATTAATCATGTTTATTTTTGTTACCAATAATCTGGAGCTTTTTGATGATGATGATCTTTCCATGATCTAAATCTTTAAACTTTGGGGTTTTGCCATCTTACAACCAATGAGACATAGAGCTTCTTTCACACACAAATGCATTAGAGACACAGTCTTATTTCTTACTTGCTTTAAATAATTATTTCTGTAACTTGAATGTTTGCCTTTTAATGATGTTTTTCATGCCCTTATATCCTCTGAGACTGCGTTTAAAGCTTATTCCTAAGCTGGCATTTGTAGCAGTGTAGGAATTTGTCTACAGCTATTGATTTCTGTATCTCTTCCTCCCTTCCCCTTTGCTTTTTCTTTATTTCTTTTTTACATTTTTTCCCCATTATCACATGTATGGCTCTAAGTGACAGATCATTGAAAAACAGTGCAATGTGTTCTACAGACAGCAGTGTTTCAAAGCATTTATTAAGCATGTGGTTTTGCAGAACTGGCATGTATTTCTGGAGGACTTGTCTGAAAAGTATGAGAACTGTGGTTTTGAGTGTTTCAGAGGCTGGCTGAAGAGCTTCCATAGTGTCTGGTATTTTCAGAGAAGAAAGCGCTGCTCTTGGAGCTGTAAGAGTCTTAGGTAAAAATAAAGTAGAATTTGTTCTTCTACACAAAAAGGCTGGTCACCTCCTAGCAGACCTTGCTAGATTCTGCATATGGGATCCTACTGCCATCCCTTCTGGTCTGCTTTTGCAGGAATTTGTGGAGGTGAGCATGAGACCTCATCCTGCTTCAACAAATCCATGTTCCAATGCATGGGTGTGAAACCTGCCTCCCTTATAGTCAGTGGCAAAGTTCCCAGTGACACCAATACAGTGAGGATTCCTCTTTTCAGTAGAACTGTGAATTTTCCCCGACTCCATTCTTCCTCACCTGTGTCTGCGATCTATGCGAGTTTGGTTTTTGAATGAGTTCTTGCTCCGTTACCAACTTGAGCTGTATTTTCTTCTCTTTGAAATGCATTTTGGCTGAAAGGCAGCATAGCACCATGTAATGTGTCCTGTTCTACACATCACCAGCAACAAAGTGAGATGAAATAGAAGTGTATTTTGCTGGTTTGGTAGGTAGCACTGTGTGTAGAGGTCATCTCCTTTCTGCTTGTGCAGAATCACTTGCTTACTTCTGCAGTCTGTTTTTGCACATGGCATCAGTCATCCAAAACCTGATGAATTAAAATGGGGTTAAGAGCAAGATGGTTGATTTGGGAGCTGGTGGTGGCAAGAAAGATCGGTACATTGGCAGCTTGTGAGGAAGCTGTGAGCTCAGGTCTCCATTGCCCTGCTGTGACTTTGCACAAGTTCTTTAGCATAGATGTCATGAGCAAGTAAATGCCAAGAAGTGTTTTCCAACAACACGTGGGTATCTAAATGTCTTTGACAAATGCAAATGAGATTACTCATCCCGTGTCTGTTAAACCAGAGTGTTACTTTTAAAGACAAAAGGATTACCATGAGGCCTCAGGGTTGCATTGTCAGATGTATATCAGCACTGTGATATTTGGTCCAAATGTGCATGCAAGACTTTGAAGTTACAGACTTCTCTTACCTACCAGAAATCATGATATGAAATGCATACATAGCAGCTTCTTACTCCCTCATCTGCTCTTGGTTCTGGCTTGTTTTAAAGCCAGGTCTGTAAATCTGGATATGGCTGCAATGGAGAGGTAGGTCAGTAAGAATTGATATGTTATTATAATGTTGACTGCAAGTTAAATGTTTGGAGGTTTTAGGAGATTTTTATTTGCATTGTGATGTATTTTTTGTAATAACAATATCACAGAATATTCTGTGTTGGAATGGACCTATAACCATTGAATCAGACTCTTAAGTGAATAGCCCGTGTGGGGATCAAACCCATGACCTTGGTGTTATTAGCACCATGCTCTAATGTAGGTGTGTAGTTCTAGTTAAATTCTCTTTAGAAACCCTACAAATTAAAGAAAGCACATAGGGGAAACATGTATTGCTAACAAGGACAGCATCATTTAGACACCTTGTCATTAGTGCGAAAGGTGATGATAAGTACATTCTTCACATTTTTGTTGTCTTTGGAAGACTTTGTATTGGGGTGTAGCTTTGCATACTGTCTCACTGCAATGGAATAAGTGATATGGTTCAAATAAATAACAAAATTGTTAATTTCCAAACCAACATTTTTCTTTTTTTCTGCATTGCTCTTGTTGTGTGCTGATAATGAGCCTTTTTAGTTACTGTAACCAATATGGCACAGTGCTCTATTTGGTATAATGAGGAATGAGCTGTCTTTTTTTGTGTTTTGACAATATAAAACTTGAACAGTGTTTGGGATGATAGTTGGTTCTTCTTTCTGCAGTAGCAGAGGAGTAATGCAGCAATTGAATTCCTGGACAGAGACATTTCTAATTAATGATACTCTTCAGCTCTTGCTATCACACAGTCTGTTGTGAACCAGAAGTAAATGTGCCACTGGTTACCACAGATCAGGCTTCCTGGTTTTTGTTTGTCCCTACAGGAATAACAAGTCGCCTGCAGAAAAGGCTGAATGCCAGCTGGAAACATCCTTGTGTGGTGAATGTGCTTCTGATGAAAATCAGTCTGCGCTCCACACAAGTGAGCATTTATGCTCAGTTGTAATGCCGCCCTAAGATTCCTTGAAAGAAGTTTCTAAATCTTCTAAAGCCACCTTTTAACATTCATTTCTTCATGTAATTAATTTATTCTAGTGTATGTAAGCATCTGTTACAAACTTATAGGGGAATTGTATGAAATAATCAGTGACAGTGCTCAGTTGTGAAAGCTTGAGAGCAGCCAGAAAAAAGAGAGGCAGTGGTGGAGGAGTAGATAGCTGGGGAAGACTTTGTTGCCACTTATAACCTATTAACACTGACATAAACTTGGGAGTAGCTTAGTTTGGGCTTACAGATAATTATAAAAATATTAATAAAAATATCCTTTCATCTGTGCTTTTCCAAGCACCAAATCAAGACAAATGAGTTAAAATTCACATTCTAGAGAGAAGGATTTCCAAAATGAGCTAAATTATTTGTATGGGACTGAGGTTTCAATGCAGAACCCAGGCATCCTTATGTCCTAGTATTTCCTTCCTACCTCTAAGTAATTTAATCTCGTGTTTGATATAAAATATCCTGATTTGGTAGCAGCAGGTGTATTGTCGGAACAAAAAGATAAGCAGCATGCTTGTGATGTGCAGCAGGTAAATAAATGGGGAGTCTGAAACCTTAGTTCACTCTTGTCAGATAAGCTGAGCTCTATGCCTGGATGCATCCACGTGAATATCCTCATGCTGTTTCACCATATGCCTTAGCATTGGCATAGCTGTCTTTTGAAGGAGAGAAGCCCTGCCCTTGGGGAAGGTTTTGCTTTGTGTTGAGACTTCACTGAACTAGTCAAAAATGGGAGGGTGGTGGGGTGGTGGTGATGTGGATAGTACAGTTCCTTAACGGAAGGGTGCTTAATACCGTATTAAGGCTGAAGAGTAACAGGCTTCAGATGCCTTCTGTGTTTGGTTGCTATTTCTAGAGATACTGGAGAAGATTAAGGTGTCTCTAGCTTGTTTCTAGAATGATATGTGTTCAATGTTAGATATAATGGCACCATTTCCTTCTCCCTTCCTATCCTGTCATGGATATCCTTAAATGGATTTGAACCATTGACCCTGGAGATTTCTGGTATGTCAGAAGCTTTGTGCAATTCTTACAATCTTTCTGATTTCTGAATCTGTTGGATGGGTGTTTGAAATCACTGGTTTTTTATTTGAAGTTCCACTCTGAACAGTTGTACAAAACCTGGTACGTCTTGAGTAATCAGTTGCATTGTGGCATCCAGTACCTGCAGTTTATCCAAACTCTGCACTTTTGGGAAGTGCTGTAGTCAAGCAAGAATTTACCTTACTAGACTGCTAATTTCCATGTTCCATAGGCTTTAAGGAGTAATCAGTAACTTATCTTCCCATAAAGTGTGCATAATTAGAGAGAAATGTTGGCACGGGTAGAGCATCCTCTGTTATATTTCATATATTTCATCTATATAAACTTTTATTGGTCAGAAGTAAAAGCAAGCAGTGTTTAACATCAAAGACTTGTTTCTCTGCCTTCATGCCTGAGCTGAAGCTGCTGAGCTACTTCTACTCATCCTCTTTGGCTTGATTGTCTTGCGTATGAACATTTCTTTTCCCTGGCTATTTCCTGCTTTGTACTGCTACAAAGGACGTTTTAATGAGAGCAAGCACCTATAACTTGGGGCTTGTGCTTGTCCTTAACATAGTCTTGGTAGCAGGACCCTGATTAGAATTACCTACAGTCACTGTGTCCATAGCTGGTCTTTGTGTGACTTTAAAGAATCCACAGGTAATTTTTGTCTCATGTAGATACTTGTAAGTTACTCTAAAATGTAGTACATAATGTACAAATATAGTACATATATGTACATAATAATAATATGTATTATTTATTTCCTAGTTATATTTTGCTCGATTGGTTTTGGTTTGGTTTGGTTTTCTTCCCAAACAAGAAAGTGGAGCAGGCACTTTGCATTCTTGAATTCTTTTATTTTCTGGCTCATTCCCTGTCTCCTGCTTTCAGGTCAATGCTCAGTTCTCAAAACGGATCCAGGCAAAAATCAAGGACCTTCTGCAACAAATGGAGGAAGGGCTGAAGACGGCAGATCCGCATGACTGCTCTGCCTATACTGGCTGGACTGGTGAGAAAGCTAGAATTTGAATGAAATGTAATTGTTAAATGATGTAATTGGATTTATTCACAAGAGATTCTGATATTCTCATAGGAGTGGCAGAAATACTCTGTTACAGGCATTTTTGTGAGTTGGTTTTTCTTTTAGCTCTGGAGCCTTGGTCACTGCTGTCTGGAACTTGCTTTGACTACAGCAGGCAAAGCTACAGAATGATAATTGACTTTTGTATATGGAGATCATTGTCTTGCAAAAGGAGTGGATGCCCTAGTTGCATAGAGAGGGGATTAGGAAAAAAAAGGTAAAACCCATGGGCTGAGATAAGAACAGTTTAATAATTGAAATTAAGTAAAATAAATCAATAATAATAATGGAACCAACAGTAATAATTATAATTGTAATGAAAAGGGGAGAGGGATAAAATGCAACAGAATAGAGTGATGCAGAATGCCTTTGCTCACCACCTGCTCACCAAAGTCCAGCCCATGCCTAAGCAGTGATTGGCGGCTTCCAGCCAGCTCCTCCCAGTTTATGTACCCAGCATGATGTCCTGTGGTAGGGGATATCCCTTTGGCCAGTTTGTGTCGGTTATCCTGGCCATGGTCCCTCCCAGCATCTTGTGCACCTGCTCCCTGGCAGAGCATGGGAGACTGAAAAGTCCTTGACTTCGGGTAAGCACTGCTTAGCAACCACTAAACCATCAGTGTGCTATCATGTTATTCTCACACTAAATCCAGACCACAGCACTGTAGCTACAGAGAAGAAAATTAACTATATCCCAGCTGAAGCCAGGACACTGGTCCTTTAGGCAGAGCCTACAGTTTTCATGTCTGATGTGGCCAATGTGCTTCAAGTTGCCAGAACATGTCCATCTAGGCCTTTTAAGTGGGACTTTGCTGGATAGAATGGCATATTCTATTCCTGCTCTTCTAGCTCAGGCTTCAGGCATACTTAAGCTTTTAGCACCACATGTTTGAAATGTGCGCTGAGGAGATCTATTCTTTTATCTTTATGTCGTGAGGGGGGAGTACCTTGGAAAAGTTTTCCAGCCTTCACCCATCCTTAGGCTTAAATCTGGCAATTAAAGAGTAAAATTCCTTTGGTTTTTTCTTGATGTTTTGGTACAGATGGTGCTGTGGGTGGATGGGTGGGGAACTTTTAGACAGCTCAGGCTTAAAAGAGAGACGTGTTTCAATGTCTGAAAGTGACTGGCTGCTGAGTGCGTGCAGATCTCCAGTGGTGGGCTTTCGCATGCTGACGGTACAGAATGGCTCCCAGGGAGCTGTGTTCTGACACAGTGAATGACAACTGAAATTATGGCTGATAAACCAGAGCATGCTGAAAGTGAGTCATAAGGTAAAAGTAACACAGCCATCATTAGCTGAAACAGGAATATAGATGAACAAGTGACGTTGTCTAATGAGAGTGGGATTTTTCCATCCTGTGGAAGGATTGCCATCTACATCTATTCCAAACTGAATTTCTTTCAAGGCTCCTGTGGATATGGTTCTGAATAAAAGTATTTAAATTATCTGATTTTTAAAATACTTAGTGCAGATACTTTCTCCCCAGATTTGCTCTTTGCTGCATTTTGGTAGTGTGCAAATCAGAAGGTAAAAGTAGTGCTGTAAACACCTGCCCTGCTTTTTATGTACCCTGTATTTTTAATGTATTTTTTTTGTTGCTAGTCAAATCTTATTGGCTGTGCAGTCATAAGCATTGGCTTATACTTTGTGAAACATCTTTAAAATTTTGGAACACGTACTGTTGGCACATGGCAATCAAGGGACACATGTAAGAGTCCATCATACTTCTACAAATACTTTTTTATGTGCCAGACCTCTTGGAGGAGCCATTTTAAGGGTGTTGCACTGAGAAACAGTTGGAAGGATTAGATGAGCTGGACTTTGTTTCTACAATTCTGATCATCCTTTGATCAAGCCAAGATATTTACACATTTGTTGCAGGGCAAAAAAGGCTTCCACAAATCCCTGTAAATAGCCCACAAGTTCCTGTGATGCTGAACAGGGCTACCCAAGCTCTGCAGCTTTCTTCTTAGATTCACCTAGAAAGGCTTGCTCAGGGCCCAGGGAACATCTGAGGATGTACCAGCACTCTAGTGCTGTTGTTCTTGTACTACTGAGGTAGCCTCTCTGTGAGCTAAGTGGGCCTTGTGTGTACTCAGCTTTGGTTGAAGCTCAGGAGGGTGCTGAGAGATGGGTCCGAGTTACAGTGTGGTCTGGGGATAAGTAATTTACTTCTGCACGAGTATGCTTGCAGTTGGCCAACAGACATCCAGTTAGATGGATTTATTTCACTTCCTTCAGCCTACATTGTAATTTCGAAGGTTTTGTTTTAATGGAAAACTATGTAATGAGTTTAATGGAGTGAAGCTTGATAGTACCTCCTGGCATTCTCCAAGCCCTTGTTTGATTTCTGGCTTTTACAAACCAGCTTGACTTGTACAAGCTTGTAATCTTGTTGTGAAATACTTTTAGGGGTTATGAACAACTTGACAAGTTGTTCAAGTTGAATCCAAAAACCCATCAAAAGTTCCTTTTACAAATCAAATGGGAACTTCTTGCATATAATAGATGAGTTGTATTGTACAATTAGTGTACTCAGTCACACATGTGCTTGTTAGCTCAAATTTTTCAATCTTCAGTGATTTCTTTGTGTAGTTGGTTGTTGCTGGCTGAATGCAAGGCACCCACCAAGGCCTCTCTCTCACTCCCCTCCGCAGCTGGACAGGGAAGAGGAAAATATAATGAAGACTTCCTTGGTTGACATAAGGTCCAGAGGAGATTACTCACCAAATACCATCATGGGCAAAACGGGCTAGAACTAAAGATATTAACTGAATTTATTGCTAACAAAATCACAAAAGGGTAATGAGGAGTAAAATAAGACCTTCAAAACACATTCCTCTGACCTCTCTCTGCTTCCCAGGTCTACATCCTCCCCCAGCAGGACAGGGAGACAGGGAATGGTGGTTATGGTCAGCTTATCACCAGGTTTCACCTGGTGCTCAAGGGGAAGAGTCATTCCCCTGCTCCCCCATGGGATCCTTCCCACAGGAGACAATTCTCCAGGAACTTGGCCAATGTGAGTTCATCTCATGAGCAGCACTCTCTGCAAACTGCTGCAGTATGGGTCAGTCCTTCATGGGGTGCAATCCTTCAAGCACAGGCGGCTCCAATGTGGGCTTCTCTCTCCCATGAAAGAGTTACAGCCTCCTTCCATCAGGTCACAGCCTCCTCTTAGGCATCCACCTGCTCCAGCATACTTCATGAGTCTTCTCCGTGGGCTGCAGGTGGATCTCTGTGTCCCCATGGTTCTCCCTGGGCTGCAGGGGCACAGCTGCCCGACCATGGTCTGCACCCTGTACAGGCTGCAGGGGAATCTCAGCTCCGGCCTGGAATGCCTCCTCCCTCTCCTTCTCCACTGACCTTGGTGTCTGCAGAGTTGTTCCTCTCACATGTTCTCACTCTGCTCTTCTCTGGCTGCAATTAGAACTGTACAATAACTTTTTTTTCTTATTATTCCTAAATCTGTTATCACAGAGGCATTACTACTATTTCTAATTGGTGCAGCCTTGACCAGTAGCACATCATCCTTTGGAACCACCGGGAATTGGGACTGCCAGACATAGAGGAAGCTTCCAGCAGCTTCTCATAGAAGCCACCCCTGTAGCTCCCCACTACCAACGCTTGGCTGTGCAAACCCAATACACTTTGCCAAGTGTTGAGGCCTGTGTCATGAATTTTCTTTTTTTTTTTTGGAAATCGAGACTATCATTGGGCTTCAGTCCAATAATTTTTGTTTTTGCCATGATCCAATTGAAATGTAATCCAAATACTGGCCTGGTGCCTTTGCATTGCATAAGCTAGGACACTTGACTGACATGTTTTTATTGCCAAAATACGTGTTAACTTTTGCGTTACTGCTTCAGAGGAACCAAAGAGGTAAAGGTAAAAAGTGATAAATGTATAAGTAAGGCAAACTCTCTCTTTTTCATGTGTTTGTTTCAGGTATTGCCCTCTTATATCTGCAACTGTACCGTGTCACAAAAAACCAGAGCCATTTGCAGCGATCTCTTGATTATGTGAAGAGAATCCTTCGCAATCTGAATGGCAGAAGAGTTACTTTCCTCTGTGGTGATGCTGGGCCATTGGCAGTGGGTGCAGTGGTTTACCACAAGCTGAAAAATGACAGTGAATCTAAAGAATGTATTGCCAAGTAAGTGGCTGATGGTGGAAAAAGTCATGTCCTTCATTTGTAGAGAGCATTGGTTCAGTAACTCATGCAAGTGAAATTTCAGAGGACAGGATTAAAGAATGGACACTTCCTCTCCTGATAAGTTTTCAGTAGAAGAACACAAAATAGGCTTTATCTTTATTAAAGCTGGGTTACACTTGATTCATATTTAGTGGGTTATCTTGAGTCCTCTATTGCTGTTAGGACAGGATGTCCTTGGCATATCTGTAGTGCATGCATGTTCTGATTTTGTCACATGGAAGTGACATTTAACAAAAGCCACATGGTTGTCATCAGCAATATGTAGTGCTTGTGCAGTATGTGATGCTTTCTGTAAAGACTGGATCTTAATTGTAAATTCATTACAAAATGTGCACTGGAGGATCTGGAAACAGCCAGAAACAGGCAGAAACACGGTGCATCGGATTGTTACGTAACAAAGGTCTAATAAAAGAAAGAGGAAGTATTTGCAAGAGCAAATTTGTAAAGGCAAGGATATTAATTAAGTCAGAGCATATGAAGTGGCATGAAAAAATTCCAGCCCCTTTTCAAAGTAATCTAAAAGTTACAAATGTCTCCCCATTTCATTAGGTTCATTAGAGAACTGACTGTGCCTTTACTGGTACACAGTTGATTGCTCTCCCTGGAAGGAGTGGAAGCCCTGGAACTCTGGGGGGTTTGCATTCAGCACCACAATCCACCTGCTAGCTATCCAGCAGCATACCTCAGGCTGGCAGAATTTGCAGCGAGACTTGAGTCGTCATCTCCATCCTGGTTTATGTTTGGAAATGTCACTGGTCTCTTTCTAGTCTAGAATCCTAGTGGGATTAATCTCTGCTGCTGTTCATGAATGAATATTTCAGTTTTGAAATGAGTGTTAGGTTTGGAGATTTTTGCTTTTAGAACTGGCAGTAAACTTGGGCATGTTGTTTTGAATGCAGCTCAGAAAGCAGTGTTGCTTTAAGGCAAGAAGCATGAGTATAGCAAAATGAGATTAGCAGTACATCTTTTAGTGTTTCCTCTCCTTGGAAACTAATTTCTAGGAGGAGTAGGGAAAAGGGGTTTAGTTTGATTGTTTATTTTATAACTTTTTTGTTTACAAATATATTCATGGCACCAGCTGAGTGGTGCTTTATAGTTGTCAAAATGTAATCTGTGATTTCACTTTTAAGTTTTTTCCTTGTTCAGTTGTTTGATTTCAACAATAAAACTTAATAGTGGACAGTTTAGAAGAAAATAGTTTCATTCTAAACCCAAAATGTAGTTCTGAGAAAGGAAATCGAAAACTGGTTTTTGTGGGTAGCTTTTCCCTGTTATTAAGCAGGGACAGCATAAACACACAATTGAGGTCAGTGGTTTTGCTGTGGCATGATATTAGTGCTAACATTTCTCCTGAGAAATAGCAGCTGGGGGAATCTGGGAATTGAATTTGGTCTTAATCCAGGTTGTTGTTGCCCCTGCCCTAATTTAAAATGTGATCATCACTGTGGTTTCATCTAATTATCAATTTAATCCAAAAAGATACGAAGAGACAGGGAGGGAGCGGCAGGAAGACAGATCTCTGATCCACTGCAGTGCTAATACGGATTGGTAGAGTATTAGCAGAGAATCTTTCTGGAGAAAATGAGTTACAATGACCAGCACAAGGGTTTTCTTGTTTTTTTCATTGCTAAAGGCAAGCAAAACACTTGTGCATAATAGCAGTGTCCTTTTCAAAACTGAGGTGTTAAATGTTTGAGACAATCTGTTTTCTCAGCAGAGGGAATGACTAATGGTGGTATTGTGTTTTTTTTGTGTGTTTGGTTTGTCCCCTCTTAAGTGAGGGAAAAAAATTAAGTGTTCCTCACTTGGGTGAAATTTTTAGGAGGTTTCTCTCTTTGTTAGAGTAGCTCTCTGGGCTTCTCCAACTCCTACCCTGCATCTGTTTCCATCTGCACAAAATCCTGACAGTTGTGCTGATACTGACCTGGCTCTGGCTCAGTTTCCTGTCTCAGGGATGGCAGGCATGCAGAGGTCCTGTGTGTAAACCCAGCATCCAGCTGGACGGGGGGGGATTGAAAGGGAGTGGTGGGGCTTCACCACTTGTTCTGCTTCTGGTTGGATTGATGGCTTGTACAATGCACAGTCTAGTATGGTCTCTACAGAAGATACTCTCTCTCCCCACCTTCCTTGTCTGATTCAGGTTGTTGCAGCTCCAAAGGACAGTCGTCAGCACAGATGCCGAGCTTCCAGATGAGTTGCTCTATGGCAGAGCAGGTTACCTGTATGCCTTGCTGTACCTGAATACTGAAATCGGTCCAGACACTGTCCCACAGTCTGTTATCAAAGAGGTGAGACACTTTTCTCTCTCCAGCATCACAGCTTCAGTGAGATCTGGGATCACTCTCCTGCATAGTTCAAGCAATTAAGAGAGGGATGCTGGGGAGAAGAGGGACCTAGAGCTGGGAACCCAGTCTCATCTGTCCCTCCAGTCTCTCCCTCTGTTCCGTACTGCCCAGCTGGGGCTGAGACAGGGCAGTGTGGGTGGGTCTGTGTCCAGCCAAGGAAATAGGTCTAATATGTAACTAGTTTGGAGCACTTGAGACATTGTTACAAAAAGCCTTACGACAGAAGCGTGGAAGTATTTAAGTGAAAAGAATAGGAATTAAGTGCAGGGAACATGCATGACTGTTTTGCAGATACCAGAACCAGAAAAGGCAGGGCTGGAAAAAAGTAATTAGAAATATGGATAGATTAAATTTCTACTCTTAAAAATGTAAGTGATTTCATCATTAAGGAAAAATACCATTTCTACCTCAACGCTCAAATCCAAATGAATTGAATATTGTCCTGTCGCTGTATTGTTGCTTACTGTTTATTGTGGCTTTAGTCATGCCAAAGCAAAGCCCTCTGAATCAAAGTAAGCAAGACAGGTGATCTTTTGTGTGTTCTTTTTTGTAGGTAATAGATGCTATTATTGAGTCAGGGAAAAACTTTTCAAAGGAGGAGCGGAAAACAGACCGTTGTCCTCTGTTGTACCAGTGGCACAGGAAGCAGTATGTTGGAGCAGCCCATGGAGTGGCTGGGATCTATTACATGCTCATGCAGGTAAGAGCATCTTCTGTTGGCAGGGGTGAAATAGCAGTGATTTTTTGTTCTGCATCAGAGGATCATATATTCAGCTTTCATGCACGTGCGGATCAAGGTCTTACAATTTGGAATTAGACTGCAGCACAGAACTGTGCAGAGGTGCTACCTAAGGCTTTGATAGCAGAAGAAAACTGTGACCAGGGTATCCTCACATTAGAATGAATTAGCTCTTGAGCTGTGGTTCAGTGCACCAGCTTTTCAGAATCTGGTTTCTTGTCCTCAGCAAAGACAGTGAAGTGCGTTCTCTCTTGTTCATACTTACTTCTTGTGGTGCCTGCAGTTAGAACAGCTAAAAATTTCACTTACTATCCATCACTCTTCAATTCTTTGCTATTTTTAAATTATTACACCTCTGATGCCTCCTGTCCTCTGTGCCCTTTTTCTCTAGTGACTTTTTTTCCCCCACTGTCTTGGTGCTTTTGGAAGACTGTCCTTAATCATGTATTAGTCTTCAGTATGCTTTTATTATTTAGATGTTTTTCTTCTTCCTTATCTCACCTATTTCTCACTCAAAAGTGTGATGTTCTTTAGTGTGTTTATGACTGCTGCTTTCCTGTTTCTGTTTTCCTTAGTGAAATTCCTTTCTTCTGTAAACCTCCTCCTTCCTGTACTTAAATCAATTCCCCCCTGCCCTGAGATTTACAGTAGGATTATGGTGTTTTTCCAAACAGATCTGTATATCTTACTTCTTTTCTACAGTCTGGGAAAAGAGCCTTAAGATTCATTATAGAAGATGGCCACAGAGCTGCAAAACTTTATTGCACTTGTTTCTGGTTTTTGAAGGTGCTGCTGCCAGTCCATGTATCTTTGTAAATATCAGTTTCCTTACCAGCTCATGCAGAATGAGTTTTCTTCAGGCAGATGGAAGGACTGTACATCCTCACAGCCTGAAGCTGGGTACAGATATTCACTGCAGAAGTGACTGAGCTGGTATTTGGCACTGCCACTGTTCAGCCATTCCTTGCTTGGAAAAGATTTTAGATTAGTGTTTTAGATTACCTTACACTACATCTGGTTAAACTGGCTGACTTTGCTATGGAAGTAGCTACTGCTTTGCTACCTGGAGGTGTGTCTTAACCATACTGCACCCATTTTCTGCAGTGACCCATCCCACTGGGGCCTCAGGCTGCTCTGATTTACCATGCTCGTGTCTTTACCTACTGCTTTAACAAGGTTGTCCACCCCCTTCTGGTTTACTCAACTTTCTGGCTTCCATTTTTCTTTCCCTAGAAGTGCTAGATTTTTCACAGAAACATCTAGTCTTCTAAAGAAGGCTCTTTAAAGGTTCCATCTTTCATTTACTATTCAAGGCTAGGAATAATTGCACAGTGCTTTTTGGTTTGAGGAGAAGCTACTCTCTCTACCTGTTAAAATCCCAGCTATTTTTCATTTACGCGTAATTGTTGCTTTTAAGAATTACAAGAAAGCCATTGTTTATGCAGCATTAGATTACCATCTTTTCACTGTATGTTAAATATTGTGAGTCATGCAAAGTTGAGTCATCCACTGCAGAAGAAGATGGCATATCAGAGTCCCATCCTTTCCCCATCCCTCCCACGCCAAATGGGGTGAATTTTGCTGTATTTTCATCAAGGAATTCAAGAGGTGGTTTGTTGAGTGGTTATTTAAGAACAAGAAAAAGGTGTTTAACACTGCACCTGAGATGTGAAGGTTACTGAGAGTAATTTCTGTACAACACCTATGTCATAGAATCACAGAATGTGCCAAGTTGGAAGGGACACATCAAGATCTTTGAGTCCGGTTCCTGGCCCTGCACAGAACACCCCATGAATCACACCATGCCTAGAGCGTTGTCCAAACACTTCTTAAACTGGAGGAAATATGTATTGCTGGAGTTATTTACAGGCTACTGGAAGAATAAGAGCTTAGCCATGTTAAATAACTCATCCAGGAGGTAGGGGGGGGAATTCTGAAGTGCTAGCTAGGAAGTCTCTGCTCCAAGATCCTTTCACTAACCCTGAAGCAAAAGTGTCTGTTTGCATATCATTGCTCTTGGCCATAAAGTCAGGACACACATCTGTAGGTTACTCTTCAGCTGTTCAAAGTAACTGCTGGGAATCTCAGCAGCTTGGGCAAAAAACCTCATTGTACTCAAATCTTCATGGAAGTGCAAGGTAAGGAGATTTGTAAAGAGCTCTGCTTGTCTTGGATTTACCCCCTAAGGATGGCTGAGCTGGGCTGAACTTGCCTTGCACAGCTTCAAGACTGAAGGCATTTATTGCTGGTGCCCATCCTCTGTTTTTTTCTGCAGGAGTGCAGTGCGAAATCAAGAGCCTCAAAACAAACCTTCCTACGAAGTCTCCCTACCTCACAGGGAAGGCTCTGAGTGAGGGCTCATCAGCTTTGGGGTGTTTTTCATGACAAACTGCTCTGTATTCAGGTGTACTTCTGATGAGCAGGATGAAGGCTTCTGTTCCACTCAGAAAACTGCAGAGCTTGAGGTCTGCTTGAGGGACCTGGTAGATAGAAGTCTGGCAAAGGTCTTCTGGCTGAAGTGAAATAGAGGCTTCTGGTTTCTTCCAGTTACTCAAAATACAGATATTTGAAGTTTTCCTTCATTTGGCTGTCAGACTTGCATTGTAGGAGTGTGCTCATCTGTTGAATGTAAATATGCTGGAGCTGGTGAGAAACAATGAAATTGTATGGCATTCAATCAGTAATAAAGACAAGTTATTTTAAAAAACAAGCTCAGTTATTAGGCTGATGTAGGCTCCAGAGCCTGGTTTTTCCCACAGCTTGCAGAAATTCCAGAAATCATGTAAATTGTGTAAAAATAGGGAGCTCTGCTGTTAAAATGCTGTAAAATGGGCTGGTAGTGGAGGTGTTGCCTTCCCCTGGTCTTAAAATTAAAACCAAAACATGGTTTATGGGGAAAAGGGGTTTTTACCTCGGTATTTATTTCAGAATCCTTGGATACAGCACTCATCCAGGTGGAATGCCTTGAAATGCACACACTGCAGGTGCGCACACTCTGAAATACATGCAGTTATAAGGACTTGTAAATTAGCATATCTATCGAAGATTTCCCAGTGAGAGGCTTGAATGAAGCCCCTGTTCTGAGGAACCTTCCCCCTGCATAGGCCTATCTTAGTTTATAAAATGTGTTCTGGAGAGGACCTTGGTGTCTGGGGCTTGCAGGATGTTTGGTCTTCTGGTTTAACAGTGCAGTGGGTCTCAGCTAAGTTATCAGACTTGGAAAGTTACAAGTATGTAGGCTAAAAGCACTAAGAATACATAAAACTGTATTAAGGGGTATGTAAGAGGGGTATAAAAGAAAAAGCAAAAAATCGTCCTGGCATCAGAGGGAATGCCAACCAAGAGCAACTGCAGAGCCAACAGTTACTTGGCTTCTAAACCTTTAGTTACAAGAAGCATGTAAGTTGATAGATGCATTCTCCTTTTGACAAGGATGTAAATTAAACAAAAAAACTAGGAAGAAAATTCCTAAGAGCAATTGAAGGAGGAATTTGTACTAGAGAGGTTTTTAGATATCTGGTGAGGTAACTATTGTTTCTGAAATTGGGTATTGTAGATTTATAGCCCATAGCTTCAAGGAGCTTTGTTTATGATGGAAAACTTCGACTATCGTAAACCTCTGCCGAGTATGCTGCTATATACACTTTCCTTCATTTGTTGGAAAATAGTTATTTTTAAAACAAAATGTGTAACTCAGTATGCTGGAAGTGTGTATTATGAGCACCATATCTATAAAATTTTCTTTCTCCTGTAAGTGTTCTCCCTCTTTTCAGTTACAAAGAGAAGCCTGGTAGTCTTCATACTCTGTTCTTAGTTCTTTCATAATCTTTCTGTGTCACGTCCATTAAGACAGGTAACAACTTGGTGCCCCAATTTCGTTGTCTCTGCAATAACTGTAAAAATCCTCTTTGCAAGGGTATAATAAGCAGACATTAATTAAATCTGTAGGATGTGATTCACAGTATTTGGATCAAGGGCGCATATGTAGGATACTTGAAAACAGAGTGTAGAATTAAGTGTTGATACACAATTTGTTACTACTTCTGTTGATATGTTTAGTGATGTTTATTTTACTGTTTTCTTCAGCCAGTTGCAAATGTGGACCAGGAGACCTTGGCAGAGCTGGTGAAGCCAAGCATTGACTACGTGCGTCATAAAAAATTCCGGTCTGGGAATTACCCGTCATCGCTGAGCAACGAGACTGACAGACTGGTTCACTGGTGCCATGGTGCCCCCGGAGTCATCCACATGCTCATGCAAGCTTATAAGGTGAATCATTCTGTGCTCCTAGATTGCACGGAATGTCCTGGGTTGGAAGGAACCCACAAGGATCATGGAGTCCTGCTCTTAAGTGAGTGGCCCATGCAGGGATCAAACCCACAACCTTGGTGTAATTAGCACCAAGCTCTAATGTGTCTATATATATATATGTATATATACACACCTAGATATGTGTACATCCCTGTCTTTACAGAGAGACTTGTATGCAGTCCTGTTAGATTGCAAGGCTTTATTTCAGTATCTTTCTAGATCTAGGCTTTTAAACAAGAACCCCAGGCTAGACACCTAAAAACTTCAGAATACTTACATTGGTATGTTTATAAAGAGAAAATAAGTGGATAAAATTGCTTCTTGGGGCACTAGTAGTTACTAGATTTTCTTGGGAAAGGGACATATATTTAAGCAATTTGGCATCAGAGTCCTGGGTGTGAGAACATTGACCTAAATTCTTTGAATCTTCATCCCAAGAGTTTTAACAATTATCTTGGTTTTTGAAAGTGTGGGTTCATGTCAAACATTCTTGCCAAAGAATGTTTTCCATAAATTACTCCTTTATTAAGATATAATTCTTGAGAACTTAATGTCAGAGCCAAGATCCCAGGCCCCTTCCAGGGCATAAATAAAACAGCTGAGCTATTACAAGCCTGTTTGCCCTTCTCCATTCTTCACGAGGTTTGCTACCTGTCTTCTTGTGTGCTGCTGATTTGCATGACATTTGAAAGTACGCCATTTAATTAAATTTATGCAAATCGATTCTTGCTTTTGACAGCCCTCCTTGACAGATTCCCTGGTTGGCATCTGGGTGGGCTGATGAAAAGCAGGCTTGGTTTATGGAATAATTACTCATGCTGCTACCTGAAATGTGAACTGTACATTTCTTACAGCATTGCTGCATGTAGCAGCAGCTGCAGTTGCTTTTTCTTTGGACTGTGGTAGGAGATTGACTTAACACTTCTCCACTCTCTCCTGATTGGTCAATGTGATGCTTTCTCCAGCACAAAATGTTTTGCAGGAGGTAAGAGGGATAGGACCAAGTTCTGATTGGCAGTCTCCTTATTGGCCTCTCTTTATATTTAAGGTGATGAAACATATTATGTTTTTCTATTACTCTTTATATTCTGCTTTTTGAAGCACTGAAAAAAAAAATTGGGGTGTGTTTTGCTGGCTATGCTTTCATACCAGGCAGAGGGACTTGTAATAACAGACATCAGTGTTTGTTCTGGAAATCAAGTGCTGTTGCCAGGCCTTAATTCAAAATGTTACAGCCAAGTAGCTGGCAAACCCTGATCAGAGGGAGCCACTTCCTTTATCAAGCTTGTGAATTTAAGTATTGCCTGTTAGTTGCTTCTATTACCTTATTAATTAAATAGTTTGACAGGGGATGCCATCTCCAGAGGACTAAGTCTACAGTAGAGCATCAGGTTTGGTTTTTTGGTAGGTTTTATTGTTGTTGGTTTAGGGTTTTGTTTGTTTGTTCATCTTTAAAGTAACTTAAGCAAAGGTGAGCAAAAAAGTGGCTTTATAAAGATGGAATTCTGGTAGTAATCAGCTAAATTACTTGCTTTTGTGTGCTTCTTTCTGGATGGGCCCTCTGTGTTTATAGTGCATTTCAGTTGCAATAAACTTTGCAAAATTGTTCATTTGCTCAAATTGGCTACTGCTTCTGAGTATAGTATATATATACTCATATACTAATACAAGTCCTCACAAAGGTTGTACATGTGACAGAGATGTACAAGCAGGAACCCTACACTGCCTTTATGAGTACTTGTATGTGAAGAGATACTCCTGTGCATTTTTGACATGGAGTTGAAAACAGACAGTGAGTAACCAGGGAGAATTAATCAGGAAGACCAAGATCTAGCATTTTAGGACGAGATTTGATATCCAGTATTCTGTTTTGCATTTCTTGGAGGCAGCATCACATTTCTGTATTTTCAAATTATGGTTTGGGAATAGAAAATGAAGAAGAAAGGACCACAAAGCCTTCAAATAGATTGTAGGTTTTAGAACCGAAGACCTTGAACTTGAGTTTTTTTCTTTGGGATCTTGATTACAGAAACAAAAACCTGAAAAGTTTTTTCTTTTACCATGCAGGAAAAGGACAAACAACTTAGTAAGAAAAGAACAAGTCTACAAGGAATGGATTATTAAAATTCAAAATAAATTTTATATGGAAAGCCCCCACACAAACAGCAAAACATCTCTCAGGGGCAGCTTCCTTTTGTTTTCATTAGTATTTCAATTGATGTGTGTTTATTCTCTGTTTTTATTCCACAGACTTTTAAAGAGGACAAGTACTTGAAAGATGCTATGGATTGCAGTGATGTCATCTGGCAGAGAGGTTTATTGAGAAAAGGGTATGGGATCTGCCATGGTACTGCTGGCAATGGCTACTCCTTCTTGTCTCTCTATAACCTAACTCAGGACAGAAAGTACCTCTACCGAGCCTGCAAGGTGAGCTCTTTGGCATCCCAGCAAAATGGCTGTTCCCTTTCACATCAGAGTGCCCATACAAGGGTTTGCTGGGTTGGGAGTGGGCTGATGTGCACTGGGGCTGTCCGGGACATTGGGTGGAATAATGGCCCATTACTTGCTTCAGTTGGGCATGTGGGGAAAGCACTGTCTTAATAAGCAGAGTGAAACAAAAGTTCTGTAAGAGGGGAGGGACTAAATGTATTCAGAAAAAAATAAGAGCCTGAAAATTAGCCTGCCTGAACAATAACAGACTGATGTTATGTGGTGCTAATTATTCCACTGAGAGGTCCACTGTCCTCCTCAGATCCTCAAGCAATACTGTTTGTAGTCTTTTGTAATTATTTGTTTTCAGAGTAGTGCATGTTTGAGGCTTTTAGAGCTCTGAATTGCAGTTATTAAATTTCTCACTTAGAGTTTATTATTAATACAAATTGCAGCAGAAGACACACTCAGAATTTTTCCTCTGGAATTGTCCAAGTTCTGCTCTCAGCTCTTGACTGTGCTAGCTGTTACTGGAGGAGAAAGCTTTCTCTGCCTATTTCCTTACCTTGTAAGACTTTGGTTTGGTTTGTTGGGGTTTTTTTCCAGTTTAATTCACTGACATGAGGTTTCATATTGTGTACATAGCTATTTAGCTGAGGCCTTTTACACTTTTACAAAGTATTGCACATGAAATGTTAGGAGTTGCTTCCTAGGTGCTTTTTAGTGAATATTGGCCATACATAAAATTATTGCATTCATCTCTGCAGTCAGCCTGCCTTCTGTCAGCAGAGTATTAAAAAACTGCTGCTTGTCTCACATTTACCAAAGCATCATGCTATGAGGACACCTGTAGACATACCTAGAGATTGAAATAAAACCCTAGTAGTCCCACAGCAAATGTGTGACTTTGTTACACTGGAGTTACCCACCACTGATGTGTGAGCCACAGCACCCTGCAGGCATTGCTGGCAGCACAGCTGTCAACTCTCCCTGCCATCCTCCATGCTAGCACACCTTCTGCAGCTCTGTGCAGCATTGGCAGCTCTTGTTGGTGCTGCATTTCCTGCTGAAGAGAGCCCTGATGTTTGTCCACGCCAAGCTAGAGAAAAGCAAACATATCTGTCTCAAAGCCAGAAAAAGGAAGAGTCTCAGTTATGTACCTGAAATCCCTTTAAGAAGGAAGTTGTGGGGTCATGCCCAAAGACTTTGCTGGAGGTGCCCAGCATAGTCAGGCAGTGGATTTGCAGCCACTCTGCCACTTCGCATCCCCAGCATCCCCTCGCAGGGAACTCTAGACACAGGCAGAGAAATTTACTTGTCTGGCATTCTTAAAATCTTTTCTTTCTGAGCTAGAGCATGCAGGGAAGCAAACACGCAGTTATGTTGGTACCTAGAGGCATGTAACTGAGAGAACGAGATGGCTTCCTTCCCAGGGGTGCTTCTTCACACCAAAAACATCAGGCCCAGGGGCAGGAGTCTTGCTTGGAATCCCTGGTTACCTCACGGAAGCTATGGAACTGTTTCACAAATGAACCACAAAACCTTGAATAGAGGAGACCCCTGTTGTGTACTTCACACCTTCACAGCTTTTCTCTCAGATTATCAGACAGGCTCCTAGGAGGCTGAGGCACTCCTAGCTGGCCTGTCTGTAAGAGGAGAGAGGGGCTGTGGCATCCTGGGCTCCAGGCAACAGAGAATTGAGCCCTGTGCTCTTCAGCCCTGGGAGCAATCATGCCAAGTCTGTGTGACACATATGTCAGATGCCTTCCTAAGATTTTTTCTTCTCCTCAGTTAAACAAAGATGCTGTGGCTTACTGGATCTGGGTTGTGCTGAAGCTATGAACCTGCAAATTATTGTTGAGCTTCAGTAGCTTAGTGTGCATTTTTAAAATTTCTATTGCCGTTCCTAGGCTGGAAGTAATAATAAAGGGTAGTATGCAATGAGATGTAGATGTTGCAAGAATTGATTGTAGCTTAGAAACATGCCATTAACATGTTTGGTCCTCACATTTAAGACAGGATTACATGGGAGAATTAAACCATAGTTGGATGATTTATACCCAGAGGGGGCCCAGAAATGTTTAATCAGTTCTCAATAACAGCATGAGTCACAATGTTTGTGTTTGTGCTTTTTCCTTGTGTTTCCTGAAGACACTCACACACATGCACACACCTCTATCAAGAGAAGAGGAATTCATCCCCTGCTAAATATTTAAACAGAACGGAGTGGGATGGGAAGGAACAGACGAGATGATGCCCATATCTTTCTGATGAACACAGCAATGGCTCTGGGATCAAGCTTAGGCCCCATAGAGCTCCAACTCTAGGGCTGGGGGACCCTCTAGTTAGGCTGACATGTTTGCTAGCAGCTTGCCCAAATTGCAGGGAGCAGAGAGAGGCCTCTCAGTTGTTTGCTTTGCAGGAGTCTATGCACTGTGTTCTGAACAAGCAGTGGTTTGCATCCCAGCACAGAAATGCCAGGGGAGCTTGTGCCCCCCTTATGCTCTGGAGAGCCATACAGGAGAAGTAGCTGGTTGTTACTGAATTGATTCAGGTGTGGTTCCTAAGTCCTGTGTGTCCAATATAGCTGCTGCAACAGTGTTGATCAAACACAAGAAAGACACTGTTAACTCTTTTTAATGGTAATCAGTCTTCTGCAACAAAATATTGATGACCATAATTGTCTAGCTGTATTTATAATGATTTTTCATAAGGCTTGAGGAGAGCAAATAAATAAAACTAATTAATGGCAGATGAAGATTTAATCTCTAAATTGGTGCACAGAAATTAAAGAAAACCAAAATGCAATTAAGGTGTCTAAGTCCTGAGTTTGTGGATAAATTAAGCAACAAGAGAGATAAGAAACTGATAAAATATTAGTTACATTTTGACTGAGTATACTTTTCTTATGACATTTTTCATTGACGTGTAGCAGGGTTGATTTACAAAAGCAGATGTGTACCCCACTTATTACATTGTTATGAAGCTCAAACTCATGGTATGCAAATACATATTATAAAACCTGATAGTGGCCTTGTCATGGTTGAAGGAGGACATATTGATCTCAGTGATTTATGTGTTGTGTGTCTGCTTACACTGCTTCACATTTTGTACCTATTCATGATATTCAGATTCATTCACTCAAGCTTGAATAAAAATATATTTTTTACTGTGTTCCCCAGTTTGCCGAATGGTGTTTGGAGTATGGTGCACATGGATGTCGTATTCCTGATCGACCTTATTCCCTCTTTGAAGGTAAAGTGATGGTGTTGCAAATGATTTTGTACTACAGGAAAGCAGGGCATCCTTACAATTTTGGCATACGCACAGGAGTTGGGAAGTCTTTGGTGGGTTCTTCTGCTATTAAGTCCTCCCTATATAATCACCTCTGCCTAAAAGAAGGCAGGGTTGCAGGGCGTAGAAAAGGATAAAGAAAAATAATTTGCCATTATAGCTTTCACTCCTGGTTGCATTTCAGGAGTTTCAATGTAAAGCCAGTGCCAGTGTCACTCCGGAACAAAACTCTGCTGTGCTGATGCTGCTTGATTTAAAGCAAACAGAAGTCCAGGCAACAGTTTTGTCACACGTGTCTTTTCAGAGGGACTGGGCAGAGGAGCAGTTGTAGGTAGGAGGTCTACAACTAGTTGCTGGCTGTCAGAACTAGGCCTTCTCTGCTGCCATACTCAACGAAGGTAGTTTTAATACAAGCCCAAATCACTTGAACAGGAAAGCAATCAGAGTTCTTAGGGGCTTATCTCTAAGTTCCAAGATGTTACCAGATACCTTTCTAGAGCTTTTTATTATTTTATTTGTAGCTTATTTTCTATTCCGTGTATCAATCCTCACGTTACACAACTACAGATCCAAGTGGGTCTTAAGGTAGCGCTGTGGCCGTTCCATGAACAGCGAGTCTATTGCGCCACCTGCCGCTGGCACTTGAAATTACAGCAGCCGAGCGGGAATATTTGCAATTAAACAATCCTGGGCGTGAACGAACACAAGAGAGCAGGAGTTACATGCAGCCCGGCTAAATACCGAGTTATTGTCTTAATGTTCAAAGGAGAAAAGCATAAGTATTCTTATTCCTGAGAGCACCCTTGCATGCTCTTGTAGGGAGGGAAAAAAAGCAAGCATACAATCTGTTGTATAAAAGCTTTGAAATTTGTTGAGAATGTGAAACAGTGCCAAGAGCAGGATGATTTGTGCTTTAATTATGGCGTACAGCTTTTATTTTAGTTTTTAATTTTCTGGATTTTTTTTTAGAAAATCCAAAAGTCTCATATTTGAGATTAAAAAAAGCCTTAATTTTGGACTTTGTTTTTGTAGCCAAAATGTTCTTGCAGTTGTCCAATACTGCCTGTACATGCATGCTTTCAACAGAAGTTGCATGTGCATCTTATGGGATTGTCCTAATTGTTTTGTTTCTATCAGATACTGTAATTTAGAAGGGTTCCTTTATTTGTGCATAGCTGTTTATAAAATAGCTTGATCATAAAACTGAGCTTGTATTTGTATGATTTCCTTGCTGTGCCTCTGTTGTCTGTCATACTACGAGTTCTGCTGGGTGATGCAGTTTGGGCTCTGGATGACCTCTTCATGAATAATGAGGAAATTAATCTGGACTTCACAAATACAATAAAGTTTTGGCTTTTTCTTTTAACCAGCGAAATGATAAGCAAGAGCTGCTCAGACTATTAAGGACAGTCCAAACTTGGATTAACTTTTTCTTAATTTGAAATAGCATTGAGGTTCTTCAGTTTAAGAGATGTTAGCAGAGACATCTTGGTTCTTGCCTTTGATCTTTTCAAATAAAACTCGGTTTCCTGGGCAAAGTATAGATAAACTTGCCTTTCCATAGGGCCTAAGTTTACCTCTTTAGAAAAAGATCCTAGTAAGGGAGGTGTTTAAACGGGTGCTGTTGCCTTTGCTGTCAGCTGTGCTATTTTAATGGGCACAAAGATCTCTTTTTCATTATGTTTTAGGCATGGCTGGAGCTATTCACTTCCTCTCAGACATTTCAGTGCCGGAGACTTCCCAGTTTCCAGCGTTTGAACTTAGACCTCAGCGGAGGGAAAACAAAGTGGAACAGGATGGCTAAAACCATCATTTTGAAAAGAAACTGATGCCAAAAGAGATGAGACTGTTTAGTGCCTCTGATAGTGAACCAACTTGACGCTGAACCGACAGATGGATAAAGGCCTTTTCTCACCCCTCCTGCCCCAAAGGACCATGAAGTCATTAGAGCATGAACAGGAGAAGCCACACTTAAGTTCTGTTAAAGTGACACCTTCAGATGTAGGACCAGAGAAGTTTTGAACTTTCTCTTTTCTGTTGTATTTGTCTTCTTCAGGTCTTTGCCCTGCTCTGCACGTTTATAGGTGTTGTGTGTTGATCTGAGTCTTTTGTTGTTAGCAAAAAGCTGGTCTCCGTGTGAATCTCCGTCCTGTACCTTCGTGCATGACTCACAAGAGCAGTGTTGCTTTCTGCAGCGTGGTTACCCGCAGAGAGAGTTCGCTGCAGGATGGTGCCCAGCTTCACTGGTGTGCTGGCAGCTCTGAAAAGGGATGAAAAATGTTTCTATGTTCATTTTTTTTTCTGCCTTTTTCTCCACAGTCCTTACAAGCTAAGCTGGTGGAGATCAGCCTGTTTTGATGAAGAGGCATGATGCCATCTCTGTTTTCAGAAACTTAGCAGGTTGGAAGGGACCTGACTTGTGTTTTGCTGCTGTTGTGAGAGGCTTCTTTGAAAGTCTGAAAGAGAGGCTTCCTTTGACACCTGCAGTTGGTTAGTGTGTTAGGTGCTTATGGCAGGGTGGAGGTGCTTCTTCCCACTGCTGCAAAGCCCCATCCCATGACATGAGCTTAACCTGCAGGCGGAGTCACTTGGACTAACCTCCCTCTGCCACCAACAGCAGAGCCTGGACAGCATAACTGCTTCTCCTTACCTGGACCTGGATTTGGAATAAACCTGTCCTGCAGCATCTTGTACACAGATGAGCATGGGAGGGGCCCAGGGCAAGTTTCTCATGCAGGTAGCTCAGAATGGTTGTTACTTTGGAACCAAGGTGGTGATTTGTTCTGGCCTCTCCCCTCCCGTGTAGCAGTACAGGAGTGATCAATACCAGCTGCTTGTGCAGCGTGCAGAGGATTATTGAAGCCATTGCTAGCAGCTGTAACTGAAGTATATTTCACCTTAAAATCCACACAGAAAAAGCTCTTTTCCCATAGTCTTAACTGCTGCTAGTGCTTTGCTTCTCCCTGTAGTTTGGTGAGGTTGTGAAATACTAGACCTGCCTCCAGGTGTTCCCGAGTATCAGGCCATTGGTTTGGGAGAAGTGGGACATACTCTGACTACTCTTGGAGCAGGTTTGTGTGTCCAAGTAGTATCTAAGTGTGGTACACTCTCAGTAGCTGAGGCTCTGTAGTCATCCTCCCCCCAGGTCTCCCTGTGCTCTCTCATTCCAAGTGCTGATTTTAATTGGTATCTTCTGTCAAGTGTGAGTGTGGCAGATGGCAGAGTTTGACCTTTTGGGCCTGTGTCGGGATATCTGTGACCTGTGGGCCATCTGCTGAGCGCCAGTGTCTGCAGTCACACTTGGACTCCTACATAAATCTTTCTTGATTTGTCACCTTGCAGGTGACTTCCTTGAGCACGTTGCAGTGTCTGTTGCCAAATCCATTGGGATGTTAATAATTTCCCCATTCACCTCTGCTGGACAACAGCAACAGTGTCAGTGCTGGAGCAGCTTAATGTCACAGTATAGCAGCTCCTCTGCTGGTTTGTCAGGTAGGATTAAAACATGGGAGCAGCAGAAGAGACTTTTCCACCCTTCTGGTAAAGGGCAGAAAGTGAGCTGGGAGCAACATACCCAGCTGAATCTCTACAGCCAGGGGTGGGGGGAAATGATGAATGGCAGTGGGAGTGGGGAATGCTGCATGGCAAGCAGCTGGGCTGAAGCAAACAGGAATGGAGTAGCAGAAAGTGAGGAACTTACTAATGTGAAAGAGGGAATTACTAATGTGAGGGATCAGTGAGGAACAGGAAGAGCTGGTCATGGAGGCAATGCACAGTGTACCAGCAGAGATCATCTTGATGAGAGATTGATCCATGCCAGGAATGCCAAGGGCTAACTATTTCTTTCTTCAGCCTGTGGATCCCTCATCCTGCCCATGGATAAGCCAGGAAGGAAACTTGCCCAGGGTGATGTCTCAGAAATGCTAACAAAGGAGGTAGACCCCAGCTCTGATCCTGTTTCACATCACCCCCCTCCACCTTCCCCTCCACTGTGGCTGCAGAGCATGTTGGGTGTGTTAACAGGGAAAGGGCTCACCACATTTACAGGAACTGCCTGCAAAGAGGCAGAAGGCATTGGCCTTCCTGGCAAATCCCACGCCTGTGTTGTACAGACTGTGTAGCTAGGGAGTCAGCTAGCAGGCTTTTTCATTCAGTGATTTTGCCCTGCTTGGAATGGCTCCTGTGGGAGGTGAGTTTGGCTGGCCGGAGCATAAAGGGAATTAAAACCTGCTAGTTTTAAAAATACATAGGTATATACACATTCAGAACATCTTAATGCTGAGCAGATCCCCAAGATGCTGGTGTGTACCTGTCAAGATAATGAGCAAGTCAGTGACCTGCTCTTTCTGTACCATAGTCAAGCCTTCTGCCATGGTGGGGCCTGGCAGGCCTGGTACCATCGTTATCTGCAGAATTCTCTCGGAATTGAGGAAGACTGGAAAAGTATCAAGCTGGGAAGTGTCTGACAGTGCATCTGCCTCATCTTCCTGACGTGACCTTCCCTGTGGCTCCTTTCTGTTTGTCACAGCGTTGTGATACCTAGGTGGCCCATTAAGGAAAGATACGGTGTGAAGGTGAAAAAGTGCATTTCACCAAGACAGTGTCTTCAGAAATGACATCAAACTACAAATGTAGAAAATGTCTTAATATTCCCTGGTTTGCTTTGTCTGTGTGTATAGTCCATCTGTTGCAAAAAGCAGTAGTGTTAAAAATGGAAGTGCTCTTTAGGCAGAAAAAGAGGAAAAAAATGCTGATGTTTTGTTCTTTGGCTTTAGTAGTAAAGATCAAGCTATGTGGTGGTAATTTGCGTGAGTCTGTTTTTTTCTTCATTGTGGTTTTCCTTCCTTCCCTCCAGCACTGTGGTGATAACTGTCCCACTGATCAGACTGCTGAGCTGCTTCCCCATCGCGTAGTCCTGCAGGATGAAACACACACTAGAAAGAGGGCAGATTACTTTTTTGTAACCTTCACATTTTCCTAGCACTGCAGCTGCCTATCCTGCTGCTGCTCCCAGATGGCTTCTAGTGCATGTTACTTAGTGCAAAGTACTGTTTCCTTTGTGGACACACAGGTCCTGTTGAAGAATTTGCAGCTAAAGCCTGACTTGGGATGAGCTGGTTTTTAAAACACATGTGACATCTCTCTGTCCAGCTGACTAACAGCTGTTTCCCAGCTTTGAGGAAGTTTGAAATGTTCCTCTAGCTAGGCTTTAACAGAAGGGAACATCAAGTATGCTGCAAGCAAGGGGCAGTATTTCTGTTTCACAAAGCTGTTTGTGCCACTCATGGCCATCGAGAAACTGCTGCTTTTTTAATTAAGAGGATCCGTTCTGGTCTGTAGATAATCTGTACATATTCAGGTGTAGGTGCATAACTGCATTAGGGCTTTTCTAGCACAGCAAATTTCTGTAACATGGAAATAGCCTATGAGAGACACATGGGAAGGAGTACATGTGTCACCTCATATCCAGGCAGCACTGAGCTGAGCCCTGACCGGCAGGGTGTTGGATGCAGCAGCCTTTCCTGCCAACAGTGTTCATTTTTTTCTCATTTGTTTCTATTGGTTTCATGTCAATTCACAGTCAGGGCCAGTGTGATTTGTGACTTTCAACCACTGCTTGCTCTTGACATCTTCAAGTGGATTGTGCTAAATCCAGCTTGTAGATATTAGATAAGATAGTTAGGCAGCAGGAGAGAAACAAGAGTGGGACAGGTAGAGATACATCCATCCTTGTGACTTCTCTCACTGCATAAAGCTAAAATAAGAGTTGTGCAGGAAGGCAGGGCTGCATACTTTGTCACTGTTCCCTCTGCTTCCTCTCCTGTCCTCTTCACCTTGCAGCACACAGCAGCTTGGAACAGTGGCTAGCAGTTGCACCTCTCATCTTTAATTGCCTTATCTAGCAGTTGCTTTGTAAAAGCAACTTATGCTGGATCTCTCCCTACATGGTGTCTCTGTAGTAGTTTCCCTGTCAAATAGTACAAGCTGTAAGGCAGCTCAGCTCCTGGTGACAGGGCATCAGAGAAGAGGGCTCCCACAGCCACAGGGTCTACAAAGGCATCCTGGCTCACCTACTCAATTAGCAATGTTAGATCGGAAAAAGAAAAATGAAAGAAAATAGGCGTCACTATCTGCAAAAGTGTTACGGCTTCTTGGCTGACCTGTGTGCCAAAAAGCGATGGTTTGGATATATGTATAAAAAGCTAAGCTTTCTGACGTTTTGGAGCTGAGTATTTTTAAAGCAGGGAAGAAAGAATACTTCTTTGCTTCTTCACATGGTCTGAATACCTTTTTGGGAAAGGTATAGTCCCAGCTGTTCATTGTGACAGCAGTGTAAGCTGTCACAAAAGCTCCAAAGGAAAAAAAAAAACCAAAATGCCCACAAACCATAAAAATTTGTCACTACATTATCACTTCCCAAAGTGATGAAACAGGCCCCACCAGAGCTACAGGCAAGGTGTACCAAGAGTCCCTTGGGGTGTCTTTGCTCATAAAGCAGCATAGTTGGAGATTTCAGCAGAAGGGCACTGACTCCCTTCTCCCTGCCAGGTCACAGCAGCAGAGAGCTCAAAGGTGTCCTTCCCTGCCTGGTTCCTGCCTCCTCAGAGGTATATCAGACAAGTTTTGGGGATGCGTAACCCAAGAAAGGATGTCGGGAGTTACTTTGTTCATGTTCCTGGTTCCCCATGCAGGGAAGAGGCTCCCATAAAGCATCTCCATTCTGGCTAAGCCCTGTAAAAGTGTTTAACCCCCCTGGATCAAACCTCACTGCAAGAACCAGGAGACAGATGGGCACAAGACGCAAAATCACCTTCCTGAGGTAAACTGGGAGACTTCAAAGGCTGGCAGGGAGTCAGCTGCACACTGGTCCAGTGCCTCTGGGAGGGGCAGGAAAGAGCCCCACACATCCCCAGGGCTCCCAGCTACCACCACCACCATTACCTTGCAGTCAAAACACCACCCTGCCTCATCAGCGAGGAACCAAAATCTCTCTTGTGTTTGAGAGAGGATGCAGTAGCTGCAACCCAGAGAATCCCAGTAGATAAAGCACCAAACCCCCGTGGGGAAGTACACTTCAGCAAAGCTGCAGCAGCTGGCAGCTCCTAGGGCATCACCAGTGCCAAGTAAAATCCTGTTGGAATTGGCAAGGCAACTAGAGGAAAGGCATGTAAACAATTTGGAAGTAATGCTTATGGATGCCCATGCAGGTATTGTGTTTTCAAGAAAAGACCAAGCAAGTTTGCTAGCAGAGAATTCCCTGTGTTGTTCGAGGTAGTGTCATCCATCAAGACTAGGAAATAAATGAGCCAGACTTCAGGAAAACTTCACCTGAAGTTGAATTTCACTGTACAAAGGCTTCTATTCAATGTGTCCAGGACAATGCCAGCTGTCATAGATACATTTCATAATATAAAAGGACTTAACAACATTTATCTACTAACATGAGGTCTGTTGCCATTTCTATTGACAGAAAAAGGCTGGATTTGCTTTTAAAAAATTATGTTCCGTAAACACAACCATACTCGGTGACATACACAGCTTTTACACTTCACGTGCACGCTAATTTAGAAAATATATACAGTTGTGATGTGCAGATGAACCTAGTATTCATACATAAAATGTACTTTTTTGTTATCTGTGTCCCCCAAGCCTAGACTGCACACACAGAAGTAATTTGCTTTGTCCCTTATTATGATGCACAGTAAGGGAAAGCCTTGGTTACAACTTCACCCAAGTCAGGTATGCAGGAAGGAACTCCTCCAGCACTAGAGGAGGAGTGCTCCACTGTGCTCCAGATGGCTACTAACTCCACCAGCAGGAACAGTGGCCCTTAAGTCTTTCTCCTCTTAGACACTCATATTTGCAGCAAAAGGGATGTTCTGCAAATCCATCTTGACACCTAGAAACCAATTCTCAGAAGCCGCTGGCACGGAACAACAGCACAATAAAGCTTTGTCTCCCTGTGCAACACAGGTCTTCAAATTACTCCAAACCACCTCAGTGACCTCTGTGCCCTGGCTGGCATGACACAGGAACATTCACCTGGTACCCAAAACACCACGTTGGACTCCTAACCCTCAGCTATGCTGTTTTTGCACGTCCTTCAGCAGCAGGAGGCAATGGCATCCTCTTTTTGTCACTGCTCAGTGACATGACTCTGAATATGCAGAAAGGGAGAAGGTCCCATTAGTACAAAGTCATGTTTCAGAGCAGCTTCACATTCTTGCTAGACATGGATGGGTGTGAGAGCCCTGACAGGCAAAGGGGCTCCGTGTTTATTTGAAGGTGTTCATTTGTGGTTACTCAGAGGGTTGGCCATGAGCACTCACAACAAAATGCGTGAAGAGCTAAGAGAGATTGAAAACCAAACCATCTGTGCATCAGGTCAAAGAATGCTATTAAGAACCCGTCCCAAAACGTTATTATTTTTCTGACCTAGAGAGGAGAGCAGATTTACAAATCTGTCACTTGAAGATGACAGCTTTGCTCTGTACTCTTTGTGGCAGCATTAAGACTATAATGAAAGATAGTATTTCTTAGGGACTAAACTCCCATCAACATCAAACAGAGTAAACTTGTACGTATGTTTCCATCCTTTCTTACGGTAAATATGTTCCAATTTAGGGAAGAAAACCCACGTATTTCAGTGTTTCTAATTGTCAAGAGGCACAAGTAGCTCTGAGGTTTTAACACCTCCCTCTCGCCGCCAACATCCAGCTCATTGTCTGTCTGATACAATCTCAGCCCTGGCAAAACAAGGGAAGCCAAGATGCAGGGTGCAGGTGATAGACAAGAAACACTCAAGCCCCAGTCCTTAACGTTTTGGATGCATCATTTACAGCAATAACTCCCTCTTTTCTAGGGCACTTGGCAGAGCTCCTGCCATGACTCAACCAATGCTGATACTCTAGTCACAATGACTTTTTTCAGAGCATCTTTCTGTTATACATCAGAACTAAATTGTAAAAGAAAATCATAAAAGCCAAAGATGGTAGTCACAATTTCTGGTGAAATCATTGCCCTGCTGCTTCCACCTTTATCCTCTTTCTCTCTGTTTCCCTTAGATGAGGGCATTTCTGCTGTGAGGTCTTAGGAGGCACATGACTCTGGGGTCCCAAGAACTGCTGTCAGAAACCCGCCATAATGCAATTAAAACCTTGATTGAAACGAACAATAAAGAGAAAGACATACAGGTTTTAAATATAGGTTTCCATTAAAAGCATTACAAAGACAACTTCTCTCATTTTGAAGACAAAAAAAAATCCACTTCTACTTAAAAATAAAAGAAAAAAGAAAAAAAATTTAAAAATCACCCCTTTGCAAGTAACTTTAATGAGGAAAGGTGCAAGGGAAGGGAAGGAGAGAGGACTTGGAGAACTAGCAAGTGTTCAAATGGGCAGATGCCCTCCATCTTGGTCATTTTGCAATTGCACCTTCTTCTCACACAGTCAGGTCAGAGAGCCAGAGTCCTCACGTGGAGGATTTCACCACCTGCTCATAGGGCGGAGGTGGTGTGTTGCAATAGGAAGGTGGGGGTGGGTAAACCGGGTTTCCTTGTGGGGAATTGGGCTGGACGTGGAAAGCCATAGCCATGGGATTCATCACAGGTCCACCTGGATCTGTGTAATACGGCACTCCAGGTTGTTGTGACCCTGAAAGAAAGAAAAGGAGAGAAAAAGTATCAGCAACAGCAGAGGCATCAGGTTGTGCTCTTCCAGGGCCTGTGCTCTGCACACCTGAGCAAGGTTTTTCAAAGTGTTCATCAGAGCAAAGACAAGGAGTATCTTTCTCCCTTCCAGAAAAAACCCAGGCTGGCAGGACTGCATTCACTTCTTCAGATGGCACCAAAAAGTTTCAGTTTTGCATCCAATGGAAATCACTTAGTGAAACAAAGGGCAACACTGTCCCCAGCAACAACCATTTGAATGGGAAAACACCGCACTCTGTTCGGTTGCCCTGACAGAAAAGCTTTTCTGTCTTCAGAGAGAAGTGTGGGATCCCACATGGACAAAGGAGTCTCTACCGTGGCCCTGACTCAGGTGTCAGGTCTTACAAAAGGACTTCACAGATTATTTTGTGGGGTCTCAGATCTGCCGATAAGCCAGAGTGCAGCTCAGATGGATGATTTCCCTCCTAGACATCATACAGCTTAGAGGTGAACCTGCATGCAGCCAAGAGCCAAGCTGTAGCCAGTTACTGATGGCTATCACAATGGGACAAGGAGAGGAAACGTATGGCCAAACACAAAATTCCTTGGCTATGACACATAAGGACTAACAGAGATTGCTGCCATAAGAACAAAGCTGGTGTGTAACCCTCCTCAGATATCACAGTGGGTGGTGGAGGATGACTTAATACAACTGAAGTCACAGACTGTCTCAAGATGTAAGTTAGTTTTCTTCTCTTTCTCTCTGTCTGTTTAAATAGAGATGGACTGGGAAAAAAGTCATGAGCAACCAGTTTTCTTCTTTTGCAGCCAGTCTGTGTTTCCTAAAATGACAGTTTCCAAGGGATCTTCCCCTTCCATTCTCCCAGTCAGGCCCCCAGAAAAGCACTCCCCAGCAGATGCTGCTGGGATGGCAGAAGATGCTTCTGCTATCTCTGCAGGGAACGAGGGAGACAGGCAATGAGCCACATTTTGAGGGCTCCACCTCAACAGTGAATTGGCTACTAGTACCAAACCTGGAAGAGTAACTGGTGGAAAATGGGAACTTGCTTAACTACTAATTCTCATTGCTTTTGCTGTTGTTTAGTAGAAAAACTAAAACTAAAAAATGTAATAAATGGTGGGATTTGCTCAGAGTCCAAAGCTTTTAAGTAACAGTAGTAACAGTATGGAAGCAGGTGTCTTAAGCTGGTCATCAAAGTACTTGTGCTTATTTTATATTTGCCCACAATTTATGTTCCATGAAGCACCAAGAGTAAAACTGTGCTCTAAATTTAAATCTGGTGTTTACCAATCCAGCCAAAGACACTCCCTGTTCAAATAAACTCAAGGCTCTTTTTCAGGCTTAAACGTATTAGACTGGTTGAATTGGCTCCCCCCCAGCTGAAAAATACTCTCTGTTCAGTCAAGGAGAAAAACAGATGCAGAATGGAAGCACTAAAAAAAAATCTTAGGATTTAAACAAGGAGGGTGAGTAAAGTGTCAGTTTGTGTCTGTAACATCTTTTTAACCATTTAGACCTAGGAGAGTTCCCAACTGGAAATGTCTAACAGAGGGGAAGAAATTAGAAACTTAGACAAAAATTTTGCCAGAGGAGCCCTCACTAGGTAGGTCCTCCTGATGCTCATAGTTATTACTTACCAGAGAGACAGCAATCAGACTAACAAGGGGAAAAAGACCACTTTGCCACAGAAAGACTGCAGCAAGGAACATTGAAGGCAGATCAAAAACAAAATACTTGCAAGATGGCCAGATGATGGAAAAGCATGCTAGGTTTTCCTTCACCTCTGCCAGATGTTATGAATTGTATTTAAAACTCTTTCTTCATGTGACTGTTGAATTTGGACACCTATCATTTTGTCTACGCTGCAAAGGGAGAGCTTGCTAGCCTCCTTCCATGCATGGACACACAGCTGTAAAGGTATTAGGAACCAAAACACACCTAAAGTCCTGTCATCCCGTGTTTCAAAACCACTTCTGTACACTGCAGCTGAATTATGCTGCTGGAAAGGCTGAAGATATCACTCACTGAGGGAGGTGCCTGCATGTTTTAGTGCAGTGCAATCCCTTGTAGAAATCACACAGTTTCAAAAAATCAATGAAACAAAAGCTCAAAATCCACCCTTTTTAAGTGCCTTGGCCAAAGTAAGAAACCAATGAAACTTCTACAAGCAGTCTCTGACCTGATGCAGTATTGACTGGTTGTCTGGTGTAAGACACGTTAAAAGTAGGTTCTTCTACTAATGGAGGAGGGTACATCCGCCTTCGGATAAAGAAACCAGCTCCACAACAGAACAAAACTCCCATCATCAAAAGGAACCTAGGCAAAAAGAAGAGGGAATTCAAAACCTGCACATTCAGGCAGCATTTAAATCCAGACTGTTCACTGAGAATACATCAGCCTACAACTTTTAATAGGGCTTTTTAAATAGGTTGCCTCTTGAGAGCAGGTCTGTCATTTGGGATAGCACTCATGGGGCATTTATGGATATATTATGGACATCCTCAGCAATTAGTACTGTCAATGTTTTCTGGCATGTAACCTGAAAGTAAAGCACTTTTCAAAAGTTCAGGTTCACACCTGACCTTGGCCACTGGGACGCTAAACTGAAAATTCCAGGTCAGTGCAGTTTCAAACTGCACAAAGTGGATGCAGGCCCCAGGCTTAGACCATCTAGGTTTGTGGTGTACAAAGAAAAATACTCTTCTGCATTTGCCATTAGAAGAAGAGTCTTAGATGTTCTTAAATTAACTCAACATTTTAATTTTGTCTCCCATGGGAAATATGCTAGGTGACACTTAAGCTCAAGCAAGAAGACTGAAGCATTCAGTACTGATGGTGACAAATTTTGTGCTTCCTATATGGGATATTACATTCTTAATAAAAAAGACATAATTTAGCTTACAGTTCTCCTCCTCTCAGCTCCTTTTCCAGCCTAACTAAACTGTCCTCATCATTCCCTTGCCCTGGAGCTGTGGAAACAGGAACAGGCAGCAAGGACACATCAGATTTTGTTCTTCAGACAGAGACTTTTGGACTTTTGCTGTGTTTCCTTGACCAGTTAACAGACACTCCAGTGACTCATGCAAGCTCTTGTAAATACAAATGGTTCTTCTGCCTGTAATTGCCATCGTGTAAGGGCCTTCTACTGTAAGACAATGACAACTGTGCTTTTTTGGAAGGGAAGAAAGTTGGCCAGAGGCAAGCCTGCATACCATGCTTATCTCCTCTGGAGATTTCCCAGGTGCCTGAGAGGAAGAGTGTGGCACAGCATGGCAGTAAGAGTGATTTCATCCAAAGGCTCAAACACTGTTCTTGTTTCTACATTAGAAATGAGAGCAGAAGGAGGTTCTTTTTCCCTGAGCCAATATTAACACATTCCCCTTTGGCAGGGTTCCTGCAAAGGATTTTTTCTGAACAGAAAAACAGAGATTTACGACGTCACCCCAGGGATTGAGGCAGAGAGCTCTTCACTTATATCAGTAAGGATTCTACACTGAAATCCCACAGTCAGCTTTGGGAAATCTCTGTATTATAGTATATATCAGGCTTCTGTTTTTCACTGTTTATTTGTTTCAATTTCAAAGGCTTTTTTTAAATCAGTATTCAAATTCCACATAAAAATGCCTGAAATCAGGTTTTCTAGGAGAGCATTTGCTTTCTCTCAGCTGTAATGAGAAGGTTTTATTCAGGTGCTTTCTTAAATTCCACTCCAAAAGGAATTTACCTTATTTTTTCATTATGCATATAACAGTGATTAGTTTAAGCTTTATCCAGATTACTGATCTGCTGGTTTCACAAGCTCAATCTTTCCTCCTTCTTTTCCTTTGCTGTCATCTCCAGTGAAATCCTCACAGCCATAAATGTACTTCTCTTCCTTTTTAATTGAAGCCTCAATTCAGCTGGCAAGAATATATTAAACCCTGCCTAAGGTCACAATCCTCCTTATATGATCCACTTTTAAAACTGAGTGCCCAACAAAAAAGGAAGAATGCTGCTGCTTGGTAGTTGCTGGGACAGGCATAAAGAATTCATCAATTCTGGATAAAAGTGAAACCTCTGCATGTACAATGCAGCAGGATGCAGAAGCAGGAAAGGTCAACCTGACATGATCTACCTTCTTTTTCAGTGTTTTCTTACTACATTGGGAGAATTTTATAAGAAGAAACCAAAGTCCTTTAATTTCAATGTACACATAGACCTCGCTGCACACTTGCACCTACTGTGTGGCAATACCCTGATTTAAATCCAACAAACAAGACGAGGACAAGCACAAAACTCCCAAATGTCCTGGACCTACCAAAAATACCATAGTCGCTGGATAGAGAGAGCTCTTACACAGCATCTTGAGCCACAGCAATCCTCATAGGAGCGACATCTGTGGAGAAATGAAGAGACAGGGGTGTTAGAGGAGTGGTTGTCACTCAGACTAAAATGGCATCCCCAACCACGACACCATTCACACCCCCAGCCAAAGCATTACTTTAAGAACAGACTATCCTTGGATAAATAAATCATATATATGGCACAGCTCTATCCCTATTCAGGAACGTTTTGCATGTTACTGAAACTACCTTCCTATAAACTTGTATCTCAAACCACCTCAAAAAGTCGGAATGTGGTGTTCAATTCTATATAAAAAAGGACAAGTTATAAAGAAAGGCAGTTATACTGTGTTTTCTTTTGCAGTAAATGAACACTGCAGACCTCCAACAGATGTTTGCAGTTTTATTCACTGGAACAGACAAGAATTTCCAGAACAAAACTGCCACATCACCCTTTCTTTGAAGATCAGCATCTTTCAAGCAGAGAAATGACGGAGTGCAGAGAAAACTCCCAACTGTACCATTATTTGCAAATTTCATGCCCTTTTTTGCTTCCTAGAAGTTGCACTGGACTGCCAACAGCTCCCATTGCTAAAGCAGCCTGTCTGCTAAAAAAACCCCACACTTCAAATTAATATTTCGTATGCACAGAACATTTTTAAAGGTATTACAGCACCAATCATTGTGAGGTACCACTTCACTAAAAGCAAGCATATACATTAAGGGCAACCTCTGAACAATTCCTATGGTAACTCCCATTTCCACATCAATGAAACAAATTTAGTAGGGAAAATAATCAAGGTAACACCGCATCTATGGTATGTTACTCACTTGGGATGAAAATAAGTAGATTAACATATCCACATACAAAAAGAAAAGAGGAGGTGATCACAACTGGATTGCTCTTTTTAAGGGTGTTCACATCTGTGTGCAGAATGCACATATTTATTTAAGCATCTGATCTTGGACAGTTTGCTCAACTGCATGACTGTGCTTCCCTATTTGTATGCAAACTAAAAATGTGTCAATTGAATAGTCATACAGACAATTACACATTTACATGCTCAATTAACAAGGCTTCACTCAGAAAATACATTGTCGCATAGGCTTCAGCCTCTAACTGGGGCTGGAGGAGGACACTCTATGGATACATAATCAGTTGTTTTGCAAGTGAAAACAGTTACATGCTCTTCTGATGACAAGTAAGTAGGATTTATTCAGGCAAGCTGGAGGATCTGACATGATCATCATGGCAAGGTTCATTAACAGACTCAGGCACCCAGTTTGAGACTCAGGCCAAGGAAGTTGCTCATGCCAAAAGAGAAAACACCCACATTGCTGTCACTGAACCTGAAAGTGACCCATCTGCAATTTTTCTTCTTTAAAGCTTCCCAAAACCCTGACAACTGCTCATACTCAAAGCTACTAGACCTCACATAACTACTAACAAGACTTAGCAAGTCAGCATTAACTTCAGTCCCAAGGTGGATCAAGAAATTAAGTATTCCTCCATGCTTCCACAATGGGTCAACCCAACAGGGGCTTTCAAGACATATATTAAAGTCAAGGACAGATTCAGGTTCCTTACAAAATGGGCTGGAAGCTGCTGCCTTTCATTACACCAGTGCTTGTGGTACCCCTTTGCCCTTCAACTTTGCTCTTTGGTTGGAGCACTTCATCCATGGTGATGTGTTGCGTTCTGCTGGCTACTGTTGCAAGCCGCAAGAAGCAACAAGTGCCACAGAGTGTCTCTGCCCGGCCCAGGTGGGTTCCACGTGGCCCAAGCCTTCCTTCTTGAAAGCATGGACTACGGGATTCCCACTGGCCAGGGGAGCCTTCAGGCTAGCTCAGGCATCTTTGTGCTCACCACAACGACACAGCAACAAAGGGGATGAGAAGAGGCCTCCACAAGGGGAGCATGGAAGATATTTATTCACATGCTGCTATCCAGATGTCCAGGGGTGAAGGCAATGAAAGGCAGACGGCCTGGGGTTTTATTGGAATCTAGGGGAGGAGTGGAGTTGGGGTCCCTCACAGACCAATGAAAGGAGCCCGAGGGAGTGGCCAGGGTTTAGCCGGGAAAGGGGAAAAGGAGATGGAGGGAACACCACAGTGATGGGCATTGGCCCTCTTGGCTGATGCTGCATAGCAAGGATTTTGTTGGGCAGAAAAAACAAAGCCTATAAATCTAGAAGCCCTTCTTGAGTCCATTAGGACAAAAATAAAAAGAAGGATTTTAGGAATGTGAGCAGTCTTTATCTCTGCCTCCACACATTGGCTCTGTCAGTCCAGACAACCTACAGGCCACACACAGGATGGGGAGTGGAGGCACCATTTCCCAGAGCCCCAAGAACTTCACCTGTAAAATAACTTAAACTAAAACAGAGAGGCCACAGAGGCTGCAGACACCATGCCCATCCTTGCCTTGTTTATTTTGCATTTGCTTTCTCAAGAGCCAGAAGAGATGGGAAATGGCTATTTTAAAATACATAATTATGATCATTCAAACCACCAAAATTAAAGGAGCATCTGTAGAGGAATATAGTACCTCAATCTAACCTTTTCTTTATGTTATCTAGGTTACGAGTCAGCATCATTTTTAAAGTCTCAGTGGCTTAGCTTTTATTCGTACTAAAGAAGGCTAAAGCACCAGCTGGAAGTCAGAAAGGCCACACTCTGAATATTTATGAAGCTCCTGGGACCACTGACTGACAAACAAACAGGCTATCAAAGAGAAGTTTCAGATGACTGCACTTTCAAATGGTTGAAAACAATGATGCGAAGAATGGAGGAATCTCTCACCATGGCTCCAATTCCTGGCAGTCAGTAAGCTTTCTGAGCCAGCTCATCCCAGGCTGAGCACTGCCTTTTCTGGGTGGATCTGTGAAAGTAAACCAGTACCACACCTCAGAGGGAAATCCTTTTGAGATCTGACACTGGTAACTTTGTCACTTGCTACCCATAAAACCAAACAGGTGCTTTATTCTGTGTGCCTGTGAGGATGAACACATGTACCCATATGTAGGAGCTTAGAATCAAGGCTGGAATCAAGGATGATGCCAACCTGCTGTTTGTATTCCCCACCACTTGATAGCAGCACCAAAAAGGACTGGAAGAATGAACATTCCATTTGCTGATACTACCATCAGTACCAGGCTACAGCAACAGCTCTGCTGATCTCTTGTTCTTGATTCAATGCACTATGGAAAAACAACACAGCTCCTGACAATATCAATCCAAATTACATGACAATTAACTTACTTACAAAAGCCAGATTTATTAGCTGGCAAAAGACAGCAACAAAATCAGCTTACTAATGGAGTAACATACAAGCTTAAGTATAATCAGTCTTTGATGTACTATCTCTCACTGCCTGATGGCAAATCACAGCAGAATTAAGACCCTGGTTCATTTAAAAAACCATAATTAAGCACATGCACATGTATTTGTTGAATTGGTATCCATTTTCTTTAAATCGCACCCACGCTTTGGCTCTGTTTACAGAGAAGGACTAGTTGTGCCCAGTGCCAGCTGAAGTAGAATGAGCCTTACTATCCATCTGAAGTGGACTGAACCCATCTCCAGGAGACTTTTCTGAAGTCAATTTCCCTCTTTCACAGATCAGCAACGATCCCAAGAACTGCATTTCCCTAGGGCAATGTTCATTTCATTAATCAAAAGTTAACCCGTGGCACAGGGTAAGACATAATTAGTTGCTTTGCTAACCTGAAACTTCACCAAGAATACAATCTCTCTTTTGAAAACTGTCTGCAATGTGATTTATGATTTAGAAGGTACATCTTTTCATTCATAATTCAGTGGAGTGAAAGGACTGTATCTGCATGTCCAAAGCCTTGAACTGCTGGCACACCAAGGAACTGCTGTCACAGATCAAAGTTACACAGCATGTCAGGTCACAGGGACAAGGTTTTTCTCTGCGTTCACACTTAAATTATGGCACTGAACTCCCTTCCTTTACGGATAAGCAAAGCAGAGAGTTTCACATAATAAAGGTATATGGTATGACCCAAACCCTACAAACCAAGGCTTTACTTGCATGTGTTCTGTGGATAATACCCGCTCAATGAAATGGTCCAACAGCTCTTTTCCAATTATTCCTGCATCTACAGAGTTGAACAAGTCTCCTCCTAGTACAGGTGCTGCAGCAAAGAGCTGCATTGCCTACCACCACCACCACATCTTTGAAATGCAAGCTGTAGCATTCTTAGGTTTTTTCTCTAGATGTTTTGCATCATATGGGCCAAAACCTGATTTAGCATTTAAGATGTTTGGTAAGTAATGTATTTTGGAAGAGCAAAACAAAACATAAATTGTCAATCCACATGAAGAGGAAGAAACCCTAATGTAGACACAGAGACAGAGGATGAGAGGGTGAAATAAAACCACAACCCCACCTTGACAACCAGATACAGGAAACCACTGTTCTGAAGACAAGCCTGACCTGAATTCCAAAAAAAACCACTGTATACCAGTCATAGGTTATATGATTGCTGCACATATCTGTAAATTCTATTATACAATTTGGGATTCATTGAAACACAAGAAGCATTGGCAGCTTTGGAGTGGGGGGCAAGAAAAGTAAAGGGAGTCAGGGGGCTGTGTAAATGAAAATATATCAATAGACCAAAACTAAGAACACAAAGGAAAAATTTGGGGGGGCTGGTAGTAGCATTAGATGAAGCTAAGGAAACACCAGATGCCACCCTAATATTGGAACGGGCAAAGGACCAGAAGGAGTCCCTGTAAGAACTGTAAGGGATGAACTGCTGAGGCTGGGTCACCTCCAGGCAGATCCTGTGCCGAGCCCTCAGAGTCAGAAGGTTCAGGTCTGCTCCCACTGAACAGATGACAGCAGACAGCTGAAGTGTGCATATGCATTTACTTGTTCTAGGCCAAAAAATATTTTAAAAATAAAATAATCTAATCTGCTTTCAACTCGGCTGCCAGGATACAATGATGCTGAACAGAGAAGAAACAATTAAGCCTTGAAACAGAAAGAAAAAACAGGCAATCATCACAAAGTGATTAGCAGAAACGAATCTGATGAAGCCTGAGTCGTGGCTGTGCAATTAATGAGGAGTGATGTCACTGAGGTACACTGCCACAAGACAGACCTGATGGATGAAGAATTGGGAAGATCAATTGAAGTTGTACCATGTAATTGAGAAAGAGTTGTTTTTCTACAGAGTTTATTTAAAGTTTTATTAATTTCAGACATTCTGTAAGTGCATTTCCATGTTTCCACAAAAAACAGTCTTCAAAGCAAACCCCTTGCCTGTACTGCTGTCTAAGGAGAGACACAGGGAAGACCACCACACAATGGATGGGTTATCCCAAGGAATCTGTTTTGCTACAGGTGCCCACAGAACATGGAAATCGAAACACAGAGTCCAACTCTGCACTCAGGAGTCCCACCTAAGTAACTATTTCTGAGTCCCAAAGTGGTTTAATCTCTCTCCAGAAAGATGCTGCAATACAAAGGCCACATTGTTCCACTGGCATTCACTCAAGTGCTTGAGGAGCAGTAAGACAGGCAAGGTCTTTGGCTGGTGGAGCAGAGTCAGAGGCAACATCTGCATTCCAGCCTTGGCCTTGTGTCTCCTTGGCCTAATTTTCAGCAGACACAACTCCACCACAATCACCTGCAGTTACAGGTTCTCAGCACCCAAAAGCATTTATCTTCTTATAAATAGCAAAGGTGATCTCTCAGCTTATGCAATAATAGTGCCTTGTAAAACATAGGTCTGATAAGTACAACTAAGTTTATTGTAATAAATACAACTGCTTCACAGATGACCTCAGTGCACATCTGTACTTGAGAGCAAAACCACTGCTGCTGGTACAGGAGAGCACTAGAGAGATAGTTATCCATGTACTCGGTAAATCACACAGCCCTTAACTACATAAGAAAATTTAAGGCAAAAAAAAGGCAAAGGGCTGTCAGGTAATTTTTTTCTACAGAGTAGAAACAACCAAGACAGAAACAATATTTGCTCAGATTAGAGTCCTGTCAGCTCTGACACAACTAAAATCTCCTACAAGACAAGACACTTGGCTCCTGTCCTTCACACAGACATGAAAAACAAGAGCAGGCAACAGCTGAGGAACGGCTTATTTCTCAATTACTCTTTAGGTGAAGAGCCTTTTATAAACACCATCTCTGTGCAAGAACTCAGCAGAATAGAGCAAATCCTCCAGCTCTTCTGATGGAATGAGAAGTATGTGCTCAGCTGCTCCTATCAAACCAATCTTTCTCACAATCTTCTGCTGCCCAAAGGTTTGCTAGAACCCCAGCCCTCTCCTGACAGATCCCAAGAAGAAAGCATTGCTACAGAGGAACTCTCTTTGTTGTCTGTGAAATACCACTACACGGCTTTCTGGCCAGCACATATCCATCTAGAAATTTTCTCTGCTCCCCTTGTGGCAGAACCTAGCAAGAATTGCAGTGGCTTGGGTTTTGCCTGCTAGCAGTACATGGAGCCTTAAACAGCCATTTTCCAACACAGGCTGCAGGCTCTTCTTCCAAAGAACAAAGCAGGCTCTGACAAAAGTAAGCCACAGATAATGTGTATGACAAGTTTGAATTTTCTGGAGGTGGAATTTTAAATTTCTCATATCAACAGGAACAAGGGCTTCTAGTTAATCATCAGGCCCCTTATTAAACAGATGATTAGTTCTTCGTATCTCAAGCTGCTCCCAGTGGGCGGGCAGTCCTACTGCATCTCACTGCTGCTTTGGGAAATCATAAGCAGTCTGCTGGCAGGGGGCGATGGGTATCCAGGAATTTGCTGTCTGCCTCAATCTAAGATACTACTGCATAGTAAACCTTTCTTTCCTGCACCAAGCTACTGCATGATCAAACGCAGAGAAGGACTCGGTAATAATGGCCAACTGTTAAGTGCCATCAATTCTTTCAAAACTTTAATTCATGGTCTCCCAACTTAGAAAGGATTAGAACTTCAAGATTACTTCAGTGTCAGATGCACATTGATGCTGAAGCCTAAACCAGGTGCAACCCTTCCTGTTCCACTGACAGGAAGGCAGAAGAAACTGATTCTCAGCCTCTCATTAGAGTTCTTGCCTGGGACATGGAAGAATTAATGACCCAATGAGTATATCAAATCAAACACCCTCCTCAGGAAAAACTGAGGCTCACTCATGATAAGTCACAACTGTGGTTATCACATCCTCTGGAAATGAGAAGGGGATGATGGGACTGGGTTCTCTGCTCCACCTCAGCCAGGGGAGGGTCTGGTCTCAGAGGAGTACCCCACTAGAAGACTGAGGATACTTTCTTTTCCTCCTTCCTCACCTTTATCAGAATTAGCTGCCTATACATGGTCAGCCTCCAACTCCAAAATCATTCAGAGCTTTAAATCTGAAATTAGGTCCATGACCTGTTTGATGGCCTGTGAAGGTTGAGATATTAAACCCCTTTCCAGGACCTACTACAGGCAAGTTGAGCTGGCTGTTAATTTGGCAGCCTAATTCACCCCACATTGCTTTAGATAATTGATCCATCAAAGGAAATTCCAGTTTGTTGCAAGGCACCTAGCTGCTGGGTAATTACAGCAGTCAGGACTGCAACCTCAACAGCTTCATCAGCATCAAGGGACTCTAGTCTCCTGGAGCAAGGAGTAGGTCACCTCAAGGGCACTGACTGTTGAAGGTAGTTGTGGCATTTTGCGTTGTTATTGTTTAAGGCCACACAGGACTGAGCAGTAGTGGTGGGTTTCTGTTGCCTTTTTATACAGATGGTCTGGTAATTACTGCTGTCTTCCTTCACGGCACAAAGGGTACACTTACGTTCTTGCATTGAACTACATATGCAAACAGGCCCTTCCTGCAGCTGCTCACTGCAAAATTGGTGGCCCTGGAGCAAATCCAGGTCTCTGTTTCTGTACAGTGCCAGCTATTCAAGGCGCCTGGAAGCCTGCAAAACTATTACACTGCCTCCCCTCTTCCTCCTCCCTGCTGGCTTCAAATCAAATGGAAGGATAAATCAGCAGCTATATACTGCCCTAAGCACACACCTGCTGACACTTCATGCAGCTGTAATTGCAATGGAAAGTTAAGTGTACCATCAGGAAAGCCAACTTAATTAACAGCAGTAAACGTAACAGGATGTGGAGCACAGACAATAGCTACCATCATGCAACACACCCGTGTCTGGTGTGGGTGGTTTGGGGTGGTTTCCCAGCCTCTTGTGCACTTATTAATGGAAGAAGTGCCCTCAGAGCTATCTGAGTAACAGCAAGAGAAACTAACTTTTTTAATGTTTTCATCTAGGACATTTTGCAGGTTCTTGATAAGGCACAGAATTATTATGGACTGACCACAAAGAATACATTCAGAATGACTTACGTTCAAAACCCTGACGAATATAACTGTGTGATAAATACAACAAAACTTAATCTGGTAAGTAAGAGAAGCATGTGCAAATGCACAAAAAATTTATTTCAAAACCCATGAGAAACCACAAACTTAATATATTCCGCATTCTTCTCTACAATAAGAAAAACAACTGACTCTTCTCATGCAGGGCAGGAACGTGTTTTAAACATGAAGAATATTAGCAAACATGCATTTTTTAGGTTTCCATCATTGTTCTTAGACTAATTGCAAAGGAAAAATTAAACTGATTTCATCAACACAAATGCGTACATGTGCACTTTTCTGCTGTATGCAGTAAACTAGTTTCTATGGCAGTAACATATGAGCCTAAAAATACAGCACTTCCACCTGCACATGCTTTCAACATTAATTCCTGCTCTGGATAAGAATTAGAAGATGTTAAAAGATGGCATTCCTCTCTGTTCATTCTGTTCTTCACATCATTACCAACAGCAATGGTTAACATTTCCTGTCAGAGAAAATGTCCATGTTTCTTTCTGGAGGCCTTTCACGTAGTAGCTCACCTTTGAGAAGTCAAAACCTACTTAAGACAAGGAACCCAGGCCTGAACTCAGATGCAAAAAAACAGTATTTAGGAGGTAGAAGAAGAAAAAGGCAACCAAGGAGGCATTAGAAATCATCACATATACAAGTAGGCATCAAGCTAGGAAAGCCAAACCTCACCTACAGCAAGTAGCTGGAAGGGACACCAAGTCCAGCAAGAAGATTTTCTACCACCACACCAGCAGTGGAAGCTATCTGTTGACAAACCAGAGAGCAGGAGATGACATTTACTCCACTTCAGCACGGCTTTCCACACTGTCTCCCTCAATATTCTCGTAACTAAGTGCAGACCTTACAGTCTGGACAGGTGTGCAGCTAAATGGGTTAAAAAAACCCAAACAGAAACCTCATGGTGAGGCTCAGAGAGCAGGGGATAATGGGTCCCCCTCCCTATGGGTGACAACTTCACTGACCCAGTGACACCAGGCATGGTTTATCTATTGCTGTGGACACATGCCTACCACTCACACTCAAAAACATTCCTGCTGCTTTACAAATATGCCATGAAGGCTGGCAAGGAGAGGATTAGAAACATGCATCTGGAATTTATCACCTCATTAAAAGTCCCAGTATGATGGTAGCTAACAACTGAAGGAAAAATAAACAGAAAAAACCTGCAGGACTGATCGGTCATACCAGGAAATATACTTCGCCCTGCAGTGAGGGGGACATTCATGATCATTCCAATCGAACTACTACTCATCATCAAAACATAAGGCAGCTTTCCCTCTCCTATTCATGCCCAATTTAGAAGTGGAAAAACAGCTGGAGTATCTTAAGTGCTGCTGGCATCTGCCTCCAGGGAAGGTGGTTTTGCAATCTAATGCATTCTCTAAGTTACTCTTCACATTATTACCATGGAAGAGAAGTACCTTGACTGTTTCTTCTGCCAACCACCAGCACATCTAGGATATGGCTGAGCTGGCTTACTTACTTAAGTGAGAGTGGAATGAGGATCCTTGTAGAGCATCAGAGTCAAGTCTCTTGAGACAGCTTTAATTGTGAATCACTTTCTGTGCATCCACACAAGCAGATGTATGATCTAATTCTTTAAGCAAAGTCAGGAACAACTTGTCTCCCTGCTTTTCCAAAGGATAAGAATTAGACTCCAATGACTAATTCCTTTCTCTGCTTTATATTTGCTTACTTATTTTTCTAGGTCATATAAAAAAACATTTTGCTGAAGTAGGAGAAAAGTATCTAACTGACAAGAGTATGTGGTGACTCAGGTGACAAGGACATGGAGAAACAGTTGGTTGGGTTAGGGAAGTAAGTTAAGAGCAGCCTTGAAGTTCTCTGTATAAACAACAGAAGACCAGTGTATGTCTCTCAAATTCTTGGTAAGCTTTCCATGTTCACTTCTGGTCTGAAACAAGCTGTATCTCATTCACATAGGAGAGGGAGAAAAATTTGGAAAATTATCAGTTCCTCAGTCTAGCCTTAAGAAATGAAATTACATTTGGAAGAAACATGCTTGAATTAAACTAAAGCTTACTGATGATATATGAAGGATAGAATAATTATGTCCACTGGAAAAATTATTTTTAAAAAATACTAATACCATTAAATATTTGGACAGAAAGATGTATCATTAATTCTGGAACAGAAATACCCAACCTTTGCCCTAGCTGTTAAGACAGAAAGCATAACAGGTAAGTTTTAAGAAAGTTTTGAACACTATCTCTAACAGATTTTTCTTTTTTCAATTATTATACTGGAAGTCAGACTGAATAAAAAAACTAAAGAACTAAAGCTCCAAAAGAAGAAAAGTCATATAATTGCAAGTTTTACCCACCCAAATCTAGTTGAATTTCCAGAACACTTCTTTTGGCACACTGTTCCTCTGGCTTAGCAGACACATTCTTATCTGTCTTTGGATGGCTGAAGTAGAGCCTTTACAGGAAAGATTAACTCAGCTATCTTGCCTTTAAGTGTCTGATAAAGGCAAACCACCTCTTTATGTGACAGTCCACCAGATTTCTATTACTCTGGGTAATTTAAAGAGAGGAGGATGTGCTTACCCAGAAATGATAAGGTGTGTAGATGGGCCAGTTCAGGGATACCTTGGTCCCAGCATGCCACACTATATTTGTGAATAGACACAGGATTTGGCATTTCTGAGCTGACATGCCAACCTTTTCATTATAATACCAACTGTCTCCGGCAGAGATGTGACATAGTGCCAGCATGGGACTGAAATCACAGGGAAATCATTAAAAAGGATTGCATTGCTAGGTTTCGTAAGTTTCCAAAGATAGTCTTGAGACCAAAGGAGAGACTATGTATATTAACTGGGAAGTTCTTTCAGAAAACCAGTGGTAGGAACAAATGGAATCTATTGCAAACTCCCTTAAATATAAATCTAAATATATCTGCTTCGTATGGACTGTTGCTACAGAAATCGTCAGATAAAATAAAACCTGTTTCACTACAGCACATCCCAGATCTAGATTTGTACAGAGGAGGCACTTTCAGGACAAAGTTATACATTATGCCTTTAGATGATTTAAAATGTAACCATATGCCGATGGAGACGATGCTATTCAGGCCTCCTCCCCCACAATATGCAGAATACTCCCTTCCTCCCATTTCACCAATGTTTGCCAAAAACTATACCAAGCTGATTCAACACTGACTCGAATGTGCTAAAATGAACAACTTTCTGTGGGATTAACAAATTGAATTAACTCCGTGAAGGGTCAAACAAGTGCTGAAGCAATGGGACTTCGCCCTAAGATATTGAGCTTGGAGTTATGCCTTTCCTCCAACATACAGGTATGAAAAGACAGCGCAGGTAGGAAGCAGCTGGGGACTCTAGACAACAGAAACTGAAATTGCAGAAGTAACAAAGTAGACAGCCCAGGCACAGCAGACATGCACGACCTTCCTAATGCTTTAATGCATGCCTCCATTAACCCTGCTGGGCTTCTATGCACGCAAGTACCCTCTCCCCACTCCTTTCCATATTCCTTCACTTGTCACACATTATCTATCCTCTGAGCTTTAGCATCCCCAAATCCTTATTGTCTTTCCTTAGTATTTCCTCTTGCCCACTTAAACTCACAATCACAACAACATTAGCATTAACGTGACACTCATCACCATCGAGACAATTGCTGAGCACACACACCCCGCCCCTTCCCCCTTTTTCCATTTATTTGCACTATTCAGGAGACTGGCAGCCACCACACTTTCATGCAATAACTCGGATAACATGACAATGCAGTACCACAAACACAGCGATGACTGCTGACAGTCTTCTGATTGACCTGACAGTGTCAATATACAACAGGATTTTTTTGTACCCCTTGCTTTTGCAGGACACTGTATGTACACAAAAGGTCTGAACCAATACCCAATACCCAAGTAGCCACCCCTTTGTAATGCCAAGGGAGATAAAAACTATCTGTGAAAGCACGTGGGCAGAAATGTAAGCAAAACACCAAGGTGATGATGACTAACACACTACTGAATGTCAAGGTACAGTGGGATTTTCGTAATTTCATAACATCCCAGCTTCTTTCCCCCATTGCAGCAAAGCAAAATAAAATATAGGTGCAACCAAAGTCCAGTTGTTATTAGCATGCAACGAAAATGAACTTATTTCATTTCCTCCATCTGTTCTGGCCAACCATTTATGAGTAATTCTCAACATTTCAGTCACCTGAAAAAAAGACAGTGAGTTCTAGGCACAAACACTTCGTAAGCAGTTAATATCCAGGATCACAGATTATTAAATCATAGTGTTTTGTTCTTTCTGTGGGATTTGTTTCGCAGCTGGCTTCCTGGCTGCTTTTTTTCTCTAGCATTTTTCTCCTACTTCTGGCAGATGAAATGGAGGTGGGAAAAAAAAGGGAGGGAAGTTCTTGGGTAGCATAAGGATTACAGTAATTTCCAATCCTTCAGCAAGAAAGAGCTTGCTCAGGGAACAGATAACCTAATGCTTTTCCACCCCACTTTATTTTTATTTTTTTAAACATATATTTACAGTTGTTTGCAATTATAATGTTATACAACCCAGGTACAAAGTTTACTACATTTATCTCCTTTCTGCCCACAAATCCACATGGAATGTACCTCCCACCAACCTATTTCCTCCACATCTTTGTCGTTGCTGTGGGCAATATGAAACACAAAACTGCAAGTAGAGAGATCCTCAATCATACACCTACAGGTTATTGACATTGGGTTCATACCCAAGCCCGATGTGAATGTAGATGCCACTTATCAAAAGGATAGTTATGCCATGGATAAATCATTTCACCTCTCTAAACTAAACAACAGTATTAGCACAGGGACAAAGTTACTTCCAAAGCATTCTTGGTATTCTGGCGGATTACCCGTCCTTGTTCAAAACAAAAGGAGAACTGTCTTCATACGCCTCTACTTATGTTTCCTTTCAGTGTTCTGAAATAAGAGATGTTCAAGTACTTGAGTTTTGTTTTCAGTTGGAAAGGTCATCTGGGTGTGTGGCAAAATGAATCTGTACACTTTTTTAATAAGGAGAAAGGGAAGGAGATGAAATTTGAAAAAGTCTCAGAGAAGTTATATAAAAAGTATAATTAGTGAAAGAATAACAGTCTAAGAGCCTACAGAATCTCATTCTCTTTTGAAAAAGAAAAGCAATGACTACTTACATATAATATGTAGGATATAATCCTTCAAAGTACCAGCAATGCTTTTTGGCCTCTGTACACTACAAAGAAAGGAAAATATGGTATTAATATTTACATACGATAATGTACAGTTATAAACACTGCCTTAGAGTATTTATAAATACTGTGACTCCGAGCAGTCACGAAAGGTTTATATTCCCGAAGATTTCCCAATCCAGATACACACAGCAAGTGGGAAGTCAGTTCATGTAAATGGCAGCGTGTCCTGCCAGGATTCAGATCCCTCACACAGGGCTTTGTCTGGAGGGCCCCCACAGCTTCCCACAGTTCCCAAACAAAGTCAGTACATTTGGCGCAGACCCAGGATCCAGCTGCATGTGTTCGCTGGCAGAACTGCTGCCTTAAAAGACCACGGACAACTTAAGAGCCCATGCATGATTGTAGTCCCTTACAAGACTTCCAAGGCACAAGTAATTTGATGATACTATGCATATGACTACACAGTAAATTCAACAGTTATAGGGAATTATTCATATTTCTGCAAGAGTGTGACATGTGGAGCCAGGCTCAGGAAGGAGCAGAATGGAGAACCATCTATCCCATCTCCTCTTCCTACAGCGTGGAAATGTCTCAAGTGTTCATTATAGTTGTGGGGAGAGGAAACTGCTTTCTGCAGCTCAGGGGTATTGTTCTCTTTTACAGATTGCCAGCATATCCCTGCTAAATGATGGTGACAGGCATTTTCTCAGCATGTGTGTGCCGGCGACGTGAGAAGTGCTCATCGTTACGGGCACTGCCAGAGCACAGGCAGCAACTCGGAACAATAGCGGCCCCTAATAAGGAAAACCAGATGTCAAGCCCAAACTCCACACAACGCACAAAATATTTCTGTGTATTCCACTGACATCACCAGCACAAAATGTCATCTTCACTGCAGACACAGCTCCAGGAGCTCCCCTGCAAGCTGCATTATCCCATCACACACAGGGTGCTGCGGGATGCCCACTGCAGAGCAGTGAGGAATATCTGGCTTTTTAGCAACAATTCCCTCTGCTGCTCACTCCTGACACCTGATGTCGAAGAGCTGTTGGCACACTGCTGGTGTTTGGATCATTCTTCATGTTCACTTGGCAGCTCACCTTTAAATAATAGCTTGTACAAGTTTATTAGCCTTCCTGAATCCCAGCCTACTAAATGAATCCAGTTAAGACAAAGACAAAGTGGTTTTAGATCCCTGACTCTCACTCTTCATGAATAAAAAAAGCTGCAAACTCTTTAATGAGCATCTGATGAGCTAAATCACAGACAGATCAATTACAGCCCATGAAGACAAACTGCTATGGATTAAATTGTTAAGAGTGGTACAGGAGACTGGGGAGGAGGAGGAGAAGAAGATGCTTTTGATGTGCATGATCAGGCCTTTTTCCAGTAACACAACAGGCTCATGCCAGTCTTCAAGATGCACGAGCTTTAGCTTATGCTGAAAGGACCAGTCCTCTTTCCCTAGGATAAACAGAGCAGAAACCTTGTTCCCCTCACAAACTGATGCCACAGTCCAGGCAGTGTATTCAGGAGGACTTCTTAGCTTCTGCTGAAGCAAGTGGTTTCAAAGATCCATCTCTGCATTCACCCTACTCCCTCTTTCTCACCCCTCCTTCAAAGTTTTCAACTTTTTAACCCCTTTTTCTAAATACTTTCAACAGCTCGCTGTTTCCTCTTACTCTAAAATTAGAAATATGTCAAGTTTCTCTCCATAACACTGTGCAAACCTACATGCATTGAAAAACCCAGCAGGCATGCTGCCAAGTCACTGAAAAATATTTTGGCTCTTCACCTTTGAAGGCTGCAGACCAGCAAATATTGTTGGCTAAAATCCCAGTGCCTGCAGGTCAACCCCTTGGGAAGCCTCATTTCAGAGTACAGCTTGGGGTGTGCACTGCCATTAAATGTTTTTCCTTCCTGCTTCTCAGCCAATATGAGTCACCATTTACCTCAACAGCCTTGATGCTTTTTGTCAGGCTCAAGCATTTTAATTGATGTTTTCCCTGAAATGTTTCTGAGCACGTGGAGCCTGCATACCCTTTACAAGTGTAAAGCAGACATTTATATTCAACACTGCCCCCCCCCTATTTTAGTCTGCCATACAAGTTCGAAAATGAATTGGGAAGATTCCTCCTTCCAACATCCCCTTAACTGTAGGATTTGTTTCTGCCTCTAAATAATTCTTTTTCAGATAGCCAATATGCTTACTGCTGTCACAAGAAAGGCTCCAGCCTGGGAAAGTTCCTTCCATCTTACAGAGCTCAGATACCTGCACTAAAAATCCTTTGGTGCCCAGATTTACTTTTAAATCGGCCCTGGAAGAGCAGGCACCAATCCCAGTTCTCACTTTTTTTAATATCACAGTGCTATGAATACTGCATGGCAGTTGTTCAGCTCTCCTACATGGGAATCGGGCAAAAAAAGCAAGTGGACCTCAAATGTGAGCAGCAGAGCCAAATCTGATCCACATGACATGTCAGACAGATTTACACGCACAAGGGCAAACTGCTGAGCTCCCTGCACAGTTAAACTCCCACCTATCTCCATGGCAACTTTACTCCAGTAAAGCCTGACATAAAGCAGGCAGCTACTAACCACCCTCTCTACTGCTGGTTAGCAGACTTCACAGAATTTGCTGCTGAGAATAAGTTGAGAATGTCACTGCCTCTAAGGATTTTAGTGTCTTTAGCACTCAGGCACCAGAGAGATGAAGAGGGGTCAGGGTACAGATTAGCTTTTCCCACCCCAAATATATCCTTCTGAAGAAGGCTATGATAATCCACCTCTTGCCAAGATCCAAATTATTATTCTGAGTGGTACTGGCCTCATAGCTAAGCTGGTGGAGAGCCACGTAAGAGCAAGAAGAGACATATGCCATCAGCATCAGGCTCTCAGCCTTTGGAGAGCAGTGTCCTTGTCATTGTTTGAGACTATTAAACCCTCAAGAAACCACAGCTGGCAGGAACTCGCTGCAGCCCACAAACCAGCCCCACAAACAAAGGGAAGATAAGTCATGTTGCTGAAATACAATAGGACCTCACATATCAGGATGGGTGCCCACTCTGCCAGCTCCCGTACGAAGACAGGCTGTATCTTAGACTTCCTAATAAGCAATCATTCATGTACTTAAAAAGCCATTTACTCATTCACTAATAACCAAAAAAGTGTGTCTACGGTTTTAAAACTAAGATTAGGTACAGCCCTACTGATACTTGCAGCTTTTCTAGGGAGAGGACTCTGCACATTTCTCTTATAAAATTCCTTCCTTATAAAATTCCCTTCTATGCCCTTTAAGAATTTGGCACAGCTATGAAATATAAATACGAGAGTACATTCATTTTTAAAATAAATTATGCAGGTCTAATTGGGTGTGCATATGTAATCTTTAGAGAATTAATGGTATGTGAATTAGCCAGATGCTTGAATACATTCCTTAACTTTGCAAAGGAAAAAAGAGAAAGAGAAAAACCACAAGACTTGTTTTTTTGTTTGTTTGACTTTAAATAAATCAGCCTCTGTCTTGTAGCCTGTTTTCTTTGCAAGACTGTAGCAATGTGAATGGCAAGCTGTCCTTTTCTGTGGCCTCTAAATTATTTCAGATTTCCTTTTTAAGAAAGGAAACCTGCTTCCTGCCACAGATTGATATTGCAAATGTTACTGCTGCAAGTAAGAACAATGAGAAATAGGAGTTACTAAAACATTAGCCAAAGGCTGGTTTTGATCACACCATAAAATACAGAACACAAAATGCTCATGTACGCACGTGGTGTGGGGGATGCTGGAGCAGGCAGCCTGCTCACTGAATGTTGGGTGGTACTCCACAGATATGCTTTGCAGAAATACTATCTCTAGCAGGAATATCCTCCACATTGGACATCATTATCCCTCAGTCCACAGGACAACAAAAAGAAAATAGATCTGATCAATTAATTCCCCATTGTAATCAAGGGATTCACACCCAGTGCCTTTGCTGGAGGTTTGGAAATTAATAACAAAAAAAGAGTAAAAGCAAATAAAGCCCCATATGCATATTCCAGTACGAGTACAGTCCATTTCTGTTATGGGTACCAATGAAAAAGCAGCATGCTCTGGACAGCTGTGCCTGTCTAGGGCAGACGGAGGGCAATTGCTATCTGTATGCTGAAGGGACATCTAGAGCAAGTTTGTGCCATCTGCTCAAAGCCAGATTCTGTAGGAGGCACAGGGCTGCTGTCAATCACAAGGCCAAGGAAACCCTATCAGTTACCAGCAACTGAGGGTGACCCTCTTTCTTTTGCATTACATATTACAGTTATAAGGATCCAAGGTAGATTCAGAAGGAAACAAAACCAGGTATTTAACAGTGACCTGCCATACTGATATGATGGCAGTGGCTCCTGGTATTCTAGGATGACCTGCTTAGTGGCTGTAACTTATCTGGGTATATGCTGTACATTAGTAGGGTGCAAGACAATCCACATGCCAGTCTTGTGGCTACAACCTCTGAGGCTCTGCTCAGATTAGTACACAGATGAAGAGGAAGAAACAATTACAAGTATCTAAGACATGGAACAAGATCTTATTGTTTCTGAGCATCACACAATCTTACTCCATAACAAAGCCAGAACTCTGTCTTCCATACTGCTGGATCAAACTAGTAACTGAGAAAATGGGAAGCAAAACACCTTTCTCACCACATGGCTCCACAGCATCTGAGGAACAACTGTCTATACCTGCTGCTTCCGGTACAGAAGGCTGCTGGCAAAATTCAGATCTTTCCTAGTTTTATTGGTTACCACACCTGGCAAATGCTTGATGAAGCCCAGACAAAATGAAGAGAAAGTCTACAGTGCAACTTCAGACAAAATAAGCAGTTCCAGAAGGCACATTATTGGCTATGAATCACAATGTTTTATGGGATCTGACCTTTAAAATTGCATCAGTTTTCAGAACACTATCCCTTTCAGTGCCTAGACAAGAGCTGAAAGCATTAGAAGATACAAGCTGGGCTGTATCAGAAGGACTTCTGTATGCTGAAAGTTTGAAAGACTGGATTTGCAGACACAAGAATATGAGGCATCCTGTTCTTCCATAGCCAAGAAAAGGCCAAAATATCCATTAAAGTAAGAGACAGCATACACTGAAACTGGGAAGTGCAGCCTGAGGGTGAAAACAATTTGCTAGAGAAAACACATTTTGTTTTAACCTTGCCTGCATCCATCAAAATTCATCCCTACTTCTTCCCTGGTGATGCTAACAGCTGAGGATGAAAGTAGCCCATCTGCAAAACTATTCTAAGGCACTGAGCTTGCAAGCTATGTTACCAGTGATTTCTACATATACCCTTGTTGCAAAAGACAGGTAAAACCCAACAATATGGTCAGGTATTTTTATCTACTGAAGTAATGAGGAAACAGCAGAAAGTTCCTACATAAAAGGATGCCAATCCTTTATCAAGCTTTCCCTCCCATTTAACAAATAGAACAAATTCTATTTAGTTTATACAACTCTTTCATCAACACCAAGATTACAAAGTCATGTAACTCATAGTATAAAGAATGATTTTCATATATTTCATCAGGAGTTGGTTTTGGTTAGACCTTTTGTCTGTTCTCTAAGAAAGAAGGGAATATTTCTCATATAGGATTCTTAAAAGAACACAACTTTTCCACCTTGAATTAAACAGTGTGCATTTTGCAACAGGAAAAAATTTCAGCACGAGCATCTAATTCTTATTACTTCTTGTGCTGTTCAGAGTGTATGTATTAATCATCATGTTTTTATTTAGAATTAATGTGGGTTTAGCATTAGATAGCTTCCCATCACAAAGCATTATTTTACACTTAGATCTATTGACCTTTCCCACAGAAGAAATACAAATATCCCTTGTGTGCCATTTCATTTCAGGAACCTGACTCATTTATTTGTTCTTTTTTTTATTTATTTTTTTTTTTATTTTTTTTGGCATTATGCAGCAAATTGCAAATGCACTTCAGTCCCAGAAAAATACAATTTCAGTTGAATATAATTCCTTCATCCATATCCTAGGGAGGAAGAAAGGAAGAAATAAAAGGCAAAGCAAGGCACCTTCATTTTTCAGAGCCCACGAGAGGGAGGGTGCGGGGCCGGCGCTCAGCACCGCGGACAGCGCCCTCCCTCCCCGCAGTGCCCAAACGCTGCTGCACCTTCCCCACAGCCCCACCGGGGCAATAAATTATCTATACCAAACCTCGCCCACACACATCACCTCGCTCAACTCTCGGTTCTCTCTCCGTTCTCAGCAGTCACACCTACTAATTATCTCGTTGCATGTGTGAGCACTAATATGAGAAATTAATATGCACAACTATCATAGAATCACAGAATATCAGAACTGGAAAGGGCAACATTCATCTCTCTGCTGGTCACCACAGAGAGATCAGCACTTCCTCATCCACTACCCCTCTTGAGGAAATTACAGACTTCAGTGAGATCACTCAGCCTACTTTTCTCCAGGCTCCATAACACAAGTGATCCCAGTTGTCTCTCATAAGCCTTGCCCTCCATGTCTTTCACCATCTCAGTCACCTTCCTCTTGACACTCACTAACAATTTTATGTTCTTCTAATATTGTGGCACCCAAAACTGCACAGAGGACTCCAGGTGGACCCATACCAATGCCGTGTAGAGCAGGACAGTAACTCCCCTGACCAGCTGGCAATGCTGTGCTTGATGCATCCAGGACACAGTCGGCCCTTTTGGCTTCCAGGGCAGACTGTTGACTCATATTCAACTTGACACCAACCCAAACCACCATCAACTGCTTTGGAAGGAACAACGGTACTCAATCTCTTTCAAACTATTTGCAAAGCATAGTTATGGTAGTTGTCATAGTTAAGTAAAATACTCAGCTACATGAGAATGTCAAACCAGATGCTTATAAAAGTGCCAAGATCTCCTCAGTATCAGAAAAGCTTAGAACTTGCTTTACCTTCTTATTTCTATACCCATGAATGCAGCAATAATTGCACAAACATAAAAGCTAGAGAGTGGGGTGTTTAAACCTTCATGGTGGAATTGACCTTACACTGAAAGTTCTAATGTCAGACCTGAAAGAAAGCCTGAGCCATGCCACATAATGAAGGCATTTTCACCCAAGAAAAGCAAAAAAAGACTCAACATTCCACTGGAGTCTCTGCAGCTTCAAGGGGGTAGTAGCATGCTTTTTTGTTCCAACAGATGTAACGTTTTCCCAGCTCCACTTGGAGAGGTTGATCTCCAAAATTGAACTCAGCTTCTGCAATTACTTTGTTTCCTTTGCATGAGAAATAAAACCAAGGGTATTATTATTTGCATTCTTTAACTAGAGAATGAGTTACATCATAAAACAACCCATAAAGTAGGGTGCATGTGAGGAAGGGATCACTTGTCAGGAATTGAAAGGAAGACCACGCCAAGAGTGAGGACATCCACTATCTCCATCCTCAGTCTCTTTAGAAATGAAACAAACCTAAATGAAATTTTTAATATAAAATGATTTGGTGATGCAATGTTTTTACTTTTATGCCTCTAATGAACACCATGAACACAGGCAACAAACTAACTTTCCTTTGACGAAGAACTGGAAGCTTTGCTCATCTCCAGCCTCAACCCTGAGTGGGTACTTTCTGCTGGCAGGAAGTGATGCTATTTAGGGTAGCATTAAGGGCAAAGTCTAGTTTTAGGTTCCCCCATTTTTATCTAAAACAACACCAGTCCATGCTGAACTGGCAAATTTGTCTGTTTCCTACATGCATTTCATTCTTCCACTTCACCATCCCAAGAACGAAAACAGCCTTTAAATTACCTAGTACTCAAATCCTCAGGGGCTGTCTTTCATCTACCAAATTAATAAAACCAAAGCAAAGAAAGACTAAGCAAAAGAAGATGAATTCAGACTCAATTTTCTTAGTCATCTGCAGTGCAGACAAGATTAAGGTATTTAACAGCACTGTGCTACAGACACTGATTAGTTAAGTTATGACAGCCCTTCAAAGGCTGCAGGAAAATAGATTTCTTGCTCCCTAGGACATAGAGCAGTTGCTTTGGGAGTTCTCAGGCTCTGTTCTGTTGATGTTACGCACCCCCCACACACTCATCAGTTCCACAGAGAGAGACAGCATGAGCTGACAGGACAGAGCACAGCTGCATAATCATGGCAACTCTTGTTCCCCTCCCTAATACCCTTATTTTTCATTCTTGACATTTAATCCAGGGATGCACACCTTCCTCAGATCCTTCTTATGAGGAGTTATTAGAAAACAAAATATTTTTTTATTCAACTAAGACTTTTCTCTTTTCACTTTTCTGAGATATTTATTCCAAAACTGCAAATACTAGATCAAAATTCTTTGTGCTTAGAAGTCCTGAAAACATCTGTAACACTGAAGGTATCAAAACCTCAGTCTCAAAAAAAAAAAAAAAAGATGCAGAGTCCATGACCAATCACACACCCAGTGGTGCGGGGAACAAAAGAAATCAATAATAATGAAATATTATCTAAGTGCTGTTCCCCTGGAAGGTAAGAAATGCCAAGGCAAGTTCTCACCTTGAAGAGGTTATTCTAGAAACCCATCACATTCAGTGTTAGGATTGTTTTTAGGAGCATCTGTTAATTTTAAATCAGATTACACACGTCATGTGTATATTAAATTAGTAAGCATCTGAACACAGTGGAGATTAAAGAGGTTACCTTGGAAACATCCTGATATTTGAAAACCAATTTCTAAAAATCCTGGCACTAAGAATCCAGGTACTTCTTTGAGGAGAAGCAGTTACTTGAATGCTTTGCTGGGGGAAGCTTCACACTTGGTCATCTCACACCTGCTTAATAGTGAAGTCGATTATTACCTACACACTTACATTAACAACCATCATTACTGTTTCTTTCACATCCTCACAAGGCCACTCAGTCTCTCAAGCAAAAAGCACCAATGTACAATTTATGGTACAGGTCCAATCTGGTTTAATGACCATGCTGGGACTGGAGAAAACAGTTCTAAAGGAAACTTCAGTTCATTTGCTACAGCTATATTAGACTAACTGTGTTGAAGTAAATGTTGAAACTCAGTAACACAGCAAAGGCAAAGCATGGTCTGGTCTGCAAGGCTGGCTCATCGGACAGGGCTGTCATACAATCATCTCCATGTCGCAGTCCAGAAACCCATTTGCTCTGGGACTCAGTTACTGGAACACTAGGGGGAGTTTTTGGGTTCATCCAGGCTAAATAATCACATTTTTCTATTCTTGAATACAGTCTATTAAAGTTCCTACTGACTGGCAGCAAACACATCTCTGTCTCAAACCAAAACTCTCCTCAGTGAAAGAAACAGCAGAAAAGTTGACTGAATTTTATTTGTATTTGTTTAACAAATCAGTTCAAGCTTTCAGGGAGATGCTCTGTTGTGGCTTTTAGGCAGACACTCACCAAGTAGACTGAAACATCACTGCCTTTTAATTTAAACTAAGACCCTAAACTGACTCCTATCCAGACAGTCCAATACACTGCCATAGCAATAGCATATGATTATTAAATTCCAGAGAGACGAATATAACAGCTGTACCTCACATCTACTTATTTGAGCAGGAAGAAATACTAAGCATTTGTCCTCGGAGTATTTCCTGTTAAAGGACTAGAATAGCAAATAAATTGACAACCCTTTCAGGCAAGTAACAATGCCTACTGATGGCAAAGCATTTTTTTCAAATGAAGTAACCTCCTCCCTAAGACCTTAATATTTGCTTTCTTTTATTAGGAGCCTGAATGTATGCAAACAGTAACCTGCAATGTCTCAGATTGTCCAACTTCAACACAAACCACTAAGAATGTGACAAATCTTTTCATTTAAATCAAAAGTACATGAGTTTTGGCATTTTTCTCAAAGGATCATTTCCTTGCTTTGAGTTATCCCCTGAGTTTTTCCACATTCAAAATAGCTTCCTGGAAGGAAAAGAAGAAGAAAAAACAAAAAGGTTCTAAAGATGACTGTTTAGATAGAGATACTGGATACACATAACCAGACAAATCCACACAACCTCTTTGGTTAGGTATAGAAGCCACAACTTGGCTCACACTTCCTTTCACCCCTCAGAGCACTCACTTCTCAACTTGATGAAGGACATGCAGGATGTGAGCAGCTTTTTACACGTATCCTCTCACTGTTAATCAGCGCATGCCCCTTGTTCAAACATCTGTCCATATACACAGATTTTTCTGGGGCACCATCAAGCTTTCAGCTTCCATTAATAACAGTTAAAATGCAAATGTCCTAGTTATCACTGTTGGACCTCTCACTACCACCCTTGCGGTCTGTGGTTCATCTGATGCTCTGTTTTTCTTTTTTCCAGCTTGCAGATGATAGATCATATTTGTGTGTTGGGAAGTTACTTGAAAAGACAAAAAAATTTCGGGATGCTGCAGTGAACTCTGCCCTTTCCTTTGACACAAAACAGCACAGACATCAAAAATCTTCTTACTAAGGTTATTTCCTCACAAGAAATATCTGAGGTTACCTCAGGGATGTTCTGCAACGGAGAAGTGCAAGAGTGAGATGAGGCATAAATGAAACATTCTCTCTTCTTTAACACATGGTCTACACTCCAAAAAAGCTCAAGATCCTTGCCTGGAGGTATTGCTGTGGATGGATAATAGCATGAGATATGGCCATAAATGTTTAATTTATAAACCTAGCAGCTAGAAAATTATTCAACTAGACTGAAAGCACTGAGGATTTTAATAGTGCCTGCCCACACTAAGAGATGGAAATAGCACTGAGAGCTCAGAGACGAGCACAGACACACTTGCATATTTTGGTCAGTGTTGATAATGTTGCATAAACTGAACTTTCGGAGAAAATTTAATCCCTGTGCATATAGTGGGAAACTCCAGAGATTTCAAGGGCATTGCTTCTGCTTTCACAGGATACAGCTTGGCTTGCTGCCCCTCTCCTCATAGGCATGCCAGCTGCTCTTCCAAGCGCTGGGTTCATCTCAGAGGGGAAACAGCACTGCAGTAGAAAAGCACTAAAGCTCCTACATTTCTCCAGGGCAGTTCTGTTCAGGCAAAGGATCCTTTATACTGTAACTACAAATGGAAACTCATGGATGAGAAAAAAAAAGAACAGGGGCAGCAGGGCAGAGAAGCGGGGAAGACAATGGAAAAATATGAAGTGGAATAAAACCTAGGGCTAACTGGAATAAATGGCACTAACTCTGAGCCACTGCCAAGGCTTCTTCCCAGCATGTTTCCCAACAGGCTTTAGAGGAGAGAAACCAACAGGGTGGCAGTCAAATAAATCACAGAGGTAGTCTCTGAATTACTGGCCACCATATAGGAATGACAGCATCTTGCAAAGGTACTGATGTCATTTTTATACTACAGACAGATAACTGGTGCACCTCTCCTCCATGCAAGGCCACAGTTCCAATTTTTCACCTACAACCAAGTTTGGTACCTTGAGCCCTTTCTGACACGAAAGCATGACACCATGAATTAGCTATAGCTCCTCTTGCCAGCCCAGGGCAGAAATCTTTTTAACATCTTCCCACTGTTAAAGGCAAAAAAATAAATCCTTTTTTGTGTAGTGTGCTTAGCCTCTAATTTGGGAAAGGAAAATCCTGGCACCCCACCATTGAGAGGTTGCTTGCCTTTGGCTTGTGCTTGCTACTGCTGGTTTTCAATGACAAACTGAAAACTTCTAAAAACTTAAATGCAAGGGTGCTAACCCATGTCAATAAAGCCACGTCCATTTAAAGCAGGAGAAATTTTCACCCCTGTTTAGAGACTCCCAAATCAGACACCAGATACTGAATAAAGTCTCAGTCCTTCAAATATGTGAATAGGGCTCCATATACAAAAAAGACTCTTCTCACTATCCACAGTGCACCCATATTAGGGGTAACAGGTTTAGCTTTGCCCTTAAAGTTTTAAGTTACTGAATACGAACAGCAAACCATCACCTTTATTCATTTCTACTCAAATCCAGATATACACCAACCCATATTCAACATTTTTAAAGGAACAGCTGTAAATTCCCATAGCGGTATGTGGTTTTCTAAAATGATGTCCAGCCTAAGGAAAAGATCTCTGACCATGAATTAGGTCACTTAACAAGACAAAAGAATTGGACTACCTCTCTCTCCAGTTAAAAGGAAAAAATACATTCCTGCTAAATTGCTTTTCAAATAAAGAAACAATGCACTTATGCCTGGTTCGTACATTGCTCTTAGGATCTTCTTGAACTTTTAGAAAGCATAAGACACATGATCATGAGACTTATGGGAAGAAATTTGAGCCACTGGACTCTTAAAGGATACTTTAGAAATCCTGTTTAACAATCATCCTCTAAAGATTTTCTAGCTTGACTACAGGGTCTCATCCAAAGACCACCGAACTGAGCAGCTGTCAGGGATTGAGGCTTATATCTCCAGCTAGGAGCATAAAATATAAATAAAACTGAAAATTGTTAGCTGCTAGCAATCTTTACAAAAGGCTAAGACAGATGCTATTAGTGGTAGGACTTTTAAAAGAGAAGACTGACTGTGGAAAGTGCCAATTGCCTTACTACATACTAAGGTGCCACTAAAGTCCTCAGAAATCCATACCAGTAATGAGACTATGGGGCCCACAGAACACCAAGTAAACTGCTAGGCGACCCTTGGTACTATATTTTATGGATGCCTTTGTTAGGCTGGGCCTTTTTTAAATTAAAACAAAAAAATCAGCCTCTTGGGGGATCTATTTTCCTTTCCTCTTCTGACTTCAGCACAAACACACTAGAAAAATTAGAGCCACAGTACAAATAAAAATAGCTGAAGAACTTGCAGCTGTTGTTAATTTCCCAAGTATTCGACGTTGCCCGTTTAACGATGGAACAATATGCTCCAGTTTCAGCCCTGGTACAAGGCTATCTGAGCAGCAGGCAGATATTTTAGCTCAAGTGAATGTCAAAGGCAAGCCAATGACTACAGCAAGTAGAGAAATGGAAGGAGGACACCATGATGTAAACCACTGGATGTCTACACCAAACATTTTCTCCAGCTTTTTGTTTCTCATTTAATGCTACTAGTTGACTCCCCAGCTGGAGAGACCAGGCGTGCAGACCTACTACTAGCATGCTTAGCAGAAAAAAAATGTGCTTAATAAAAATTCATGAAGTGGAGAACATTTTTACAGCTGAAGAGCTGATTTTTCTATTTTAAGTATAGGGTGTTTCTGGTGTGAAATGATTTACACAGGGAGGTTTTGCTCACTTATCTCCCTGAATAAACCAGCTTGTCCATAGTCTGGATGAGTGGATTTCCCCAATTTCATACAGAACAAAGCAATAAAGTACTCAGTATTTGAAAAAAAAAAAGAAATAAAACAAAACATTCCTCTTAAGCTTGGCAAGGAGAATCTAAATACTAAAACCACTTTTGAAACACTGAAGTCAGTTGCAGCAGAAATGCTTTCTTAGTTACACTTCTTGAAGCTCTGCCTTCAGTTGCTAAGAATCTTCTCGTGCATACCCACACACAAACCAGACTGAGCAGAATTAGCAAAGAGACAATGCCTATAAATTCACAGCAGCCATAAGGAGCAATGAAGTTCAAAAGAAAAATTAAGACCTTATGTAGAGGAGTAAAATTCAAAGGCTCGGAAGTGACAAGGAAATTGGGAAACAGATGATTATTACCGGAAATACAGCGTTTCCATCTTTGTTGGGCTTCATTTGCCTCATTCCTGTGCATAAAAGCATGGTTAGAGGTCATAAAGCCAGAACATTTAGGAGTTAACATCTAGCAAAAAAAAAATTATTCTTCTCTTGTTAAGGACCCACTGACAGAGCAAAATTTAAAACATGGTAAGTAACAGCTTTGAAGCAGGGGAAAATAAAAATTTTAAAGTAAGTCAAAGCTTGTAACACTGCCAAGAGCCCTTTATTATGCTCAGATATGGTTTTAATCTACTCAAGGGAGGAAAAAATGGCCCCAACAATCCAGCCTTGGCCCAACAATCCCAAAAGCAAAGGCTCAATCTAACACTCAACAGATCAGAGTTCAGATACCTCTACATAAATAAACTGCCTGATGAATGTGAGTGAAGTGGGGAAGAAAATGGCCTGGTTGGATTGAAAAGCAGACATAAATAATAGTTTCACACACAGCTCCGTGCCTTCCTGCAGGTAAAGAAGGGGATTATCTTAAATCCCGTTTAAAAAGGCAACTGACAGCACAGATGTGGCAAAGCTGCTGAGCGCCTGAAGGCAGGCAGAGCAGGCATCCAGGGCCAGCAAGCACTGTGCTCCAGCCCTCAGCCCAAGGGTGGAGAAGAGTAACCAGCTGGATTTGGTGGAATCTTCTGCAAAGAGACAAAACAACAGTGAGAGCTGTGGAGAGCTGGTTGGAGAGAGCTTGGTGCCCAGCTGTTCCTCAGGCTTTTTGGCTCTCCCTGACTTCATCCTGCACACAGAAGGTGTCCTTCCCAATCCCTTCCCTCTGCTGTTTAACAGAGCAAAGCCATATCCCTCTGGTGTCTACAGAGAGCAGTAACACAGCTGAACTCCTTATTCACTTTAGATACTTATTCTGGCTGTCCCCAGCTCAGTCCCTGCACGTATGGCTGCTCCTGTGACAGATGATATTTGCACATAATAGGTCACATCACATAAATGTATCAAGGCATACAGGCACCTATCCAGCCAGGTACAGATCTGCCATAAAAGACAGAGCCTTCATTGTTTGAACCAGCAGTGGTGGCTACTCAGTGGTCTGATAGGGATCATTCACTGTACATCCTCTGAGAAGGTATCAGCTTCCCGACATATTTCATTTTCTCTATAAAGAAAGAAACTAAGAAACTAGTTAGAAACTAACTAAACTACAAAGAAATTATTTTATTCCGCTTTTAAATCTAGTATTAGACCTACCAATAGTGAGAGCAACCACCTGGCCACAGAGCAATTGCAAAACCAGATAAAATTAGAAAAACAAGGGAAACCGAGGAAACTTCCAGAAACAGAGAATCACATGCCTGGCACCACAGTGGTGCTTGGTGCACACATTGTAAAATGAAGGTGATGTGTGGAATGGGTGAAACAAGACCCTGGTCATTGCTGAGCCCCAACAACCCACTTAATACAGAGGGTTTGAAAGGAGAACTTGGCTGGTATTAATTACACCAATACGAACATGTGCAAGTAGTGCTTATATAACAGTTTGGAAACTCAGGGACCAGAGGAGGTTCTTCACACATCAAACCTAGTCAAGGCAGAAGCTCTAAGTGAGATTTCAGGGCTTGCAATCACATCGCCAGGTAACTACTAAAGGGCTAACTGTGTTTTCTTTTGAGTAGCAGGAGAAAGGGTAGGAAAAAACAAGGAAAGAAAATACGCCTCACTGTATATTTTGCAGGAAAAAGGCAAAATGAAACCCCGCATCCAGAATGACTACATCTGTGAGATGACTTATTCCAGGCACATCCCCATGGCCTGCTCTTAGAACAGTACAATGTCCATTTAAATGAAAAGAAAAGAAAGAAAACATCATCGGGAGAAATCCTTCACTTTGAACCTGAAATTAGAAGGGCTTTGCAGTGATATACTGTTGAAATTCTTTACATGTTTTTGTGTTGACTTTTTCTAACTCTGTTCAAAGAGAATGAAATATCAAACTTTTTTGTCTGCAACCATCAGACTACAAAGCTCTCTGCTCGTTTGTTAAAGCAATCATAACCCCTTGACTCTAGCAGCTGATCTTGGCAGTGGAAAGGAAGAACACCAATGTGAGACTGACAACTAAATGGCAAAGATTACTAAAAATAACAAACCCAAAATGCACCAAGAGACTAAGGATGATCATTTGGAAATTATTGTCCTATTTCAGATCACCTCTGCAAATTTAAGTCTAGCTACCACAGTAAAGGCATTCTTAATGGGTTAGAAGCATTTGCTTTAGAACAGATATCAGGAGACTGAAAACAACAGGATGAACATTCTTCAAAGGTTTTTAACTACAAAGATCAATCAAAAGAAGCCAGAAGAGAAGCACATGATGCCAGCATACCAGATTGTAAACTCTCAGATTACTGCCAATGACACTAACAAACACAAATGAATCAAAGAATAATAAAATTTTAAAAATGTATACATGCAACCACATCCACCTAGGTGACTGGAAGATGTGCTGCAGGGACAGTGAAACAAATCCAGAGAGAGAAAAAAGATCTGGACAAGCAGGGAAGGTGATGGTGGTGTGCTGTTCACCCACTTCTGCAGAAGCAGAGAGATGGAAAAGTCCACACAAACTTATTAAATGCTCTTCCAGGTTACAGAGGCACAGAAAGAAGCCTCAGTTCCCTTACTAGACTTAAAGCACAACTACCAGAACATAGCACATAACAGAGTGCTATTAATCTTTTCCAAGCTCTGTTTCAGGAAAATTTAATCCTCTCTCCTATCCTCTCACTGACCCTGAGGTCATCTACATCCTTCTTCCAGCATCTGTCTTGTTCTAGCTGATACTACATTTTAAAATTACTTCAGCTAACTAGATGTTTTAGGGAGCACCCATACTCAGTGTACATCTTAGGAAAGTTTGAAGCTGAAAGCTTTTCCTGGAAAGAATGATCATGACATCTTTACATTCAGCAAGTAAAATTAAAAAGGTGAGATGTTTCTTTTCAGTTTGATAGAAGGAAAACAAAGGAAGAGACAGAGAAGAAGGGACCAAAGCTCTCAGAATCTTGTATTGCTTCTGCAGAGGTCTCAAGCAAAGCCTAAACATAAAGCACCCAGAAAAAGTGTGTCAGCAGAGCAGAGGTCTTCTGACCAGCCCAGCTGGGAGGTTTGCCATTCAACAGAAAGTACCAGAGTGCAGCCAGCCCCACAGGCAGCCATGTCTGAAACCACACCACTGTCTGTCCATGCAGGTACCCAAACGTGAACAGTGCTCTTGTTCATCTAACACAGCAAAACACTGGATGATAATATATAGCAGATGGTACTAGTTTGTATCTGTTGAGGGTTGGTAGGTAGTTTTACAGTTTCTGCTTTGAAATACATACTTTGAAATATATACTTTGAAATATAAAGTACAACAACTGTATAGACATCCTTCAAGGCACACTTAACAAACTGTAGGTAATTAAAAGGCTCACAGGATATTGTTGTTGTTGTTGTTGCTCAGTACAGAAGGCTCCAGGTATTGGGTCCCATAAGATGGTTCTTCTCCCACCCCTACAACCAGTGAGGTAACCACATGCATTCTAGCAGAGATATCCTGAGGTTCCTTTGGGCCTTATGAGGAGACTCCTGCTCTTCAAACCCAACACACTGTACCTGGCATGTGAGGGATAGTGCTGCAAATACATTAGCCACTAGTATTGCAGGGCAAGAGCATAGGAGGTGGCCAGATGAACCAGTCTCATGCATAAAATGCAAAACCCATCAGGTCTCTGTGCATGCAAGCTAACTGGGAAAGCTCCTCTGGTACCTAGGCAGCTGCCAGCATTGCTGGAAACACTGCAAAGGATATTTACAGAAGACAAAATCAGAATGTAAAACAAATTATGAGAATGTGCTGACTTCTCAGCCTCAAACAAAGAGCTCACAGCAGCCAGTGTGCAGATGAGTGGCTCTGGATTCACTGGCACTTGGTTAACTTCTTTTCAGAGTGAATTCTTGGATCTGTCACTGCTGTTTTCCTTTGTCAAGAGCCAGTTATATTGTTTTGCTAATGGTTTATGCAGGAGTACTGGAGCCAGCAGCTTACACACTGGTTGCTTTTATTGGTCTATTAAAATGAAATGAAGCTGATACTAAAGCTTTTATAATCATTTAGGTTATTTCATTATGAGTTCAGGGCAGAAAAGCAACCAACAGTGTGCTACACAACTGAGCAGGCAAAGTACATCTGCCCCTCACTCTAACGGAGAAATGCATATGGACTGAAGGAAAAATCAACAGTGGGGAAATTGGTTCTCCAGAGTTTCTGCTGGTAGACAGCTGCTTTCTGTACATAGCACCACAGAAGAAAAATAAAAGGGAAATAAATTCACCAGACGTAGAGTTTGACAGAAAGTATGCCAGGATGACTGCTGTTGCACATTTATCATTGGCTGCATCCAGAAGCCCCTATCAGGAACCAGGACATGGCTGCACAATCACTACACAAAAAGGGAATAGGGACTATCGAAGTATAAAACAAAAGACAGCAAGATGCAAAGAGAGGGTAAAAGCAAACAGTGAAGCAATATTTCTTGTCCTGACAGCAATGGGTCTCGATACAGCCACTTAACTGCTGCCACATTTCACATTCATGGCGTAGAGTCCATGGCAGGATAAACAAGGGAGGAAAACGCAGGTGTTTACTGAAAGCCTTTCCCAAAGTTTGGGAAAAAGGCAGGACAAAGGAAGCTTATCAAAAACTTTACAGATTTTTTTTGAAGACTAGGTTGGATTTAGGAAGAAAACACTAGGAGAAGCACGATGGTACAGTGATGCAAAAAGTGTTATTCTGACTACCTATTTATGTTTTCATCGAAGCAGGAGCAAAGCGAGACCATCTTGAAGCATCATGAACATCAAGGCAACCATCAGATGCATCAAGGAATCTCACGTAAGTTTCTCTTGCAAACAACCAAACTAAACATCACTGTTCATGTCCCTGTGTTGCTCCAAGTCTTCCTTGGAGCGCAGAGTCAAGAAATACCATGTGGCCACAGTAAATGCATTAGCCTTGCAAGCCTACAAATATTTTTGGGGGGATTTTGTTCTCGACAAGTCACTGCTCACATTCCTACAAGAACAGCAAATTTTATTTTAATTTTTTTTTTTTTTTTTACATTCCATCTACACTGAAAAGTTTGCTACTTGATTTTCTGGCCCCACGTAAAGAGAACTTTATTTTAGCATTAGGCTGTCAAATAATAAATTTTCCTCTTCTTTTTTTTAAGCTCTATCAAGTGACATTCTTGAATTTGTAGAACAATTTTGAAGATATATAGAAACTAAGAAAAGGGTTGGTGGTGTAATAGTATTTTCAGTTCGTAACAAAACAAAAAGAGTAAACATACCCATGGTTCAAATTCTCAGAAGAATTTAGAGCTGTAACTGAACCCAGATTACTGTGCTTGAATTTCACACTACATTCATTCAACTAGCTCAGGTCTAAGGCACAGCATTAAACCACTCTTCATTTACATGTCACAGAAAGCACAGAGTATCAGATGTGCTAAAAACTGCCCTTCTCAAAAAAAAAACAAAAAAAAAAAAAAAAAAAAAAGAGTGGCCAAACACCAGAACAATGTAGGCACACTAAAATTTACAAAGACCTATGTGAACAAACTTAAAGTTACTCTAGGCCCACACCTGGAGCTCACCTAAAAAATAAAGCAAAAACCCACCAGGTAAGATCCCTAGCAGCTGAACTTTGATTTGCAGTATTTAATGTAAGACCCGGTCAAGCATTAGTTGTTAACAGCCCAACTATGTAATCTGACTGCCACAATACAGATCAAGGCATATAATCCAGTTCCTTCATCAGCAGTTTGAGTCCAGACAATCAAATCAAGGTTCAAAAGGACTGATTTTCTTTATTTACAGCCATACTGAAGTGGATGAAAATGACATGGATACAAATGCTATCAATCTCCAGCTAATTTTCAGTTCCCCCTGCATCTCATCACTGTGACCACAGTGACACTACTGTGATGACAGGGTTAGATAAAGAAGGCAGAATGCAGAGTAGAATGTGTTTTGAGGATTTTTAATTAATTTTTGACTCTCCATATTCATCCACAAGTGGTCAAATTTACCTACAGTTTCAAGGGCAGACCACAGTTAAGAGACCCCAACAGCCTGGAAGTCCCAACTTCATCTCATGGCCTGTGTTTGGGGCGTCTTTGCCATCACTCAGTCCAGCTGTGCCACTAACAGATGTTTGAGATACACCATAAAGGCATCAGTGCCTCAGAAAATCCAGCAGGCACCAAGTATCAAATTGCATGTCCTCAACAACACAGGCTAAAAGATAGAAAAGAAGACCAATGGCCCCATCCTGACTCCCCCCAAACTCTCACACACACACCCCACCTCAAACATAACAAAACAAATTCTACTTTTCTCTCCAATGTCTACAACAAAGTTTCATGCAATACAAAACTGAGCCTCTCAGCTGAGTCAGCTCACTGGAAGAGGATCCAGAACAGATGTTGGCCATGCTGTTTGGTACACCACTGGAAGACACCACCACAGCAGTGGCAGGACAGCTATATGAAACAAAATTTAATCCTAAATAATAGTGTGAGCTACAAACCACATAATAAAACTTCCATTATGTAATACAGCTCTCAAGAGCCAGTTGTGATGATGAGCAGCCTTTATGCTCATGCGGCAGAAGGGAGCTGAGCGTTGGCTGCAGAAGCAGGACGTGTATTCCAACTGTCTTCTGACGGCTGCACTTATCCACACTCCTTCAGGCTAAAATCTGTCCATCCCCTCCTACAGGTACGCTCCAGCAAGCCTCTGAGCACTGAATTTTGAAAATTCAGCTAGACTAGTTTCTCTCAGAGGAGGTAAGCACATACTAATTTAATTTCCCCCTTGACCAGCCCCATCAAAAGCAGCGAAGCTTCAGGAGGCATGAGTCAATGCATGCTTTTCAGGTAGGTTTCATAGCTCTCTGTGTTGAAAAGTCCTTTACTCCACTAATAACCCCTTGAAGATTAAGGGCAACTAAAAGTCAGTAACACTACTGGAATCCAATTCAAACCAATGAGTTATTTTATTATATGTCCTTAAAAGCTTAGAAATTAAAATTAGCTGTATTTTACAGATCAGTTTGAGCTCTTTTTCCATACAGGAGGCAAATCCCAAATTTTCAGTTATGAATTTCTCCCCTACGAATTTGATGTGCACCTCCAAGTCCTTATTTCTGCTTTCCAAGAAGTGCTTGTAGCTAGACATCAGAAGTACAGAGAGGGAAAACGACAATGAATAATCAGATGGAGCAGCTGTCTTTCAAGAAGGGTCTAAAAGGTTTGGGATGATGCCTTAGGTTTTAACTTTTACATTTTTCAAATTCTGTACTGCTAGTTAATTAGTTAAATAACTGTAGCCTGTTAAATGCTGTTCTCTCATGCTATTCTCTGTGCCAAGATATACTTAACAAAACCCCTAACTTGCCCTCCGAGGACATCCCAAAACAAGAGCTGTAAACCATCATCTTGGGAAGAGGGGGGCAGGCTGGGAGAAATCATATCATTGGCTGGGTTCTGGTTGGTGAATTGATATTGTTATAAAAGTGAAGCACTCGTGACTGGTGTCAATTTTGGGATCCACTGAGGCAGGACCTGTGGACCCCGAAGTGTGCACCTGAAGGCCTTTCAAATAAATACCACCTTTATTCCTTTATTCCTGTCTGGTCTCTGTTTCTAGGTAGCCACTTTAAGGCATCAGGAGCCCTCACCTTAGAAAACAGATGCTTGGGTGATGGGGAAGAGCAAGGCTGAATGCACAGCTGAATGAGGCCAAGCACAGACCTACTATTTGCCAAGCCCTGTATCAATAGTTTCAATGAGTGTCCCTTTTCCTAGAAGGAAATTCATTTAAGAAGTACTACTTTACACAGCACACAGACAAAATCTGAAATCTGTCAGCCACAGAAGACTGAAGAAGATGACAGATTCAAAAGGGACTAGACAAATCCACAGAAGACAGACCCAAACCAGTAATTAAAGGGAATAAAAAGGTAGCTACGCCCTAATATCTCTGATCCAAGGGGTCCATATGTTGGGGAGCCATGAAGGGAATAGACCTCAGACAGTGGGCAGGCTTGTGGCCCTTCCCGGCACAGCGCCAGCCACCATCTGAGACGGAGTACAGATACAGACAGACACTTCTCTCACCCATCTGATTTCTTTCAGTCTTGCAGACATGCATATTTCTGCACACACAATTACCAAGAGCTCAATTAATAAATTGGTGTGAACAGAGCACTACTTTGGTCTGTATCTGAAGATGAACAAGGCAAAAGCTTTTATAAAGGTGCAAGAAACATCTTTATAAAGCAAGAAAAGAAAATCCATTTTAAAAAATCCTCAAAGAAATACTTGCATTCTTCCAACAGAATAAATTCAGGACACTAAAGAGATTTTAAATCTTGCTAATCATGACAAAGTTTTTTGAAATAAAACCAGCATGGCAGCAATGTATTTTTTTCCTATTTCATATTAAATAAATGAAATATTCATCATTTTGTATAATCACCACTTAATTGAGTTTTAACCGCTAGCACATATCTGGGGGAAAGCATGAAATATTAATTACCTAAAACCTACACAAGATGTATAAAACATTTCAGACACATGATCTCTGACCCTACAGAATTTGAGAAGCAAACCAACCAATCCATCAAAACACCTTCTCCAAGTTCATACATGGAAAAGTTATGCAGTATTCAATACTCCATCAAATATTCAGACTTCCTCTGTACCGCTGCAGCCAAAGAATACAAACCCCATCATTCTGCGCATTTATAAATTCATAAAAAAACCACAAAGACGATCTTCTACCTGCAAGACAGAGACCATCCAATTAAACACAAAACCACTACAAAGAGCAGGAGCATCTCCTCTTACCCCTTTGAAGGTCCCACTCAACTTTATGGCCTGAGAATTGGCTAGATGAAGATTTAGAAACTTGTTCCATTTTGACCAACACTGCCCAAACAGCAACACAACACAAGGATGGGTCTGTGTGGGAGCTTATTAAGGGTGCTTTTCATGAAAGCATCATGACAAAAGGCACAGAGTTTGGCTGCGGTAGAGTTGATTTTCTTCACATTAGCTAGTTTGGGATTTGTGCTGGAAACTGTTGATAACACAGGGATGTTTTAGTTATTGCTGAGCTGTGCTTATACAGTCTTAAGGCCTTTTCTCCTTCTTTTAGCACCCTGCCAGTGAGGAAGGCTGGGGGTGCACAAAAAGTTGGGAAGATACAGTCAGGACAGCTGATCCTAACTGTCCAAAGGGATATTCCATATCCTAGGGCATCATGATGNTGAGGGAGAGGCTGTGTGGTGCCTTGCTACTGTCTGGAGTTAAACCACAACCATTCTTTTTGGGTGCCAGCATGCAGTTTGAACATTTGGAGGTAACAATAGGTTAGACTGGAAGGGGCTAGATGGAATTTATAGCTGTTATTGCTGTTTGGCTATTAATCAGCAAGCTCCTGTGCCCACAAGGCTTGCTTGCCTTACTGTCTATCAGAGTCTGGTGCTCATTACTGGCTGCTTCTTGCTTTCACTGCTTCCTGTACTGCTGTGCTGCTTATCATCTTACTCTGCTGTGCCTGGGAACATTTTGATAACAGCCATGGCAATAGGCCTGGGCAGATGACCAGAGCATCACCGCTGTGCTGGACAGGCTGGAATTCCAGTGTGAACTCAAGTCAAAGAGACTGTGACCTGTGAATGAATCCACATGGAGCAGAACACTCCAGAGCATCTGTGGCTGTAGATAAGCCCATGCCAGAGCAGGTACTCTGGCCATGTTTATGTCTGTGCTGCAGCAGGTGTACCTCCAAAGGGATTGTGGCCAATGGATAAAAGGCTACACTGGAACAGGTACATCTCAGAACAATTCTGCCTCTGGATTTGTCCATGCCACAGCAGGTACATCCCTGAAGAAACTGTGTCTGATAAACAGGGCTCCACTTGGAGCAAGTACAACCCTTAAGGAACCACAGCCTGTGGATAAATCCAAGCTGCAGCAGGATCAAGTTCATTGCATTATTAAACCCTAAGGTCTGGTCCAAAGGGACAAGGGGTGGAGATTGTAAACCTTTAAATTGCTGTAACCCAGAATGTGAGTTGCATGTTATGGGAATTACTACAGCAGAAACCACCTGAACCAACAGAGGACAAGCCTTACAAGGAGCAGTGCAAGTGCAGCAGTGACCTGACCTGAGCTGGTTGTGGTGCCCAGTAATTCCACGCAAATAACCATGCAAACCACCTCTCCTGTCCTGAGTGCTCCCTATAAGAGATGGAACCCCTAAGTCATGGACTAAAAGAACCCACTGTTCATTGACTAAGGGAATGGTATCTACATGTTATACCAGAGGATGGGGGTGAAGGGTGGTGGGGGTTAATGAGGATGTAGTGCATAGTGTGGGACCAGATTGTGATGTAAATGGGATGGAATCAGTGGTACAGAATGTGCTGGTTTTGGCTGGGGTAGCATTAATTTGATTCACAGTAGCTAGTATGGGGCTATGTTTGGGATTTGGGCTGAAAACACTGTTGATAACACAGGGATATTTTAGTCATTGCTGAGCTGTGCTTGCTCAGAGCCAAGGCCTCTTCTGTGTCTCACACTGCCTCACCAGGGAGTACACTGGGAGTGTACAAGAAGCTGAGAGGGGACAGAGCCAGGACAGCTGTCTTCAAGTGACCAGAGGCATATTCCATACTATACGGTGTCAAGCTCAGAATATCAGGTGTGGGAAGAAGGAGGAAGGGAAGATATTCAGAGTGAGAGCATTTGTCTTTTCAAGTAATGTTATGTGTGATGCAGCCTGGGGATGGCTAAACACCTGCCTGCCCAGGGGAAGCAGTGAGTTCCTCACTTTGCTTTCCCTATTAAGCTGTCTTTATCTCAACCCATGAGTCTACTAGCTTTTACCCTTCTGATTCTCTTCCCCAACCACCAGGAGAGGGTGAGTGAGCACCTGTGTGGTGTTTATTTGCCAGCTAGGGTGGAACCAATAACATGAAACACAAAATACTTTTTGTGGCTTTCAGACAAATAAAAACCTCTGGAAGATGTTTCTCATTTATAACATTTTCTGACAAACTTAGGCAAGCATCTGGAAAACCATGGTGAATCCACAATTTCTAGATAATATTGTGAGGGAACTTTGCTTAGAGTTACAATTCATTTGAAGACAAATCTCAGATCAAAGCTGCATGGATTTAAATAGAATTCTACTTATTTCTTGCAAAATTATGTACCCAGGTTCCAGAATCAAGGTGCAGGAGGAACAGGATAGCCCTGCTCTGGCAAATGATGGAGAAGAGATTAACACTATGAGATGGCAATGACTGCGTCTCCTTAAGGTACAATGTCAATTCTATCTCAAGTTAAGCACTGCCTAAGGCTTTTCAGGCCAAGAGGAAAGTAGATGTGATGAAGGCCATTAAACGAAGGGGAAAAAGAGAATCCCAGAAGTTAATCTTTCTCAATAGAGGGAATGAAACTGATATCTAGATTTTTTTACTTTTTTAAAAACAAGGATGTATTAAAAGCCTTTAGTTCATTAGCTAAAAAACCCCTCCTAACTATGAAACAGTACAGACTGAAAGAGGACCCCCAGCCCATAGTCAGAGTGAGAACGAGTCTACTAGCTTTCCAACATGGCAGTGTCCTGAATGCCAGGACATGGCAAGAGAGAATTCTGCAGTACTTGGTCATCCCCCTTAGTACTCAGTATAAGGATATGAGAGATCTCTCTTCCTCACCTCTGTTAATGGTAGGTTCTGCTCAATTCAATCTATTGAAATCTGTCTTTCCTATGGTTTTTAATTCATGGCTTTCATCCACAGCTTCCAAGACTAACTATGAATAGAAGTTTTAATTTCTTAAACTAAAAGAATATGGGACAAAGATCACAAAGAAATGTGCCCGTGCCTGACAACAGAACCAACAGCAGAATCCCACTTTCCTAAGTGACACTTGAGCCTTGGGGCCACACTTTTATATTGCTTCCTATAGAGCACAGTGGATCACACAAAAACTCTGGATGGAAAATACCTTCAAATATATGAAGACATGAATGAGGAAACTGGTTATTTCTAATGTAAGACAAAGACTTCTAAAGAAGTTACTTCTAAAGAAGTAACTTTTTTTTCCAACAACAGTTAAAACTGGTTCCTCTGCACCAAACAAAAAGTCATCCCCATCACCAGGATTCATTATCAACTTCACCAACAGCCTCATCTGAGAGGCAGAGCTCTGAGGAGGTGGGGAGCTTGGGCTGTGTATCCACCCACAGATGTATTCCCTCCAGGTCAGGTTTGAGGCTTATTTGCAAGGCACACATGTAGGCAGCTTGTTTCAAGACTGCCTGATAGTAGAACAAAGAATTCTTGGGGGACACTGTAAATTCCAGCACTATTTATGCGCATAAATTGCGATCACAGGCTCAAGATGCAGGGTTTCCTCCAAGCTTAAATGCACAGTGTGCAACAAGAAACCCAGAGTGCCAATTGTACACACTGGTACAAGGAACTGTAGGATTGATGCTGCTGACGTGCATGCTTTTATTTGGAAACTCTTTATCTCTTTTCTTTCAGTTTCCCAGCATAGAGCACTTGGATGGTCTCTCTTACCAACAGTATTGGCAAGTGTCAAATCAATCCTGCTATACCAGCCCCGTCACCAGCCACAGAAACATAAAATTAGAAAACTGGACTACTCCAGAAAAAATGCAAATCACTGGATTATTTAAAAACATTCAGGAAAAAAACCTAAACAAAGCCAACTAGAGCAGCAGACATAAGAGAGACTTATACAGGAATGTATAAACTCGCCACTTAATGTAGCAAACATCCAGTTCCATGGACATTTTATCAGTTCATAGAGATAACATTTGAAATAAGTACCTAAGACTGCTTTAAGATATTCACTAAAGGAAAAGGACAGCACCAAAACCACCCTCAGCATGAATTCCCTGCCCTAGTCTCTATCAGACAGGAAGGAGCTGAGGAGGGTTCTGTCAGCGTATATCCATTATCAACAGGAGGGGGACACAGGCAGGCGTTCCACAAGCTTTTATTTATTTATTTCAGGCATCAGCCTCATGTACACCACAGAGTATACATGGCTCAGGTCTGCTGACATCCCAAAGTTTCTTAGTTACAGAACATTCTTAAAAGCTTTTCAGCAAGCTTCTAAAGTTTACAGACAAGTGTTCTAATCAGTCACAGACAATACTCGCTTGTAAGTCTTGTATTAATACACAATATGCCATTATTTAAGCTTAAAACTTCAGTATCTTTGCTAAGCACATTTTCTGCAGCTTTAAGACTTGTCTGAGCCAAGCCTAGAGACACTAGCATTTGTTTTACTGTCCTTGTCCTAGATAACTGTTTCTACTTCTAACTTCAGACTTTTGCAGTTACAGCTGAAACTAAAATCTTTGCTTTATTTCCAAAACCTGCTTTTTCCCACAGAATCTGAGAGCCTTCTCGCTTTTGCATTTCCCACAGGGTTCCATGAAGTGGCACAGCAACATCAGGAATACAACAGCCGTGCAAAAAAATCTGGTGCTTAAAAAAGATACTACCAATACTCTCAGCCTAAACGTCACATGCATCTGTTTTACAACAGTCTGTACGGTTGGAAAGGGTATACTAGGCATTGCCCTCTCTGCAGCCTCCACTGTACCACCTTCCCAGCCCCCTAGTTACTGGAGAGGAATGGTGATTATTTGAAATATATCTCTCCAGTATTGCCACAGTCCTTGCTTGGATGTGCAGCATTCAGGACACTGCCATAAGATGTTCTCAATATAAAAAAGGAGGGAAGACAGATTTTTATGAGCTATTTATTAAATATAAATATTTCCTGTCATCATATGAATTAAATTTGCAGCAGCAGATAAAACTCCACGTAGTGTCAGCCTGATAGGAAACTTTCAGAGAAATCTTCTGAGAAACCCACTCATATTAGGGAGTTGGGCACATAACTGTTTTTTTCAGATCCTGAAACCATGCTTCCTGCATGCCCAAAGAAAAAAAAAAAAAAACCACAAAAATGTTCCTCTAGGTTTTTTTGCATCTATTAGGTGTCCAAAAGGACACATCTGCAGAACAGAGAGGTATAAGGGGAAGGGAGCAGTAGCAATTGCAGTCAAGATCCACCCAACCCAGCTACTCTGCTCTGCCAGGATATGGCAAGTCTGTATTTGTATCTCCCACTCAGGACTCAAGCCTCTCTCGCGCTCCTAGAAGTGAACAAAATTTAACTTCAGGCAATTGGAGGAGACAGAACCTCAAACTTTTGTGCTCGCAGTGTTTCTTTTCAACATTATGCATATATTTATGCATTCTATGCATTTGCATGAAATGTGTAAATATAGGTGCAGAGACCTATTTTCACCAGCATCCTACCTCTCTTGGGAGATAGTAGCAAAATTTTTGGACACCGTATAAAAAAGCAGCAAGGACAGAATTATCTCCTTCTCCAACACACACAAGCAGATTCCTCAAATTCCCCATGAAACCACTTCTCAAGACAAGGCCATGCTGTTTAATTGCAACCAACAGACCTAATATCTCACCCTTTTCTGTCTTTTGATTTCTATGTTCAGCCTCTGAAGGGGTGTAATTGGAATAAACACTGCAAACACAGGTCTCTCTCTTCAAAGAGCATCTAAACCACTGAGCCATGGTGTAGCTTTCTATCTAGCTTATAAAGGACAAAGGAAATATTGCTAAGTGGAAAACAGGGATAATGTCAGCAGTCGACATAAATCAATTCTAGTATACCCAAACTAGGGTAGGAACTCTTTCAGGACTCATCCAGAGGACACAAAGGATATGATAAAACTGGCCTCCCACACCCTGGGCAAATGCCAAGCTTTCCAGAAAAGTTCCACTCTCATCACACATTGTAAACGTGGACTTTCAATTTCCTATCTTTTGGAAGTGCTTAAACAAAAACAGCCTTTGAAAGTTTGAAACTGTTTTCATGTTCTGTTATTTCTATTTTGACCTAATCTACTCAGTGGCATTGACCCATTTTGCAAAATTTTAGACTGTCTTAGGACTGCATATTCAATGAATGATTAAAAGCAAAAAGAAAAAAAAAAGGAAAAACAAAGAAACTCACACAAGTGTTAGTTCCTGTAGTATTTCAGAGTGCAGCACTATGAAGACAACAATTAAACAGATTTAGTCAGCTATCCAAAGAGGCGAGAGGCAGGTGAACACTCTTTAACTCATATCCTACACAAATAAATATTGGCATCACTAACAGGTTGAGGTTAATTAGATCATCAGAATGTCATTAAGTCTAGTAGGCAATCCCAATAGAAGCACAGTTGAGTGGTAAATGTGCAAATGCGTAAATCAAAACACTAAGGATAAGAATCTGGAGGCATCTATTGATTTCAGATTCACTACTAACAGGACACACTGAACAAACATTATAGGTACCATTTGATAATTTCACATGGAGAAGAGTTCAATCCAAGAAGTTTTCCTCCAGACCACTCACATGCCAGCAGAGATTCATTCCATTGACAAGATGCCTTCCTTGGGACTTCGAGAAAAAGCCCATGTTTGTAACTTCACGAAAAAGAAGGGCTTGTTGTAAAGCATTTATAGTGAAGTCAAAGCAGTTCATTTATAATGAACTGGAGTAGGAAACTGGGAATCAGAAATCTTAAATTTCTAATTCTGCAACAAATACCCTGCTTGACACTTTTAGTATTTTCTGCCCACTTACCCATCTGTACAAGGCTATGCATCTGGACTGGATATGACTGGAACATGCTATGACATATTTAATATTGCTTAAGTACTATGAAATCCTTTTGTGAGAGATGCCAGACAAGCATATTTTTTGTCATTACAATCAACTGCAAAATTCTGGTTTCCTATAAAAATCTATGTATTGGCAAGGACTTCTGAAGCGTAACAGCACGAATTGTTCTTTATTTGATTACTTGTGTTTGAATAAAGCATGAAGAAATACCATAAATGTACAAATAGATTTAATCTAATTTGGAAGATGGATAGTTGGAGACACTGTTACCATGAATACAGCACATATATCAAAGTCTAGGACATCATTAAGAAAGAATTTCTCTTCCAGAACATAAAGCACTGAAAGAGAAAAGAACAGTGATTTTTTTTCAGCAGTTGAAGAGCCAGGTATTGAAGTCAGGCACATGATGTAGCCGTGCCACCTTTAGCCCATGCTCTAGGATCAGGCACCCGAGCACCTCTGTCCCTGCCAGTGCAGGCAGAGCTGGCAGGCAGGAGCTGTACCTGGCCCAGCAGCAGCATGTCAGCCCTGCTGTCACCATCACGCTGGCTCCACAGGCACAAACGTGGCACACGCCATCGACTGGCTGTCAAAACACCTGCCAGACTGAGGAAGAGTCAGGTCCAGACGCATCTGGCAAGCTTACACAGACATGAGATCAATTCCCTTCCAAGAGTCATTTGTTTCTGCAGATGGCTTCAGAGTCAGACCTCAGTCCTTCCTCAACACCTGGGTGTTTACAACCCTCACAGGTGAGGCAGTCACCTTCAGGGAGATGTCCAGGGAATCACCAGCAGGGCTAGAGTAACACTTGCAAATACTGACAGCGAGATTACAAGTGCCATCCCTACCACAGTGAAAAAGGCTGCCAAGCTTCCTCTAGGCAGCAGTATCAGGAAACTCAGTACTAACTGTCCCTTCATAACCTTGCTCCACATCATGTCTACATGTTCTTGCTTGAAGGAAAGACGTTTTTCAAAGGGTTCCTGTTTTCAAGCCTCTCTATATCTTTTTTAACAGCTTGCTGCAGGAACATTTCAAAAGAGAACTTCTTAAAGTTATTATTTTGGCTCCACCAGGCACTTCCAGACAGTGGGATATTTGCAGACACTGCTCATTTTTTTTCCTGCCTTGGACTTGCTTTTGGAAATCTATTTAACTGAATCTATTTAACTGAGCTTGAACCTTCATAAGAAATATAATATCTTTACAGTCCATTTTCTTCAAAGAGAACAGATAAACAACTAGGATTGAAGTTCAAACTGCAAAACATGGAGCCCATTATGCTCCTTCTCACCAGTAAGAGTCCAATCCAATACAACTGCTGTGCTCCAGCTGAGCACCAAGGATCCTGCCACAGACCAGCAACCCAAAATTGGTCAAAGCCTGCATATAGAGGTATCAAAAAAAGGAAGGTAACACTCCTACTGAAGTTAATCAGATTATACATGCTGCATGTGGCACTGGCAAGGCAGGCAAAAGAAAAGCAAAATCTTGTATAGTGTCTCTGCACCAAATGTAAAAATTGCCTTCATGCCTTTTTATACCATACTTGCACACCTTGAACCATCTTACCCACATGAAACTAAGAATTAATGTTTTGCTTTGATCTTAGGGGTTTACATACATACCTCTCAATAAAATTGATGCAAATGAGATACCATTTCAGTTTCACTGGTTTTAAAAAGTTAACATAGTACATGAATTTTGGCTTCCTTCTCTTTTCACTATTTCACACTTGCCTATCAGTCCAGATAGGACTATTCTTAACGTATCTGTACAGTTGCAAATTAAACAGTTTTCACATTACTGAAGATCCTATAACAGCTCTAACACATCCTTACATGCTTTTCCACAAAAACTCTCAACTTCTTTTTCAAGATGTGTAATTTGAGACTGAAAAGTTAAGTTCATTTAGTATCTGAAAATTTACATGGCATCAAAATAATTTCATATTATCCATAGTAGGTGCCTGCCCTCGTCCTCTACAGTTCACAGAGTGCTGCACATGCAGTCTCCTCTGCCTACTTTCCATCTACATTATGCAACAACCATATGTTTGTTAAAAACATTCCCCTAACACTCCTTTGCCCTGACAGCAACAGCAGCACATTCCAGGGTTGATATCCTACTAAAAGGAAGAGGTGTAAATACAAAGGAGAAAGCATCTGTAAACAAGGCAGCCAACTGTAACAAGGAGCCACCCATTCTGCAAAGAGAATTCCTGGGTGAAGCTGCAAGCTGAATTCTCAAATCTCTAGTCTAACATACAAAATGGAGAAAAACATGCTAGGCAACAGATATTCAAGAAAAAGGATGGAAATCTTTATTTCCTTCAAGGAAAGGGGATTTTAAATCATATTTTTTTAATCTGTATCCAACACCTAACTGCAATACATGAGAAATGGATTTATAAGGCAGTTTAAGGCAGATGGTACAGCCTTTCCTTCTGCAAGTAGGGAAAAGTAAAGAAATGATGGGAGAGGCAAAACCCATGTGGGAAGTGCTTGTGCCAGGGCTGAATCATAGATAGAACTGAAGGAAGCCTAGAAAAGAAATAAAAGAGGAAAGTACAGAAAAAAATATTTTAAAAAGAGAACAGAGACCCAGCAGCCAAGGAAGTAGAATGATTTCAAGTCATTAAATCAGTAACACAGAAAAGAGACAAGAAAGCCACCCTAAGCTAATACAGGTGGAACAACAGTCCAGAGCAAGGCTGGGAGGAGGAGGAAGAAACCAGGTCAGAGCCATAGGTGCAGAGAGGATTATGTGGCAGCTTGAAGATAAGGTTAAACAGCTCGAGCTTCAGGCAGCAAGCGATGAGGAGCTGAAAAAGCAATTCAAGGTAGAGAAGACATTGTACCTATAGCAAGGAGAAAAGGTGGCAAACCACACCTTCAGGACAGTGAATGGGAGGGCAAATTAAAACCACACAGAAGAAAAGTTTAAAAATACCCAAACCCGTAAGGAAAAAACAGCAGCCATCAGAAGCTGAGCTGAAACATTTTCAGAGCCAGGACTGATGTTCCTAAATGAACCACTGGCACTCAGAGAGTTTCTTTTGCTTGCTTCCTCTCTCTGCCACAGCCTTTCATCCAGCTTCCTGTCTTCTCCCAAGCTATCCCTAGCTCACCCCTGCACAGCTTTCTCAGGGCTAAGAGACTACAAGAAACAGCACCCATCTCCTCCACAGTTTCTCCCCTGACTTCAATTAGCATTGCAGAGCTCTCACTGGCTGTGGCAGCATCTGATTTTTTTCATGAGTCACCTTCCCTTCTGCAAGCGAGGAATAAACCCATGAACAGACACGCGAGTGGGGCTGAAGTACACATGGTCTTCTCAGCTGTCTCAAAGCAGCCCATGAGCCTCCTCACTCTTCATCAGGATCCCAGAAATCATCCAGTCCTGGAAATTGCACAGCACCTCCCAGACACTTCTCAGAGCGGGATGGGGGGAAGACGTACTGGCAACTTCAGCATGAGAAACAGATACTCTGGGAAGCAAGAGAAAGTGAAAATGGCCCTAATTCACCGAGAAGCAACATGTGTTCCCTCCTCCATCACCTGCTCTGCCTGTGCACTGCACGTCCTCATAAGGATGCTACAGGCAGGTGGCACAGGCTTATCAAGAGCAGTTGGATACCTTCACCACACCTGTGGAGCAGCTCACACCACACTTTGGGGCAGGGGGAACAGGAGATTATGTGTCTCACCAGAGCAGCACAGGAGTGACAGAGCTGTTTAGTCTCTGCAAACACACACAGCAGGCACAAGTATTTCACCCTGTGCCACTGCCCAGCACCCACTTTTTCCAGTGCTTTATCACCGTGGATGGCTATCACAGAAATAAATGCATATTCACAAGCTATTCTTAGCGTTCACCAGAGAGGAGATTACCAAATTACCCAGTTACATAATCTCTTTTATATAATCACTACAATGCTTTTCTCCTTATGCAACATGGACAGTGACCGTGGCCGGCTGAAGTAGTTGCTTCCCCAAGGAGAGCTACACTGGCAGCTCCACGGGTGGATGTGCTGCCTGGTGTAGGTGCACAGATGAGCGACAGCAAGAGCTGCTTCAAGGCAACCAAACTTTGCAGCATAAGTGTGTGCCTTCAGCCTGGGGAAGACACCAGCATCCCTGCTCACTGGACCTCAGAAGCTGCACAGAGCAAAGATCGCCTGCACCTCAAGCTGGTTGAGACACCAAAACCAAAGGCACCCAGCACCCTCCAGGAAACCTGTCCCAGCACTTGCTGGAAGCAACTGGGGTGTCTCCATTGACTTTTAACGGCCCTTGGAGAGAGCCCAGGATTAGGGCTTTAATAAAAATAGGAAGTCAAGATTACTACAGAATTAAAACAAGCTTAATCCAAATCCCCTGGCTTTGTGCCACAGCTATGGTTTTTGTCCACAGGGAAAGCCAGGTGAAGCTGCTTTAATGCGTTCCCACAGGGAGCCTTGTGACAGGCACACCTGCTCACAGAGCCAGCAGAGTGGGTCAGCATAGCCATGCCAGTAGTTTCACCAGCCAGCTTTTGGGCATATTCCAATGTGTCTCCTGCAGCATTTTCAGGATTCCATCCAACGCCTTCTAGGAACACTGCAGATACCTGTCCAGACGATTGCCACATAAAAGGCATAGAAAGAAACATAAAAGCAAAAATAATCTAAGAAACTTGCTAATAATACTCACTCTGGGCTTTAAGGAGTCAGCATCAGAAGCATTACCCACAGTATGTAAGAAAACAAATCTAAGACCTGGATTTCAGAAAACAGAAGCTCCAAGATCCACAGAGCACCTGCAGATCCTGAAACACTTTTGTATCACCATGCTGCAAATTCAGCATTAAGTTCAGCTGGCTGCATGGCACTGGCATTATGTGAAAGCCCCAAACTGCCTTAGGTTTTCCTCACCATTACGCAACTTGTAGTGTCTGGCTATTATTAGGCACTTATGCCTCCCCTGCTCCCTAGCTTCCCTAGAAATACAGGTCATCCTAAGAAACATGCAGACAAACACCCGGCCTTAGTACAGCACTATCATATACCTTAGGCAGAGATGCATGCACACAAGTTCAGTAACAGAGACCACTATCGTTTCAGCTACAGCAAAAAAAATGAAGCAGCTTAATGTTATCTTACACTATCTCAAACTACAGGATGACCCAGTTCTGAAGAGTTTTAACCCAATCCCATATGCTATTAGTAGCTCTGTATCACAGCCAGCATATGTGAGTTGCTTTAGTCAAAAAGCAGATCAGAGCATGACTGGGGTCCCTGATGCAAAACCCCATTGCACACGTTGGGGCCCATCATGACAGCACTGCTTGATAGTCCAGGATCCTCTGCACCATTGCTGCTCTAAACATTGAAAATCACGGTTATCATTACTGATACATGTTTGGGATAGGCAAGACAGCACTCAAGATAGGAATATCTTATGTCAGCCTGAAAAAGAAAAGCAGACCATGAAAAAGTAAACTTAAAACTTCTTATGCACCCATCCTTCCCCTTTGTTTTTTTTTAGGCTAGACAATTGTCTGATCATTTGAAACCAGCATGTTCAGAGATCACGTGTCCTCTCTTCTGGACTGAGATTCTGCCAAACTTAGTGGCAGTTGAACAAATGAAGGGGGACTTTTATATCCACTACCCTTCCTGTAAAAGGTTAAACCCTTGGCTCCAAATGCAGCGGAGAAATAGGGCCCTGAGCTGGGAACTCACACCGTAAGAGAGGCAGCAGTGAATTCCTGGATCTCACTTATACCAGTATTGAGATAAATATCTGTAGCGATGAGCAATGCATTTTTTCCCCCTGAGAAGCAGAAATGAAAGAAAACACTTGCTTGACTCATCCTTGCCTGGCTTTTGCATAGACAGCTGAAGCACTTACAGTCACCCACCAACCACAGTGAAAAGCGCCTGCTTCCACATTTACAGATACCATGAGGAAAACAGAAAGGAATTCATTAAGTTAACAGGTTTTCTATCCACTTTAGTGAAGAGATTTAATAAAACTGGGAGAAACAAAACACTGAGCAACACCTAAACAATTCCCCAGGTAGAGATCCTGACACTGTCTATTGTCTTATCACCATATCTAAACAGTGCTGCACAGCAGGATATGAATCTCCTGTGTTGACACTAAAGGCACTGTGCTAAAACCAGCAAGGTATAAACATCTGGCCTCCTCTAGTTAGATAAGGAGCATATTCTGTCCAGAAAAGGAGTAATACAGACTCTGACCAGGGGACACAGATGAATTTTCTTAGTCTACCTACAGCCATCAGACATGCATGCAGAAAGACACAACCATGCCAGCCAAAAAAACCCAAGTTTGCAGCAACTCAAAAGAAGCCCATCTTTTCTACTACAGTCATTGATTTTATTTTTCTTTGCTAGTATACGTTCCCTGACAGAGATCTTATTTATTGACAACCAAACCCTCTGGATCACAGGCACACTAACTGCTCTTAATCCCATACCAGCACAAGCCTGTCACCGTAACTACACTGCTGCCATGACCAAGCTAAGCAGAGTAGGTCTACAGAAGCATCACCCTCCCTAGGGTTTTAGTGCCACTGACTGAGAGTCAAGAAGATGAATATGTGCAACAAAACAATCCTCTCACATCAAGTATAACGCGTGCTACCCATCATCTTCAGTCTGCTGTCAGAGAGATCCCCGCCATCTTCCCACATGCTCACATTCTTCTCATAATAATTTCATTTCATTTCAGGGTTCTCCACTTCTTCATACTCTCAGGGAAGATCCAAACAGACTGGAATGCATGTAACCAGAAAGGCAAAATAAAACATTAAATGTAATTACCTTAGAAGGACAAATCTTTAGAGGCATTGGCTACATTCCTGGAGTCCACTGCCCTCACATCTTGTTACAGCTGCACAAAACCTGGGAAGGAAGGATCCATCCTCAAAATTATTGCCAGCTCTTTAGTTGCCTGATGCCTATCCATGTCAGAGGTAGGAGACTAAGCCAGCTGGCATAGCATCATTCCTACTCCAGCTGGAAAGGGTGAGCTGGTTACAGAAAGCTCATGTACAGCTAAGGACTGGAGTCTGGGTACACTCTCACCACCCTGCTACATCACCCTTTACAAATAGCGACTTTTCACTGCATCTGCACTTTGAAACCAATGCCCAGACCACTTCACAGTCAGTTTCAATGAAAGCCCAAGGTGTTGGGATTTTTTGAGACCTCCAAATGAGACGTAAAGAGTGCAGCAGAGGAGTGCTGTGTTTGTCCACCTTTGGCTGGACCCGAGGACAACCCGAGTCCCTCCCATGCTGCAACTGATGCTGGACCTTCCCCAGAAGTACAATCTCCATCCATGACTCTCTCCTGCCCCACAGATGGGAAAGGCTGGAGAGGCTATTAGCTCCTGGTAGAGCTCGGAGAGACACTTGCCAGGTGATGTGGGAAAATGATAAGACTAACTTTTCCAGAATAGTATCTAATGGCATCTTTCAAGGAAAGGAGAAAAAAAAAAATCAGACTCTGCTAGTTTTCCCTTCCAGCAGAACATGGAAAAAGTCTGCATGATTGCCTTCCACTCCAGATCAAATGCAGCATCATCTAGGGACAAAGTTTAGCGGTGGATGTGGCTGTGTTAAGTTTACCATTGGACTCAATGACCCTAAAGGTCTTTTCCAACCAAAAGGATTTTATAATTCCCATACACTGCATTAGAAGACACCTAATGTATTGAAACAAGAAGTGTGCTACCAAAACAAGCAGTTCTGCTCCAAGCCATATATTCTCCCTCCTCCCTTGCAGCAAGTTTCATGATGCTACACCATGGCACAAACCTCTGCTGAACCAATGAAAAATTTTTCCCTCTCACTTCTTTTCCCCGGCCCCTTTCTTGTGGCTTAGTCATTCATGGCATTGGTGGGTTGATGTGATCCTCTTGTGGTCCCAGGGTCACTAGACCTGCGGGAGCTGGCAAAACAAGGGATTAGAGACCACCAGCCAGCAGCAACCCACACCTTCATTGCATGAGATACAGATTAGAAACCACTTCTTGCTAGTTCCTTTCCTTTTAAAAATTTACCAGACTGAAAGCTGAGTCATTGAGAAAGAGGAAGAGATTTTTAGTTGAGCTATTTAAAACACAGGTGTAGCTAACACCTATTTAGCACGAAGTTGAAGACACACTTCTGAAGAAAGACGTTTTTAACTCAGCAGTGATAACTCTTCCATTTAAAATGTGAGAAATCTGTCAAGATACATTGTTCTCAGGAAAAAAAAAAAAGAAAAAAGCATTTGACAAACCCAGATTCCCCTCTCATGCCCTTCTGAAGTACCAGTCATGGCATTTCATTTCCACATCTTACTGTTCTGATAGCAGGAAAGTGATAATATCCACTATTTAAGACCTTAGCTTTCCCTTGTCTTAAATCTGTTATTTAATGCCCAAGATCCCAGGCTGTGTCCCAAGACTTCAGACAGACCTAAGATTCATTTTCCAAAAAATGCACTATTCAAGCAAACAAAAAAAAAGGTTTCAGAAAGGCTTTGCCTCTTGCTAGTACAAAGAGAGTTTATATTTGCCATAACAAACTAACAGGATTTCAACAAAACCTTCAGCAAAACAAGCTCAGCTGCATTGCTGAGGAAAAAGCAAAGTAAAATAGCATCATCAAAAATTAGACACAAAAAGTAAAATATGCTAGCTTCATGTAATGGTTTTTCATGTGGATTTTACCTTATATTACAAAAAATTGAAGTAAATTGGTAGCCACCTTGCCCCAGCAAGATATAACTTTTTTATTTTAAATTCTGTAGCCTGAGCTCAAGCATTAATCTGTTCCTGTAAACTGGAACTGTAGGCCTGTAAACTCAGCCTACACTGACAACCAGAGCAAGTCCCTATTATGGGCATACTCATTGCAGTTTTTCTACGCCTCTTCTTAGTGGAGTAAAACCAAAATGAATTTGTATTAAATCAAAGAATTTCAACTGATCCCTTTTTTCACTCATTTTAGCTAAATCCATTTTAAAAGAGCATCTGAAGTCTAAGGGCTTGCTTTGGTCAAGTTTAACATATCCTTCGAGCCACCTGCATTAGCTGAGTGGAAAGTACCAAGAGAAAAGAGTCAGAGGACTTCCGTTTTATGAAGAAAGCATAACAGAAAGTGCTAACTATTTTTGACTGCCATAAGACAATGTAAACAAATTTTATAGATGCTTCTTCTAATTTAAACCAAAAAAAAACCCCAAACCAACCAAGCACAAAAAATCCTATTTGCACCTCCTCTTAGAGGATGCAAATGGCAGTCAGCTACCCATTCCCTTCCCACAACCAACACGAATCTGTCTCCTCCTCAGCAGGAGCAAAGTGAGAAAAGTGTGTGAGCTCAGCCCTCCCGCCTGGAAATCACAGCCCATCTTGCTGCTGTCAAGAGGCAGGGAAGGCTTGCCAGCACCAGTTGGATCCCAAAACTATAAATCAAAAGTAAGCTCTTTCCTGCCTTCACTCAGCAATGCAACAGCTGCTTTGAAACCAGCTGCAGGAGGGTAAGGAAAAAAACCCACCAAAAATCATTTAAGCTGTTAAGTCCATTATGTAACCAAAAGTAAAAAGCAGGAGAGGGTTAGTGGACACATCTACACTAACAACTCTCTTGCAGGTTTTTTGGGATAGACTTTTCCTCTTATTCCCCACCAAAAGAACAATAGTTAAAACATCAATAGGGCAGTATCAGTAGGCTTCCACAGAGAGGGACATCACAGAGACAACAACACTGGCCTGCAAGCACATTTGTACATTCAAGGGTACATACATTCTTAACGGTACTTTATATAAAGGAAAACCTGACCACTAATGGATAGAAAAAAATACCAGAAACAGGAGGAGGGAGAGGAGGATGGAGTGGTCCCTATAATCCTCATGAATTTTTCAACTCTGTGCCTACCACGATCAAAGTGTGTAGGTTTTTTCTTTATGAATGGTAAGTTTGCTCATTTTAATGTTCCTCTTCCTACAAAAAATTTAAAAAAAACAAACCCAGAAACAATCAAAGAAAAAACACAAACAAACCTCTTCCCAAAGGACAGAAATTTTTAGTTTCTCTGATTTGCTAAAATTTCTCCTGTTGAAGTCCACTTTCAAAGATAATACTAAAAGAGCTCAACACAGCAGTTAACCAACTAAAGAGCACCAGCCAACTTTGCTCTTACTTTAACAAATCTTATATGACAGACTGTCAGGAGTGTTTGAATTTTCTTTCAAGATAACACATTTTGCTGTTCCTATGACATGTCCATTTTCTTGTTCTTTTTTAAAAAGGCACTTGACTATTATACAGTATCTTTCATCTGACAAATTAACAAGAGGACTATACTGATCACTTTTTTCAACCATCCAATTATCAGTGTTTCTATCAGCATCCACACTATAAATTCTCAGTAATGAGAAGCTCAGTGCATAGAAACATCAACACCAGAATTTCCAGAAGTGAGGTTCTCGATTTTTTATAGCCACATGGAAACCTTTGTAGAGGGATTTTCACACATAGCTCACACCACCTACAGTGACTACTGCAGGCCTCATTCACCTTAACTAAGAAGTTTAACTTAAATATTCAGACAGTTGCATTAGCTCCTAGATTCTCCTGGATACAAGATATGGGCCAACCAGAGGCTTAGGCACCTAAATTATTTGACAGTTTTGAAAGTTGAGGCTACCCAGCAAGCTTCTCTGCAGCAGTAACAATAAAACACTTTGATCACCCCTGCAGCACAGACAGGGTCCTCTATTGGCCTGAAACAGTTCAGCTTCCCCATCCTTTGGCTGAGCTTCAGCTACTGAGCTCTCCTCCATCCAGCACTTTTACAGCTTGTGAGAGAGAAAGCAAGCACTCAGCCTGAGAAATAAGCCCCACAGAGACACTGGTGCCCTCATTCACGTTGAAAATAAGCTTGCATCATTGGGGGGGGAGCTGCCTGTTAAGTTTTATTTTTTTCCCCCATTCCAAATACATCACTATTCATTAAAGTCACATTTAAGTTCAGACAGCCACAGCCCTTAGGATCACTGATAAAACAGAAGAAGAAAATCTTGAGACCTATGCCCAAAACAAGCATCATTTCAAGGACCTCCTCAAATCTTTCCATAAAACTGAGAGCCAACAGAGACAAAATACAATCCTGCTGACAGAACCACAAGCCAAGCTAGGCAAGCAAGACCACTGGTTATTTGTGAACACAGAAATCACATACCCCAGTACTATGGGTATAACAGACATCCAGGCTCCTGGTGAAAAAGGGCATTTCAAGCAACTGCAGTTAATAACACACTGCTATCTCCAAGTAGCCAAATTAATTTGAAAAAAGCAGATAAAGATTCAACAGTCTTCATTTCTTCCTGCAAGAACCAAAATTACCTGTCAAATTGTCCACCTCATTTTACCTTAGTTGTTAAACTGTTCAACTGCAATTAAGTCATGAGCAAAACACATGGCATCTTTGCCTTTTCTTCCCTAATAACAAGGGAGCAGAGCTTCTTCTCAGAGCAGAGCTTACTGGGTCCTGGGGTTGGAGATTTTTCTTCCACCATGGTCTCTGTGGTGGCAGTGAAAAGCCCTCATCAAAGAAGGAAACTCAAAATTAATTCCCCTCTCCCACCATCACAGTGCTCTCGGTGTTTCAATAATTAGTACATCTCAAGCTTGTCTAGAACAAGGACTGGCATTTTAGCATCAGGAGGCAGCAATTTCTTATGTGTAAATCCTGCTTCGACAGTGATGCCTTCAATCGCCTTCATGAAACCACCCACCAGCACATGGAAGCTCCTTTCCCTGCCCCTCAGCTCCTCTTCTGCACCTTCTGCCTTTACATCATGAACAGCTTGGGAGAGACTGGCACAGCCAGCTATGGACTAGGCTTCAACGTGAAAGCCACAAACGCACACATACACTCCACACATCCAAACTCACACCCACCATGAACTTCATATATATTTAATTGTGAAGGAGTTCATTCCTTTCATGAACATAACCAGAAACAATACATGAACATTTTCAACAAGTTTTGCAATACACGAACATTTTCAACAAGTACTTTGGGTAATCTAACCACAGAAAACTTGGCTAGATTCAATAAACTACTGCATAGTGCTCTGACAGACTAAATGGGTTCCTCCCCACAATATCTGGGTAACAGTGAGAGCCTTTTGCAAAATTATGAATGAAAACCATATTTCTCAGTCCATGCTCCGTTCAACAATAACTGAAGCTGCAAACACATTTAAAACAATTGCAGCAATGTTATTTCAGATAGTATCCAGTACAGAACTTTGTGCAGAAGACAGTGAAAGTTTCATGTATCAAAAACCTTCAAAACAACCAGATGTCTCCAATTAAGTTATTTAAACCCCCAGCACTCTGTTTCTGGGCCTGTAGATGCACAGCATCTTATTTTAATAGGTAACCCTAAGCATTTCTAAAAAAGAAAAAAGAAATTCCGCAAAACCAGATGGTAAAACAAACATTCTAGATTAAAAGAAAAAGGGGGAGAAACCGACAATCAAAACCAGTACAAAAGCTTAAATAACAGCAACACTGGCTAGCTCCAATGAGGATTTATGCAAATTACTTTTTTCAGGCACGAATGATCTTTTTCAGCAGAATACATGTTAAGAGAGCAGAGACATCTAATCAAAGAGATTCTGGAGGGGTGAAACCTTTCACAGTCTCAGATGAACAAAAGCCCTCAGGGAAATGGTGGTGTTTGTTTCATTTAATCGACATTTCGCTATTCCTGCTTTCTGAAGAGCTGCTGCAGAGTCAAGAGCAATTGAGGGACAGGATCAGGGCCAGGTTTACAGACAGGGTAAGGAGATGCAAACCAATTAACTTGTAAAGAGTTACATTTATTTACATTAAGCGGTGATTTTGATCTGAGTGTTTTAATGGGATGATGCTGGATGGCATAGTGGGCAACACACCAGAAATCATTCATCTACGTAGGTGGCATAAACATGTAGTAAACATAATTTTCATGAATTATATCCATTACCAAAAGCAGTAATTACACAGCCAGCGCTCTGGTTTCCATGTATGGGTTTGGCGGCATGCTGTTTTTAAAAAAAAATTAATTCATTTTCTGTCTAAACTGCTCCATCACAGAGGCAACACATCTCTTTCACCTCTCAGACACTTTCAGCTATATTGCCTCTGGGCTCTATAAATGTAAAGATATACCTAAGACAAGCCCACGGGTGTTTCCGAAGTCTCCCCGGCACGCTGCCACCGCACGTGTCCCGGCGATGACTCCAGCACGCTGGCAACTCTGCCACCGGGAGCTGCACATGGCAGCGTGCCCGCAGGGGTCTGCCCCAGGGGGGCTACCGATGCCCCCTGCCTGCCCCCAGGCCCAGGGTTAAACCACAGACCAAGAGACAGCTCGCCCCCCAAACCATCTCCCGATCCGCCCGCTGAAAAAGAAGAGCTGGTTTCCCAACACCCTGATCCAGTGTCATCCCAGCCCATGCGAGGGAGGCTGAAACTAGACGATCTTTAAGGTGTCTTCCAATCCGAACAATTCTATGATTCTGTAACTGCGTAGCACAAATCCCCCCTCCAATTAAGGAAAACTCCTAATTCACTGTTTGTTTGCTTGTTTGATTGTTGTAAGCACGGTAGCCGCGCTATCCAGGCTTTCCCAGAAGTTTGACCACGCTGCTCGGTGCCGCCACCGCTCCTTGCGAACTGATGCCGCCGCACCTCTACCTACCTAGCAATGGACACTTTGTCCACGAAAGGCCACTTAAAATGAAAATAAGAGACGCACCTTCCGTTTAACCCCGACTGACAGGCGCACGCTTTGCGTCCCCTGGACAGTCTTCCAGTCTGCTGGGAATGGGCATCTTCCAGCAGCTTGTGCCCCTACCTACAGGTCCCGTCTTACTCTGCTCCATCACACCGCGGATAATCTTCCTCTGCTCTTGCAGTAAGACCCCGGACACCCGGCGAGCCCGGCCGCCGCGAATGCCCGTGACCACGGCACCCGCAGCCGCGCCGGGTCTCGGCCAGCCCGGCCCAGCAGCTCCCCCGCACCCCTGACCGCGCACTGCCTGTG
>VZTN01035840.1:63408-147950 GCA_013400515.1 Erpornis zantholeuca | reverse complement strand
GGCCCCGCCCCGCGCCGCTGCCCGGCCGGGAGGGGGCGGTGGCAGTGGATGAGTGACCCAGCGTTTGCCTCCGCGTCTCCTCCTGCCCCTCGTCTGCCCCTGCCCCTGCCCCGCATCTGCCCCTGCCCCAGCCCTGCATCTGCCCCTGCCCCGCGTCTGCCCCTGCCCCGCGTCTGCCCCTGCCCCATCCCGAGGGGACAGTAACGGGCTCCTCCTTGCAGCCGCTCGGTCCGCGGGTCGCCCGTGGCCACGACACCCCTTCCCTGGAAGAGCGACCTGCTGGAGTGAGTCCAGAGGAGGCAACAAAGATGCTCAGAGAGCTGAAGAATCCCTCCTACGAGTACGAAGAGTTGGAGCTCTTCAGCCTGGAGAAGGGAAGGTTCTGAGGACGCTTTAAAGCAGCCTTCCAGTACTTAAAGGGGAGTTATAAGAAAGATGAGGATGGATTTTTTTATCTGTAACAACAGATCAATGGGCAATGATTCAAAACTGAGAATCGATTTAGGTTGAGCATGGAAGAAATTTTTTACAGTGAAGTTGGTGAGATACTGGAACCAAGAAGTTGTGGATGCCCTACCCCTGGAAGTCTTCAAGGCTGGCTTGGATGAGGCTTTGAGTAACCTGGTCTTGTGGAAGGTGTCCCTGCCCAAGGAATAATCTTTGAGAGTCCTTTCCAACCTGAATAATTCTGTGGTTCTGTGATTTTATTAAATGCTTCCTCTGCCAGCCTGGTGGGTGGGAACAGGAGCTGTGTGTCTAGGCTCAACCCCCTTTGCTTATGGGGTAACCTTTGGCATTTCAGAGAAGAGGCCTGGTCCTTCATTTCCTCAGCATGCTTGGTAAAAGCCCTGGGACATCTACTTGTAAAGGTCTCAGGACAAATCCTAGACTGGAATGGAGGGACCAACTCCAGTACTGAGCTCTCATCTCCAGGTGGTTGGTGTAGGTATGCCTTGGGTGTTTCTTTCACCACAGCCATCCTATCCTGTCCTTTCCAAGCCCTTTGCACCCTTACCACAGCTGGACACTGTATGCAGTTGGAGGGAGGCACAGCTCTTCTCTGAGTTTAGGAGGGTTAGACGTCTCTTGCCCTTGATTTGTAGGTAAACTAGTGACTTATTCCTCAGGGGGAAATCAAGATAGATAAGGGGGAGAACTGCCCCATTTCCCTCTGAATGGCAGACCTTTCCCTGTCGCATTTCTGAAGGAGATACACTTCCCACTGTCCTTTTGTGAGCTACCTATTAAAAAACTACTAGCACATCATCACAACTCACAACTCTTTTGTTCACTGCTTCCCTGTCATCATAGTATTCAAGCAAGAAACTTGCCATCTCCTGATGCCACGTTGCAGCAAAACGTCATCAGGTAGGTATTTTTCCATACAGTGAACTTTGGGTGAGTTTATGAGCGTCTTCCAGCTGGCACCATTAATCATATGTGCTCTCAGGCCCGGGTCATATGCTTTATGTAAGAAGTAACCGTATACAGGTTCCGGCACACTGTATGACATTGCATATTGACCCAAGAGGCAGCCTGTGCCAGTCCTTCTTGAGGGACCACTCATTTTGATATTTATTTTTGTCTCTGTTTGATGCCAACCAATCTGAACGTGTGAGATTAGTTTTTCAGATGAACGCTTGCATCTGTAGTAGAATTTGCTAGAAGGTGCCTAAGGAAATGTCACAGCCGTCGCTTCATCCAACAGTGAAGTCTGAATGAGGCAGTTATACACAGGTCTCTATATAATCTGAGTTGAAAAGTTACGCTTTCTTACATCTGGCATATTGAGAAAAATATTGTACACTAGGTATAATCTAAGAGGGATCAGCTTATATTGCCTCAACATAAAAATTCAAAGTCAGGCATCACTTCAAAAAGGGTTTCAGAGCTCTGTCCTGATGTATTGCTGAACTCCCTAAACTCCCTTCCCATTCCTAATTTCTGTTTTGGACACAGCATTTTGGAGACACAGTGACTCTTTATAGAGAAGATGAAGAAGAACATAGAAGATGTTTAGGGACATCAAATGAATCTGAGCACAAGTGTTCTGTATCATTGCTGTGTTTCCCAGCAAGGGTGCTCTAGTAACCCAGAGACAGGCAGAAATCCTGATAGCACAAATTCTGGGAGAACTGGGAAAGTATTAAGGCATAAATAAAAGTTAGGAAAGAAGTCTGGAGTCTTGCAGCCTAAGACACTAGCACCCTTGAAGGCTGACCTTGCCAAAACTTTCAGCTGATCGTCCACTATCAAATGTGCCTGGGCAAAAGCAAGCTCTAAAATACATTTCAATACATCACTACTGACTTTAGCTTAAGAACAAATGAAGTATTTGGTTTTTTTTTCTCAAAAGAAGATTTCAGCTAAGGCAAGAAATACTAAAATAATTAACAGTTTTTAATGAACAGTCAAATTAGCAAGAGTGAGATTGAAGCATCAGTGGGCTGAAGGAAGAGGAAGCTGCCCAGTCTGGAAGCCTCTGCTTCCCAGTTCATAGTTTATTTTCCAGCCTAGATAAGGATATCCCATGCTGTAAAATTCTTTCCAGACCAATGTAAGCTGAAAAAGAAAAGCATCTCCTGATGAAGGAATAAACAGTTTCATATTCCGTTTCAGTCATGTCTCAGCTCCCCTAAGTGATGTCTTCTTTCATTTCCACCTAGCTTCAAGAAACCATCTTCGTCCCCAGGGAAAGCCCATTAGCTTTAATGGAGTTCAAGTACAAATGAACTTGGCTCAGCATGTGGCACTTTCTCAGCAAAAGTGTGAATTACAGCAGAGGCCCTCAGAGCTTGTCTAGGCGAGAAATGAACGCTCTCCCTCCACCACGCTGCAGCTTCATGGCGAGGCAGCTTGACACAACACAGAAACAAGAGAAGGCTTTTGTGGGGGGCGAGGTCCCTAGCTAAAAAACCCCAGCCTCTTACTTCATGTCCGGATTCTAGTCTTTCTTCAGTTACTGTGTTCAAAGAGTTTAAAACTCCAGAACTTCCAGAACAAAATAAGATAGTTTCAAGAGCAGTAGCAGTAATGAAGCTCTATTTTATCTGATTGAGGCTTGCACTGCAGCTGAAATACTCATAATATGCTCCTTCTCTGTGGAATCTTAGGTGTTCCTCAATAATATTGCCATAATTCTCTCAGCAGAGGTTGCCAATATTAACATCTTTCTTTTACTCAGCTACCTCTCTTTCCTCAAATGTAAAAGCATACATTATTTTTGAGACTGCCACTCCTTTGTCAATTTTTCTTTTTTAAACTGAGGAAAGGTATAAAAATTCCTAGGGGGCACTTACAGTGCATATAGATGCATGTATTTTGTAGACCTTATTTTTTTTAAACACGTGAATATTTTTAAATAAATAAAAAATTAACTGATAGTATTGAATGATTCCTTGTTTATGTTGAAACAGTTGTGTTGTTTGTAATACTGTTGAGAACTACTCAGCTCCACAAAGGCTGTGTGTGAAGCAGGTAACCACTTTATTGTGAGCAAGCAAATACATTATTTTCATTTGCTTTCCTCCATGAACTGTAAACAATTATGTACATCTACAGTTTTGTATTTAAAATATTCCACTATCTTCTTCACAGGTGCTAAAAAAAATTAGCCAAATCCTTAATTGTTTTCCAAACTCTCTATTTTAAGGGTAGGATCACCTCAAATATATTTTGAGGGTTTGGGGTTTTTTTATAATTATGTAAATGGCAATAGCCTTTGTCAGTGAGTTAAAGAAAGTGCACTTTTAAAGTGCATAAAATATTCAGTAAATGTCTAAAGCTTTCCAAAATCATCACTGATATCTGTGGAAAACCTACACTACCATTATTCATTTAAAAACAGGTAGGAAAAATATTCATGAATGCAGCAATAGCCAGCCAAGACAAACACAATGTTATATTTCTGCAGCTTCCATATCTTGTTCAAAGCAAGTTGTTTATCTAGGGTGTGTTTAAAGAAAAAAAATCCCACTTTTTTTTTTCTAACTATCTAGCAGTTTGCACAAAGGTGTAGTCTCTTAGTAGAGTAATAGTTAAATTATAGTCCAACTTCCCAGAATGAAGGCTAATTCTTTTTTCATCACTTGCACCAGTAAGTACTCATTGTGTTTGACTTTAAATGAAACTTTAAAGAGAATATGACTCAGGACTTGCTGAAGTTTCAACAAACTACTCCAAATTCAATAGTATATTGACACCAGTGCCTATATCTTTAATAATTTTATTGTAGTAAAAGTCTGTGGAGGTTCAGAGAGATGATCCAGATGTAGTAGCCCTCTTTCCAATGGTAATGTGAGAGTTTGTACTTCCTACAACCTATTTTTTGTATGGAAGGATATTAGTGAGCTAAGCGGCAGTGATTAAAAAAAATGTGCCTGATTAACATTTTAGTATTCTAATACATCTGTCAATCTTCATTAATATATGAAAACTGCACGAAGAAGTCACTTTTCCATACTACTGACATTAAGTAAACATTCATTTCAGTGAACTGAAACTGAATGCTTCCTGGATTATCCTTCTAGACCTCCAAATAAAAGTCCACAGTAGCCATAGTCACTATATACTACTGCACTGTAAGTCTGCATCCACTTGAAAGAAAATAGAACATATTTAATAGATATGCTAAGAAATGAAAGGTGGAGTGGTTCTCTATAAGCTATCCTACCTGGGCTCCCAAATAACAGCCCCATTGTCCCACTGCAACTTTCAGGCTTTCTTGATAGAGTCAGACATTTTTTCATCATATCAAACAAATAATTCTATAGCAAACAGTATTTTGAGAAGCAGCAACTCCAAGATAAGCATTAGTATTCTGAAGGGCAAATCTTATTGATTAAACATACTACCCAATTCAACCAGAATAGCTGTGTCAATCAGATCAAATGCCTTTTTGTTCAGTTTTCTCAATCAAGAATGGAGTTTTATCCCCTCAGCAAAGATATTAATGCTTTGTGCTAGAGAACTCAGGAGCTGAGAGGGATTATGCTTTTCCTAGAAGATGGATCATTTATAAATGCAAACTCTTTGTTTGCAGTCCAGAGTGAAAGGACAAACGTGTGCTTGCTGGAAGGATTTAAGGAAGGTTAAGTTCATTCAGAGTATCGTTTCAGGACCAAAGCTCATCACCAATGAAACATTTAGGCTTTGAATTCCTATTTGGGCTGCTGTTATTGATTTCAGTGCATAGCTGGAAGTCTAAACACATGCTGTTGAATCTAGGTGTAGTGTTCACTGCCTCAGACCTGAGCATGATGAGTACCAACTGCTGTCAAATTAAAGCAGTAACTTTCCAACCCGCTCATGGATGGTTTGTAAGGAGACTGAAAAAAAAGATCTTCTGGCCAGATGATCAAATAAGGGAAGGAGGATGGGACTGAATTATAGCACATATAGGAGACAGGGAGATCAGATGAAGCAATCTGTCTTTGGCCAGGCGGAATCAGAGACAGAAAACAAGTAAGATTTTGTCAGGAGGATCTGAAAGCACAAGATGATGAGACAGAGCAGGGTGGGATCCTGAAGAGGTCCACACAGCACAGCAGAGCATGGTGACCATAAGCAGTATGGTGCACAAGGGTAGAAACACTGAGACAGATATTCCTAGTGGTCATATGTGTATCACTGATGGCCTCCAAGCCACAGAGAAGTAGTGGTTTGGGGCAGATAAATGCAGTTTATGTCCTCCCTTGGGAATGTGAGTCTGCTCTGGAGGCAGAGTAGGGGAAGAGGAGGTAGTGTTTCTCCCATTATGGCCAAGCACAGGACCAAGAGCTGCTGCCTGCCATCACTGAGGTGGAGTAAGCCAGCTGTAATTTATACCTAAATATGTAATATACCAATCTGCTTTCTGTTCCAGAGTCTTTATTAGGCTGCACAGTAAACTGCAAATGGAAAAAAGGATGGTCTGGCTGAATGTGGCTGAATGTCTATGTGTTCCCATCAGTGCTTGCTTGCTCCCTTCATTGCTCACCACTAATTTCTTCTGCAGAGAAGCCACTTGATTTAAAAACATTGTTATTCTCCCTGAGTGTTAAAATAAAAGGGATCAGGAGATGAAAGGGATTTTGGCAGAGACTAAGAACAAGAACTGATCACTGTGAGGAGTATGTTGTGTGTCTGGACACTGTCAGTGAGCTCTCTTAACAGTCTGGAGAAAATGCCTGGAAAATGCAATTCCAAGAACATGGCGGGTTAATGGAAATGCAAAGCCATCCCCTGTGGCCTGTGAGGACAAGCCCCCTGGAATGAGATAGCCTGAAGCACTTTATTTTTACTTTGTCTTATCTCATCTTCGTGTCTGTGCAACAAACAACCTCTTCATTCTTACAGCATCCCTCTAGCTAGGGAATTAAAAGTTCTACCAGGTCATTGGTTACCATCTGGAACAATAAAACCCCAGCAATCCAATTTTTCTCATACCAGTGTAAATTAGGATTAATTCCTCTGATGTCAATGAGAAAAATATAAAACCAGTGCAAATGAAGAATCAGGTTTTAGATTTCAGTTTTAAGTCAAACAAAAGGATGAAGTTGCCTAATAAGGATTTTCTTCACTTAAAATAGTAACCATTTCTTGTTGGGTGTTTTCCCCTTCCCTGTGAATTTATCTGTAGCATTTCTCTACTGTTAGAGCCTGGATATTTCAATGTGAAAACTAGTATCCCATTAAATAAAGATGGAAAAATGCATCAATGGTCTGGGAATTACAGGCAGTGGGTTTATTAACTAATGTCCCCCAAGCAATCTCAATTTTCTCCTATTGTAATGAGATAGCAAGAGGATTAAGCTGTTGCTGTACTGAAAAAAAAATCAACACTAAATATATTCTAGAAATCACAAGGGATAAAATGCAACTGATGTCAGAACGACAAGAAATCCTAACAATACTAATAGGGCATCTGACCTGTAAAACAAATCATTTTCAATGATGGAAAATAATAGGGCTGTTAAAAGAACTGTGCAGCAATGTTGTTCACTTAGTCTGTTGTAGCAGCCTCAGAGAGCCTCATGAGCTTTATTATTAAAAGAAAGATTATTTAACCTTTCATCAACCTTCTTGGAGATGCGCAGTCTCCATCTACAGTCACACACACACATACCATGGCTAGTCAGGGAATATTTGTCTTACTGATACCTCCAATGCCATCTCCACCCACCTTCTTCCGTGTTTTACTACTGCTAATTCTATCACCTCCACTACCACAGTTGCATACAAAACCAAAAGACAGGATCATGCCTATCTCCTGTCTTCCTGAAAATTCCTCGGGGACTTAAACAGAGAACAGGAAGTTGGTGGGAGTAGACGACCAACCTTTCCTTCTCACTTGAGTGATGGTCCGCAAGTGTGCCCACAGGGTGACCCTAAACCCTTCAATAATACAAAGCTTCTAACAATCAACTGAAGTTGTAAAGCAGTCTTGATGGCATAGCTTAAAAAAAAATTTAGGGCAGACAGATCTGCAAAGCTGGCTGTCATAGACAGCATGAGGTATGGCAGAGTCATGACTCCTGTTCTTTAAACTCTGTACAGTGTTGTCCACCATATGTTTGTGTGAGGTAATAAACTGATAGGCAAGGAAATTTTCAGGAGAGATGATGAGTCAAGGAAAGCAAATGTGGAATACAGGAGGTTGAATGTAGGCTTTGTCCCTTGGGCAGGGTTTTCAAGCGCTTGTCTCAGAGTTAAGTTTCATAGTGCTAAACCATTCAAGCACAAAATGCAGAACTGATATGAGTGCTGGCATCTGAATAAGTCTCTCTGTCTAAATGCATCCTGAGAGGCTGTGGACAAGAAAGCTTTGGGTTTGCTGGAATATAAACAGTGAGGTGATTTCTATGTCAAGAGTGAAGAAAGAAGCCCAAAGGATTATAGATTCAATAGGTGTAAGATCTCTTCAGTGGAAATACTAGATAGTATTTTTTCACCCTTAAGAGGAATAAATAATGCTAACCATCTGCTATAACTTCTTCAGGAAATGTGAGGACCACAGCCAAGAATTTCTCCCTGGCAATAATGCAAAAGGGAGTGTGTGTGCAGGCACTGAAGCTTGTAAGGCCCTGCATGAGGAAACTACCTCAGTTTTCTCTAAGTGTGCATACTGCTTATCACATAAATCAAGATAATTCCTTCAGCTGAGGAACATCAGCTCACTAACTCAAGATGCACTCTGGCAGTCCAGTTCACTGTGTAAATCTAAATGCAAGGACCTAGTACCCAATAAAGTCTGCTGAAGTCGGTGATTTATTTTTTGCTCGGCTTTAACAAGCTGCTAATGCTATTCAGCACGGACAAACATCTCACACCCACCTAAACGCCACTACAGCATTTATTATCTCAGACACTCCTTCCTGGCTGTTCTGAACCACTGCATTGTGCTCTGCATGGTTAAATAACTTTCAAGCTGTTCTATTTTCACCTATGTTAGATTTTTCACCAGCACAACGTGCCTTGTGTTAGTACACATTTGCCTGACCCTCAGTCTATTTCAAGACCGCTCATTATATCTGTATTTGTCCTCACGTACCCATCTCCTGTAATGCTCCCTCTTCCAGCTAGCCCAGGTTGAGAAACCCTTCTATGAGCATGCTTCAGGGTGTCTTTATGTCTTAGGAAAGAAGACTTAGGTTTTCTAGGCTTGCTGATATTGAAGAAAAAGAAACGTGTGTTCATCTCTAGAAACCAAGCTCCCCTTGGAGCATAGGGGACAGAACATGGTGGGGGTAAATAGCACTGCTAGGATACGGGGATGGAAACAAAATGGTCCTACCAAAAGCTGAGGGAAGCTGATAATTTTAACAGGCACTCTGTAGAAATCACTCTTACACAATGCTGCATGCTAGGAGGGGCATGTTTCTCATTAGTGCTTATCTCTGATAGTAAGAACTACATGGCATTCACACAGAGATATCCCAGGAGCATAAACTGGTGAGATACTTGAAGCAGAAACCCAAGATGATACAAAATGCACGGAGAAGAAGAAACCTTCTGCTGCAGCCACACAGAAATGGTACAAACACAAGATGGGTTCCTCCAAAAGAAAAAGCAAGAAAATCTGTTTCTCTGTTCATTGTCACAAGTCTTTCCATCCTCAGTTATCCCATCCCTTTCTTCCTACACTCTTTTCAAAATATCAACTGACTTTGCACAAGGAAAGAAGAAAACAGCAGATCTGAAGTGTCCCAATATACCTTTAAGATGACACCTATAACACAGCCATAGCCCCAAAAATAATAAAACCATTTCACAATCAATGCAAAAACGAGTCCCAGGTGCATTTTTTGAGCAAAAGATTGAATTCTTAGTAACAAACAGCAAAGTATGCAAAAGAGCAGAAAATAGGTTTAAAACAGTAACAGTTTACACAATGAAAAATGGATCGAAAAGAGAATCTCTTTGGGCTGCAGCTGTGTTAAAAATTGGCTTGATAAGAAAGAGTTATGGTCTGATACAGAGTTGTGGGGAATTGCTGCCACATATTGGAGAAGTGTTGGCATCCTGCCGCTCGGCATAACAATCACTACACACCCATCCATTAGATATTGGAGTGACAGACAGCTAGATATCAACAAGCCAAAGAGAAATGCAGCTTTTACCAGCGGATCCAACCACTCAGCTTACCATGCACACAGCAGAGCCATAAACAGCATCAAGTGGCAATGTCAACATCAATTATTTACTAATTATTATCTATGCATTATTGTTAATAGGCCTCACTTTGATATTTGCAGGAGTTCTGCCTGCAAAGACTGATGCAGCTCCCAGGGTGAAGTGCTTCTGGACTCCATTCAGGACGAATATCCATTATCCTCTTGTCCTTTTATAGTAGTGATGAGAGGTATTTACAGGAACAATAGGACTGACAGGAGACAATATCCTTCTTTAGTCTGCTTTTCACTGTACAAAAAAGCCCCACAGGTTTAAGGGCAAGCATGGAAAATCTGAGCCTGATGGTATTCCAGCAGTATTTGCACTGTGCCTAGAAAGAGTCAGACTTATGATGTTTTGGTAGATGAGGCTAGTGATATTAATCACCCTTTGGATGTCTGCTGTATTCATAGTTCGTTGACAGAGACCTTGGGCCTGTGCTAAGATACAGTGAGCAAGTTATCCACTGCTTACAATATCCAAAGCTTGGGATAAGATTGAGAGCTCCCAGTATAGACAGTCTTAAGAAGGTAGAAACATCCTTCCTGTCAGTAAGCACTATTTATTACTATCTAGATTCATATGCTTTTCAAATGAAATGTGAAATCTCATAGCTAAATATAAAACAAAATTATTATATTTCTAGTTGAAATAGCTGATAATTTGGTCTTGTTGCATCCTGATGGGATATCATCAGACCTGCAATTATAACAGTGTAAACCAAGTAGTTCTAATAACTGCCTTTTCATGCAGCCATTCTTACTGAAGGAAATTAAGACAAACACAGCATGTTACAGCACTTTTTCAGACCACTAGGCCATCATAATCTAATTTATGCTGGCAATCTTTAATTTTAACTAGGTCAGTTCACTCTCTGAAACCATGGAGAAAAGTGTCCTGACAATGCAAAATTATAAAGTATCGGAAACAGTACAAATCTGAAATTGTGTGTAAGAGAAGAGCACTGTTCGAATAAAGGTAGGCAAATTGTGTGAAGCTGCCACAATGGAAAAGGAAACCATTCTAGAAAGAAAAAGGGAACTACTTGCATTGGGTGAGATCCAGCAAGCTATTGAACTCAGCAGGGGATCTTTGTCTCGGTTTCAGCAGGCTTTGGCTTGGAGCCATTGTTTCTTGCAGTTCAGGGAATCAATTTGGTTCTTTCACTCTTGAGACTGAATTGAATGAGTAATACTTATTTTGATAATCTGGAAACCCTGCTTGACTGCCTCAAGGATGTTTAGAACAACTGTGTGCAGCCCACCTCTACTGCTGGCTTTGCTGATCTTTACTGAGTTGGAATCCCCAAGAACTCGTTCCTTCTGCTACCCCCTGCTCTCTGAGAAGCGTGGAAGGGTAAGGTACCTGATGCTGCTTCTTCCAGAGACTCTCTGGAGCTAATACTTATTTCAATATTCCTCACTTTCAGATTTTAATTAAATCAAATGTCAGTGGAATCATATTATTTTTGGCTGGTTAGATTTTAATGATGTTTTAAACTGATCCTTCACTTTAATGAAATAATTATATAACACAGGGATGTGTGGTACTATTCATCTGAATTAATAACATGATCACTTTTTGTGCTGTTATTTGTCGCTGAGGAGGAAGAATATCAAGCAGCTTTCTCGGTCTGCAGATAAATGAGGCAAAAGTTCCTCAGTTTGTGTTTACTGATATGCACTCTTCCTTACAGACCATGTCCTATTTACTGTGACTGTTCTCCTTCACACATCTTACACCCAAAACTCATGGAGTCTGTTTTGTTTCTGGCTGAAGAAGCCAAGTTAGGATTGTCAGGGCAGATGACCATTGCCTGACTGCTTGAAGCAATGCAAGCAGAGTACAGAAAGCTTACTCACTTACAAGGAGTGAAACATTAAAGCTTTCTGTTGCAGGCAGTCAACAAAAATTAATTTCAAGAAGCTTTGTGAATTAGGAGAGCTGGTTAGGATAAAAAGGTGTCTGAAGGAAGTGGGCATTTAATGCTGAGATGAAAAGACAGGTCAACAGGAAAAGAAGATGGCACCTGGTGGCATTTTTTCAAGGGCCTCTTGTACTTCATTTAGGCTTTCATCCTTCTTTTTCTATAATTATCCTGTATGCAGTGAAGCAATTAGAAAGATATTAGGTGCTCTGGTGAGGCTTTATAAGATGTTCATCTCCTTCAATAGTACTGTCTCTGTGCGTGGGACACACCCTCCAGAGAAATTGTGTAGAAACCACATAATGGGCACCCCAGGTGAAAACCTTGCAGCCACACACAATATGTGTCACACTTTTTAGATTTTAATCTCTAACAAGGAAACCGAGTCATCGAAAAATAGCTAGTTTTGCAGTCTGGGTACACATGGAAAGCACTGTTGCCTCATTTCACCTGCATGTGGTTAGCCACTCCATACAGGTGTCATGGGGAGGTACCTGAAGGATCAGATTCTACCTGAAACCAAGCAGAAGTATTCTCAATCTAGTCTTATTACAACACTGTATGCAAAGATTGCTTTGCAGAGCAAAGCAGAAAAAAATCGCCTCCTCTGGTGTGCTTGGTTATCACCCCATCAGTGCTGAGACTAAGAAATTCTCTCTACTCCCTCTCGAGGTCACGCCTTCCTCACCCTTTGTTCTCCATCACACTCACCTGCCACCAGTCATCCTCAACCCTAGGCAGCTTTGGTTAGGCTGGAATATGCTTTTAGCCCATGTTGTCCCAGCCCCTGCTGTTTTCACTGCACAAAGGGACTTGTTTGGCCTGAAAGAGAAACCATTTGGCCTCTGGATCAAAGGTCTCCATTACCACCTCTCCATATAGCACCCCACATTAGCCCCTAAAGAGGCAAATGAAGCTGCATCTCCTACACCTTAAACATCAGCAGACCCACTGGCAGTTCTTATGGGTCTTCAGGCCACCCAAATGAAGGATCTCTCAAGGCAACTCACTGTCAGGTTTAGCATGGGTTCATATATCAACCACAAGTCATTTATTTATTTCTGTTCCATGGTTTTTCAATATGTGTGGGCTGAAACCATTAACCTAAGAGGGATCTCCTGAGTCATCAAACCTAATTTATTGCTATTTCAAGAATCATACTCAGTTCAACCATAAATTTACCAAAAGACATCTTTCCGCTAGTCAAATTATGTTGAAAAACAGGGAAGAAATTGTAATTTTAAAACCCTATATAAACTCATCACTTGATGTTTGCCTGTTAGAAAAGTCTGCTAAAATCTTAATTATCTTTCAGAACAAATATCCTGCAATTTTTTTTGCCATTTTAGCCTGTATTTCAGCCAAGGTGGGGATTAATGGGCTGTAGTCCATAGTCCAGCACATACCTGTACTAGCACTACCCCATATGTTACAGCAGTTACGTGTAACCTTGCTTCAGATAACTGAGAGATATCTTTCTAGGGTTCTTCATCCACGTCCTGTATTTTCAGGGTTTCTTTCAGGATTCACTGAAAGAATTCCGTATTAATCATGCCTCCTTTCAACCCGAGCTGTCATCACTGCATTATCTGTTTGCAGGAAACTGAAACATTTTCCATTCTCTGGAAATGTCTGAGGTCTTGCATTGAGATTTCCCACAGTCTGTTAAGTTTTTTTCCTTTCTAAAATCTTCACCCAGTAGTCTGAAATGTGGGTAAGGTAAAATGGAAACTTTCTCAAGAGGTTTTTTTCACTCTGGTAAATTCTGAGTTCCCTTTTTTATAACCTATCACGATGTTTTTTGCAATATTGACAAAGGACATGTGATAGGATGTGAGCCCTGTGTGTATATGCTGTGAGTATCGGGGAAGTTGGCCCAGTTTGTGTATTTTTGCTTTATTTTTAGTGGTAGAAAGTCTCTCTTTACTGGTCATTTATGATATGAAACTTTTAGTGTCCCAACTCTCACATTTCTGATCTCATTTTCAGAAGAACACCACTGCTTTTTTTTCACCATTTGTAAATATGTCTATTCCTACTCCCAGCTGTAGCACGTGCTAGGATATAGGTAGAAAGAAAGTGTTTTGGTTCTGCTGTGGAGCTGTTGGCAATGTCCCCTTGAGGACTATTCTTGTATTTTTAGAAGCGTATCCAAGTGTTGAGCTTGGAAGAAAGAACCAAAAGGTCTTATGGATACTGGAAAGAAGCAAAGACCCAAGTGAAGTGTCAAAGCATAGGTGAATTAGGATATGGCAGAGAGAAGTGGAGGAACTTGTAAAAGTTTCCTAAGAGAATGGAGAAAAGTGGATGAGCAATGAAGCAGGAGGAGGCCATGTTCCAGAATGCCAAGAGTAGTCCTTGTAAGTGTATTTTGAATGTACATATTTTTTATAGTCCCGGCTGCATATAACCATCAAACTCTTGAAGTAGAGGAAAATTAGTGCCCAGAATACTCATTATTTTTATTTCAACTTTTTATTTGACAATCATTTACTGTCTGCTTCTCAGCTGTTCTCTCTCCCACATTTTTCCACCAATGGTGTGAAAGGAAGAGCACAATCAGCCTAAGACATTTTTATGAACTGACTTGTTTAGTCATTTTCCTTTGGCTAAAGAACAAGAAATAGATATATTTCTATCCATATGGTAAGAATCTGCAACTGAACTGCATGATACCTGGGCAGGAAGCTTAGAGGCTTAATAAAATACTTTGCAGTTACGTACATTTCAAGAAGTTCTAACATCAGTCAAAGAAGTCTCTAAAATTAAATCCTATTCTTTCTCTTTCAGTTCCTGATGACCAGAAGTGGTGAGTAGCTACACAGATAATCCAGACATCTTTCTGACACAGTTTTGACTGAGCAGCATTTTTGTTAATTCAGCAAGTTTATGCCCTTAGATTTGGGGAAAGGAGAAAGAGGAAAAAAAGCATGACTTTTAATGGTTTGGTGAGAACCAGTGATAGAACTGGTATGACACATTTCTGTCCTTAGCTGAGCATTATGAAGTTCCACTCACTTCAATCTGTATTCTGGAGTTAGCCTAAAATAGCCTCTTGATTGTGGCTTTTCCCCCTTTTGAAGGCTGCAATATTCTTCTTCCTCCTAATGCCCAACATCTGGTTGCATGAAGAGAGGAATTCATCATGTGGACAACTGGATGCCATTTCCCCTGCGGTGTAAAAAAATTAATGGTTTGAAGGTGCTAGAGGGCTTGCCCGATGCCTGATTAAGTTTTTGAGTTGCCCTACAAATTAGTTCTTAAGAAATTAAAGGCCATTGTCCATCATCCCTAGGAGATAATCCATAGCTGATCTGGACAGAGGAACAAAGGAGAAAGATCAAGTGTCAACTGTCTGTATCAAAATTGTATCTTAACAGCCTTCTTGTGTTTGAATTCATTGAAATTTCAACTATCATTCATCCAAGACATCTCCAAGATACTTTTGTCTCCTATTGTTGTTATAGAAGATGATTAATGAATCTTGGCTTGTTATGTAAAAGTGAATAAAGCATCTCTTTCCTGATTTATGTAAGGAGCAAGGGAGCTATCATAACTTGCCACAAACGGTATGGTTCTCAAGTGCATTTCTATATCATTTTTCACTTTTAATGAAGTCCAGATAAAATGTTTGTCTGTCAAATGTTCTTGCTCACTTGACACAGGCCTACAGTTCTAGTGCAATTTCATTTTTTTAAGCAGATTCAAAATCCCCTCCCACTCTTTCGTCTTGCAGATAAAGAGGTTGTTTGTTTCTAGCTCTCTTAGTATTGTCACATTAATCTTTGTGTATAGGTAAGACTCCAAAACTCCTGTGCCTTTCATGGCTCCAAGTTCTAGCCAGCTTGCTATCAAGTTTGTTTTTGTTAGCTGTCTCAGCTTAAGCAAGACCTTACTTTCTGTCTCTGTCCCATTTTCAACATTATTTTGAAGGACTTTTCCCTAAGTGCTTGTGATGCTTATTCCAAGATTACTTTATATTTCAAGCAATCTTCCTGACTGTGACTAATTTTGTCACAGTAGAAGCATTTACCTCAATTTCTTCTTTCTGCTTTTTCTGAGTGCCAGCTTCCTAGTTTTAACCAATTTTAACACTTCTTTCCAGTCGCCTCAAGCACCATAAAAAACAAATGAGAATCCCTCTTTTCCACCCAGCTTGGCACAGCCCTGTGCTTACAGCAATGGCTATAATGGGATCCCATATTCCTTACTTTTACAGGAGTTTCCTCTTCTCTTGCCAGTGCAAATACTGTGATGAATATCCCAGGCTTCTAAAACCAAACTTGCCCTGACTCCCCCTACAGCCTGTCTCCAGCTACATTTGCCTGTTAAACTACACGCAATCCCTCTGTCACTCCCTAGGCCGATACACCTCAGAAAAGCATAAAAGCTGGCCTGAAACTGCCCCACTCATCCCCGTACAGAAAAGAGCCAGCCATGTCCCATGATGTACTGCTAAAGGCACAGGCAAATGCTCGAACAGGTCCCCTCAGAGGCCAAGCCCCCCAGGCATCTCTCCCTGACCATGTACTTGGCACTGTTGGACACATGCGCTGCTGCTCAATCAAGCCTTGCCAGCCTGAGCTGGCTCTTCATGGATCGGAAAAAATGTGCTGCTGATGCTCAAAACCAGCTGAGCATTTTTTAATTGGTCCAATCTGAGGTGCCCCATATAGACTATACATATATGTGGATACATGAAGGGTGCAGGACTGCTCACATGTCCCGCTGTTACCAGGGGATCACTTCTCCCTGTTCTAGCACACTGAAGTTGCTCAGCATCACAGAGACATAACCAACTGATCCCAGCTTTGATGTGCAGTCTGAACTGACGAAAAGAATGAAAAGGAAGTGGCTTTGATTTTCTAATCAAACATTGATTGCCTAATGTCACTAACATTGAACACAAGGGTGTTTTTTCAGCCTTAGAGTATTCTTTCATTTTTCAAACAGGCAGCTCTAGTCAAAAGATGAACAAACAAATAATGACAAGTTTTTACCAGGAACAAAATAAAAGACCATACCATGCACTGTTGCATGAAGGCCTTGTTGCCTTTGTAAAATCATGGCTCAGGTCTGTTACTTCGGCTGAAAGCCTTTACAAGCTGAAAAGGACTGTGGAAAAGAGAAACAGCTAAATTAAGGGTAGAAAAACATGCTGTGTGACCATTGCATGTTCACATCATGGTGTGTGGTGATTGGTTGAATTATGTTTGTGATGCTTTAAAACTATGTAAATTGATAACCAGCTAACTGCTTAAAAAGGCCAGGTTTTTGCAATAAAGGGCTCTCCTTTGCACCTGCCTGGGGAATCTGTGTTGTTTCGTATCGCAACAAAGCATTATCTGCTAAAAACTATTTTATCTCTATGAGTGGAAATTCTACTTGAAAAATATTTCACCATTTGTGTCTGTATGAATTAGAATTAACTTATTTACCCACAGAGCCCTTTCCAAACAGGGTCACATAACTAACAACATAATTTGTCTTTTCTTTGATCAAAGTTTAATCAAACAGTTACCATGGGGATGTGAGGATGTAAAGGCAGAAAAATCAAACACCGTGAATAATACCTCTTAATAGAAGTTCAGCAACCATAAAAATAAATAGACTGTCACTGTTTCTAGGTGCCTTGATCCAAACAGCAGAAAACATGAGATTTTAGTAGCATTGCTAATGTCACAAGATTGCAACTAGAAGAATACCTGGACATGTGATGTTCTATAGGAATTATAATTTTTGCCTAATTGCTGTGTTTTTCTGAAACAGTGAAATGTGATTCCCATTTTTTTATTTCCTGCCCCATGTCTGTCAAAACTAAATATAATCCTGTATTAGAGACAGAGAGGTTTGCGTTACACACTCAAAGGCCAAATCCTGCAGTCCTTATTCAAAGGAAAATATTTCCTTACTGCCTTGGGAGCTGAATCTAATAAGCTGGTCTCACTTTTGCCACACAAACACATGTAGAAACACAGAAATCCTCAAGCTTTGTCCTGAACACTGAACCGCAGACTCAGCAAACAAACAGCACATAATTATTTGCTCAATTACTCTCAGAGCACAACATCCCATTACCCTTGAGCTGGCAGGGGAAGGACGGTGCTCAGTTCTGATTTTTTAAAATTCCTTTTTCCATAGTTTTTTAATTTTGCTGAATCTTGGCAGATCACCATGGGACAGCAAATATTGCCTTCCCACTTCAACACATTTTAAAATTTTAAATCTTAGCATGGACAAAAGAATGTTTGTTCCCCAGGTAATGCCCAAAAAAAAAAAAAAAGAAAAAGACAAAAACCCCGTAAACCACAATGTCTTGGAAGTCTTCCAAACCTACTCGGTCTGAGCCAAGTATCTAGTGTGGGAAATTACAGTCCAAATGGTTAAGAATTGCTAGAAGCAATTGAAAACAGCTTTTCCCAAAGGAAAATATTACTTTTAAAGGCAACCTTACTGATAAGGAACCTTACAAGTTCTGCATGAAATAATAATAAAAAAAGGAATACCGAGTAAATAACGCTTTTGTTTACATTGGTCCTATCTCTTCCTGAGATGATGAGTGTTAACTGTTAAATGGCTTGCTACAGCTACTCAGGCAATAAATAAAAACTGATGGCTTTCCTCTAGAGTCAGTTGTGAGATTTCGTTGTCCACACTGATGCAGCCACCCTCTCTCACTTCACCCTCCTCCAGCACAGCAGAGGGGACACTGTGCAGCTCAGTCTCATTAGTAGCCACATCCTGACAGCAATTTATACTCTGACTTTTTGAGGCGGGGGGGAGGATAGGAGAGTCAGGCAATTTAGTTTAATTGTAGTAGGCATGCAGAGGAGCTGCACCCTCCTGCCCCTGCTCCAGAGAGGGGCTGCTGCCCTGTGCTGGTCTGACACACGTCACCCCAGCCAGCTCTTTGCCTTTTATTCTGCCATTTATTAACTGATGCCTGCAGATAATTCCAATGTACTCTGGCCTCATTATGAGAAGGAAGACTCTCAGTTCAGTAATCTCCCAGGATAAAATAAAACAAGGAAAGAAGAAGAGAAAATAATTTATGTACTTCAGGAACTGTAGTAGAGAAACATGGGCTGCTTTCTCAGCTCTTACAAAAGGCATCCATGGGCAGGAAGATGACTGGCCTTAGTCAATGTGTGCCTCAGCCTGCCTTGGTTAATGTCTTTGTGGTAGCAAACCAACAGTTTTCATTGTTTCCTTCCAAGCTGGGAAATGTCTCTGTTGTTCTTGGCCATCCCACTGCTACAAAGAGATGGTTAGCACAATGGTGACACCATCAATTATAAAGAAATGGGATTATTATTGATTTCAAAGCCAGAATTCTACTTTTGCCTGATACTTCTGTTCTTTAGTCTATAAATCTTGAGCCCAGCCTCACCCAGGCAGCTGCCCAGAGGGTCAGAATGCAGAAAGCCATCACCTTCTGCTTGTACAATGGCCTCCCTGAAAGAAAGAAAGATAATTTTACCTTTTCCCAACCTAAAAGTCTTAAAACATAAAACTAGGCATACTTTTCCTTGAAAAGCAGCAGCCTTAAACAGTTACCTTTTCCAGTTCAAATCCAGAATAATGAGTTGTAAAAATAAAAGCCCTGGAGCAGAGTGAAAGCTGCCATGTTTGCAGAAGCTGAGCTCACAGCAGAGGCTAAAACCCAGGCCCTACAGCCCCATACCCTGGTCTGCAGCGTGCTTCCTGCCTGCATGTGCCTTCCTGACTTGATAAAGCTCTCCTGTTAAGCATGAATAATGAACCGATTTGGGTTAAAAATAACTTTCTTTTTCCCCTCAGCTATTTTTTTTTTTTAAAAACCAGATCATCCTCACAAATCCAGTCCACAAAGCTGCTTTGCAAATCATTCATCTAGCAGAAAGACTGCTGCCAAAATGCAAGGGCAGAGCAAGCAGTCCTGGGCTTAGCACAGCATTTGCTGGTGATCCTCTCTCAAGTAAACATTACTGCCTGCAAAACCCCCCAGGTTAGCTGTACAGAACTACTGTGGGGCACTTGGTCAGAGGAGAAACTATTCTTTCACTGCTTATTATTGCTTTTTTATTGAGGCCATTACTCTCAAGTATCCCTCTTTTCATCTAGTTCTGCATGTAAAATGAAAGAGACTCAATGTCTGTGTTCCAATCCTCCTTGCATCCACATTATGTGAACACAGCTGCAGCTTTTGGGGAGTGCCAGATCCCACAGCCACCCTTAGGAAGGACCCAAGCTCATTCCTGCCTGCATGGCACTGCCTAGCAGAGGGGCTGGCCATACTTCCCCTTTCAAGACATCCATCCACATCCCACCTGCACTTCCATGCACTGAAAGGCTTTCCCCAGGAAGGCAGAGGGGATATACTCCCAACCAGAGCCCTACCTGCCCAATGTGCCTGTGCTAAGCATAGAAATCTGCGGAGCAGTGTTGGGAGATGTGATAAACATGAGGCTGCTTTCTCCAGCTCCCAGGATTGTTACAAACCTGCCTTCTCATCTCCTCATGCTTATTCCCAGTGCCACATCCTGGTTCCCTCTTGCGGCTTATGAAAGCTTGTGACCATGTTTCAATAACATCAGTGTGCATATTCTGTAACTATCCTCTGGTTTTATCTGCAGGCAATTTTTAAAGTGTCTCTTTCTTATCTCTCCTTTCCTCCACTTCTAAATATGTCACCCATCCCTATATCTGCTCTACCATACTGGCTTACTACCTCGCTCTCCCTCCTTTCAGTCATGTATCAGCACTATCTGCTCTATGCAGCAAAATGAGGGGAGATCCAGACTATGAGTCTTCTTATTTTCTTCTTTGCCATTTGCCATTTTCACTTGCAGCGAATCAAACCCTTTCCCACTGTATAAGAATCTCATTGCTGGAATAGTCTCTGGGACTGATGGATTCCCTATTGCCTTTGTATAATGCCCTTCTCAGAGCCTGTACAAAATACTTTGTTATCTGATGTGAGGCCAATTTAAATATCCCCTGCTGTAAAAATACCTGTCACATTTCAAAGGTAGGTTGTAGACCTTCATGCAAAAGCAACTGTGCTGGCAACTCATAACTGATACTGCTTCAGCTAATTTTACAGGAGAACTTCCTTTATAATATGCACCATTTCTGGCCAGAAAGAATATCCAACATCCAACACCTGGTAAAATTGCTTATTCTTTCCTGCAACAGCACTGCTTCTTCAAACATTGTATTTTCCTTTTCCATCCACATACACTTTATATTTTCCTGAGGTAAGGCAAAACACAGGACTTCCATCTCAATTTTATAAAAGTCACACTCCTTCTTTACTCCTATGCCATAAAACACCAGGCAGTGATGTTATACTGAAAGTCATGGATCCTTTACTCTTAGATGTGAGCAAATGCACTGACTATGCTATGGGGTAATTGCTCACACTGAAATAGTCTCTCATGTATATTCACTGTTAGAAATGTATTCAGTTCTACTTCCAATACTCACTCTAAAGACACAAAGTGAGCATAGTTTAGTAAGCTCTGCCCAACCACCAAGTTCTGTAAATGAATGGATTTAGGAAGAAGATATTGATTCATTTCAGCTGGGCTTTAACGTGGCTTTATTGCACCCACAGCCCTCACTCTTTGGAGTACCCGCAACAAGTGCAGCCCTTTTCATAAATGCCACAGATGAAATTATGCTCTGCTTTTACAATTTATCCAAGTGCTTTTTGCCAGACTTTTGCAGCACATATGCATCAAACTAAGATTTGAGGAATTCAGAAATCAGTTTATCTGTATGTGGCTGTACTAAATACAGCTCAACATTTTTCTTTTCAATGTTCCTCATATCCAGCATATTTGTTTGAATCCAATTTCTATCTCATTATCTTTACCTCTAAGTACCTTTGGACAAGTTACCCTGACAGGAATGCTGCTTCAGCTTTGCTTTTTGCTCTGATGTTGTAAAATCATGCTCATTTACTTTACACTTGACCTGGGGCCTTTGTCCACTGTCTTCTGGATCCTTGAAAGTCAAGACCTTTGCTGCTCCTACATCTGCCTCCATTTTCAACACCATACTGTGAATCCTTGTGTTAATGACACATAGGCATATTGTCCCTCTTTATACACATATGGCTCCAGGGATCACTGCTGTACCTTTTTAGCCAAGAAACATTTTCTGTCAAGCATCTCTGTTTTTGTGTCTTGGCTGAGTGGCAAACAGGGTCAATCCCAAACTTGGGCTAGCTGCTCTACACTGCAACTCTTCCTAAAAGTGCTATCAAAGTTCCTAAGTGTGAAGCTCTAACTCCTAAATAAAGTGGCTTTTCCCATTCTTCTGGAGTCCTTAGAATATCCTGATCCATATCCTAATTACCTTTATTTTTTTATTTGAAAGCCCCATGCTGAGCCCTTCATGAAGCCTCTGACATTTCAATGTTGAAGCCTTCTGTGTGAAGCCTCAGTCAGAGCTGTCTCCCAACTTCTGCCAGTGACAGCTTCCTTTTCTATACAGGACACTTAATTGTCTCTCAATTCCAAGTATTTTAGTTCAAACCCCAAATGTCATCTTCCTCAAAAAGAACCAAAAATTAATAAAAAACCCCACCTGGCTGCTGGCAGGCAGTATGGTAAGCTTGTCAGTACTAATTCCAATTTCATATTGTATGAGAGATTAATCTTGGGTTACTCTGCTAAAAGCTGTAGCAGGCACATAAAATATTATACTTCATTGTTATACTTCGTTCCACTCCAAACTCACTGTTGTTGACAAAAACCTGTCTGTAGCTTGAGAAACCTACATTTTCCACTCCAAATAACAGCTCTTTCTTTGTCTGCATCTTCTGTAAGAGGGTTTTCTTCCATCTATATGCCAGGTCCACACTCACAGCTTTTAATCAATCAGTTAAAATCACACCACATTCAAGAAATAGATATCTGCCTCTCTCTAACCCCAAATATCTAATATTCCTACCTCACCTCCTATCCTTACAGCTTCTCTCACTGCAATACAAGCCCTACTTACATTACATATATATTTTCTTATCCTCTTATTCTCCTTGTCTTCCTGTTGAAAATTTCATGAGTGTTTCTATAAGATGCTAAAAGAATTTGACAGGTGTTTTGCTTGTGTTAAAAGAGAAAGTATTTCTGGTAACCAATCCTATCATTACATTATGCCTAGTGGGATAATCATATAAGCATTTAAACCTTTTAAGCAATGTTTTTTTGCTTTTCTTTTTGTCTTTTAATCATCTTTTTTACTCAATAAAAGCAGGTGAAGTAAAGCCATCAGTTTCTATACTGACAATATGTGATGTCAGATGAACTTTTCAAAACTCTGCTCCCTCCCCATCCTGCCAGATTTAACTTCAAAAGGACCAATGCCAATCAATCCAAATGCTTGGAAGATCTCTTCTCTAGGATTTCTACCTAAATTGTTTAATACAACATATTGTGTTTTCTTTTAGGAACCATAAGGAACAAACAACTTCAGGTAAATAATTTCATAAATTGTGACACAAAGTTCCATGTTTATTATTTTAGAAGTTTCTCGGGTAACATCTCCATTTACAGCTAACATGTTTCCTTTGGCTGCCAGCATAACAAGAGCAGCCTGACTCTTGGTGATTCTTTTGTCAATAAGAAAAAAATGTAGCAGATCAGACTCTGTTTCCAAAGGAACTTGTGCACAAGGGAGCTTACTTTCATCCTGCAATTGGCTGCTAATTAGGTATGTTATACTAAGGAGACCATAAGGCTGAAAGAAAATCTTACAGAATTTTTTTAATTAATTAAAAAGTATATTTAAGTCCACAGCTTGAATTAAAATATACACAAGAGAAGGAAAATGTTTCTTTGATAAATTTCAAGATACTAAGGCAAGTATTTGAATGATTAAGATCTGGGTTTACATTTGGGGGTGTAGATCCATCATTATTATAACCTTTGGTAGTTTCTAAATGGTTGAAAAATATTTTTGCTACTTGGGTAGCAAACACATTTTGTTACATGGTGCAACAAGACAAGCCTGAAATAATATCAAAATAGCATGCTGCTACAAAGTGAAAATACTATACAAAATAAAACATCTTCAGAGAACATACAAGTGTCTCCAGCACAGTAACACAGGTTGGTCATGGGCTCTTAACAGTACCTTCCCTGAGGGCTGAGTATCTTCTCATTGTTGCTTTCTACTGCAGGTCTCAAATAGGAACATTATGTGAAATATGACTTAGTTTTTTATCGTCTAAAATAGAAAAGAAAATTTCAACATTACTGGTGAAATCTGTTCTGGAAGTTGTGATAGAAAGCACACTAGAAAGAAAGTACCTTCAAAGTATGGAGAAGCAAAAATAAAGCAAGAATTAGAAAAAATGGATAAGACAGAGAAGGAAGCACCACGGGGAGTCAAGAACCTTAAAATATAAAGCATTCATATATTTTTAGTACATAAATATGTTCAACTCACAGGCACAATTCAGTTGTAGTTCCAGTGCAAAATAGGAGGAGCATTATGGTTTCTGTCAAGGTCTTCATAGTGCAAGCAGGGAACCCTGTTGGTTTATAGGGGCCAGCTGAGCAGATGCAAGCAGAATGCCCTGTATCATTTCCAATGCCTTGCTCCCCACCAGTGAGGTTCCTTCTGCCATTGCTCAGATGCACTCTCACTGGCTGGAGTGTGCTTGCACAGAGGCACACACGATGCCAAAGCAGCAGCAGACCCCACCCCCCCAGCACAAACTTACCTTTGGTCTGAACCAGTATTTTCAAGGTTTGGATAAAATCTTTAGAGAGGGTTATTTTTGAGGAAAAATTTCTGATTAGTGTAGCATCTGGGTAGCATACATAGTAGAAAGTAATTGGAACAACATGAAAGTTTCTATTTGTAAACATGATAGCCCCCCACCAACACAATACAACAAAAATACTGTATAGAGTTCAATCTTCAGGATATTGATTACTGCACACATTGCTCCTTTCTTTGTTGTGGCCTTCAGAGCTCTATTTTCCGGGGTGGCACTGAAGAATTAGCTGGCATGCTTACATGATATATAACCCAATGCTTTACCTGTCATATGTGTGGCTCAGAGTTAACTATCTGAGGGAGATGTTTAGCAAAGTTTTTTCCTACCACAGGGCTCTGATGCCTGCCAGAAGTCAGGCCTAACTGGGTGATTTTCAGTTTATGAACACTTTACATGGCTCACCCCTTCCAACACTAGCAAAGCTCGGTGTCCATGTTTTCATGTCTGCCTCTACAACTTCCTCACCCCTGGCAGCAGCTCCCTCCTGACTGCTGGGAAGACCTGGGATTTATTCCCAGACAGGAAAGCTGAGGGAGTGACTGGAGAATTAAGTATTTCCTTTTATTCTAACTTTAGGAGAAATGTTTGGATTTCTGCATCCTGTAAACTGATCATTTCTATTTGCCTCATATCTCTCACTGCCTTGTATTTATCATCTGGTCAATGCACCTCAAACTTCTCAGGTGACCTCCAATAGAAGGAATTGTAGGCATTGATCCTCAAAGTCTCAGGGGACTTACAAGCCCTCTTGTTTATAAGAAGCACTGTAATTTAAAAGAAAAAATTTTCTGCTTCAGTCAAAACATATAAAGGCCACCATCTTCTGTTTCAGCCCCTATTAAGCAGAATTTCTCCTCTGGCTTTAAATGAGTTCACTGTATACCAGTGACGTATAAGTGATGTGGCCAAATTCCCTTTTCCTTTGCTGCAGCCAGGTGCCAGGCTGCTAGAGAAGCCAGGACTGTGACTGCTATTTAAAACCTCAGCCAGCTACTTCGCAGCTGGATCCTAAAACCCAGCCTGAAGAAGCCAAGCACTGCTGTGCTAACCCTCCATGAGATAAGGTCTTTGCTGGTCCCATCAGAGCAATACAGTCCCTTTCTCCTGCTCCAAAATCTGCAGGTGTTCCTCATTCCTGAGACCACAGAAGGACCCAGCAGCCTTGTCGCTGGCCGTGGCATTGGCAGCTGCACAGTTTCTCCAAGTAACCCTTCAATATTCACAAACAGAAGTAATGAACGGGCAGATGCTTGTGCTCCCTTTAAATGAAGAGCTCCTGGCAAGTCTTCCTAAAAGCATCAGAAAAATAAATTCAAAACATGTTAATTCTCTCTAGCTTAGAAAACCCTAAACCCTAAATTATCCAGTAGATTCATTTTCCCTTCTAACTTTTGTTATTTCCAGTCAGCTGGAATTTTTCCCAAATTAACATATTGCTCGTGTTTTTAGATGAATTTAAAACTTGGATCTTCTTAATACTGAAACTCACATCTGCTAAAATCATGAAAGCAGCTTTAACATTGCACATAGTTTTAATTCTGTATTAGGGGAAAAAAGTGAATCTGAGCTAAGAAGTATGTCATCCTATGCCATCCTTGCTGATATGAATGAAAACACACACTGTTATTCAGGACATAAATAATTGGTCATCAGGCAAATGTCAGGGCATGCCCAGCTCTCTGCCTAAGCAAAATACATCTCAGGTGGTGCCAGGAGAGCACTTTGCACCAACAGTAGTGCTAATTTGATAAGGAACGTCCTCGTCTGGGGATGATGTCTGGGTATGAGCTGCTGCCTAATGTTTCCTGGCAACCCCAATACTTTTGGAGGCCATTAACCCATTTCAATCACATTTGAAAATGACAGGAAATCACTTCATACCTCTCTGGAGTCCTACAAGTTTTGTAGAGAAGCAGTGGGCTAGAGAAATTGAAGACCATAGCACACTTGGTCTGTCCTGCGGGAAGTGTTTTACAACGAACTTTCCATGCAGAAAAGGGAATTAAGGAATAGAAGGCACAAATATTGTGGCAAAGCAGGCTTCATTAACTCTGCTGCTCATAGAACAACTTGTATATGATGCTGGGCAATTATCCAGCCAATAACAACACCTTCAGCTCAGCAAAAAGTCTTAGATGAAGACAGGGGAGGTTTAGAGGGTGTTCAGTTACATGTTATCCAGTAGGTAAAACCATGCTCTACAACAATTTTGATTATTTGGATGTTTTTATCTTGCTGTTACATAAAAGAATCCAAAAGATAGCTTAGGTAGGGAAATCAACTGTGAAAGTGAAGAAAATAATTGCCTTTCAAATGGGCTGAAAGAGAAAAATAGTCCAGTTTTAACAGTTTGTATTGATCAGGTGAGTTGGTACTTTATTTTCTCTCTCTTTTTTCCTGTAAAGAATACTCACAAAATATGCAATAAAATAAATGTTATTTCTCACAACTTTCCTCATTTTAGGCCTTGACATTATTTTGTTTGCTGGCTTGTTTTTAAAGTTGGTGGAAATAATTGAGGAGGCCTTTAAAAGTCTTCATTGCTTTTGGTTGATTTCATCCTTAGGTTTGTGTTGACAAAAAGCAAAATCAATACTTGTTAAAACATAATAAAGGCATTAGGGTTTTTTCCAAAAAAATGATTAAAAAACACCTAGGGAATCATCTTCTGTGACACATCTTGGAGGTAAGTGGAAGTCTTACAAGAGTGCTACCACATGAATTGGCAGGTTGTTTTGCAGCATGGTCCACATCTTACTGTGGGCACACACTCCTCCTCTGTCACCCCTCCTAACATGAAACAGTGGAAAGCCACGTGCAACCAAGAGAAATTGCGTGCATGAGCTCTGGCAGACACATTGTTTACAATGAATTTGTGTGTTGAATCTATATGGAGCCTGTCCCAATGCCCTGAAACAAGAAATGTTATTTATAGTCATATCCCAGAAAAGAGGAGGAAATTATTCAAAAAGAATTAAAGGCTGCTGAGCATGGAAGAATGTCAGCCTTCAAACAAAATCTACATTGCTGAGTGTAGGCATGAGACATGTATTGTTCCTCTTCTCAAAGCCACTTGTTTCTGCATGGATTCTGTTTGTCATCAATACCATCAGGTTTCTGGATGCTGCACACCCATAGTATTATAACATTTCTCTGTAGGATAAGCACTTACAATGAGATGCTGCAGTGCATGAGAGGAGGAAAAATAATTGGTATGCTATTGGCTTTTCCTCACTACATCCCTTAGCAATGGCCTTTGTCCTCACAAATTGTTCTGGATCGTCAGGTGTATTTCTGGGATGGTGCATCCACCAGTTCTCTCCAGCTGCCTGCAGCTGTGGCACAGTGTCCTGGAGAGACCTGATGCAGGGCTAGGTCAGGCCTCAGCAAGCCTGCTGCTCTTTCAATCTTCCTATGGTCTCAACAGAGATTTTCTTATGTGTTCTTCAAAGACTAACACCAGATCTGTTCTTTTGGCCTAAATAATTTATGATTTGTATTATGCATGGCCCTCCCTCCTCTGAGCTATGCTGTTTTCCTGCAGAGCCCTGAATAACTGAAAGTAAGGGCTATCCTGCTGATAGGGTCAAGAGTATTTCATTTCAAACCTGCAGAAATACACCTCACCACTGTAAGGGGTCCAGGATCACCTCAAGTAATACCAGGAAAGGGCACAGGCTGAGGCAGACAAAAGCAAATCTCCAGCTGCACAGACTAGTGAAGGCTTCACATGCTGATCTGAGATTGTCCAAATGACACTTTACTCAGCTGAGAGTTCAAGACTTGTGCTTTGGCAGTCTCACAGAGGAACACAGAGAGACACCACTGAGATCAGCACTACCCTGCCTGGCATCTTTGGAGATGCAAAGCAAGCTATGGACCCTTACATGATTCCCTGGCATTCAGGATGGTGTTCTGATTCTCTCATCAGCCCAGTATTGGCCTCACAGATTTTCTAGACCATCGCTGATTTCAAAACATTTTGCCACACTTCGCCACTTTTCAAAATACATCATTACATAAGTGAAAGCAAGGAAATACCTTAGCACTTCTTTGCATACATTTGGCTTTTCAAAAATGTTTTCTGAATGTTTTGGAGACTCAACTGTTGAGTTGTTCAACTACTGAACACATGGAGAGAAGAAAAAATACACCTGTGAAACATTGCATGTTATAGGAAAGAGGAAAAGCTGCTGGTTTTCCTGCATTGTGCAGTTCCCCTCATTCCCCTTTCCTTCTCCTCAGGAAAAAATTAAAAAGAACAATCAAACTGGGGAAAGAGGGTCACTTAAGTAGATCTGAAATCAGCACCAATCCAAGGAGCAGTCTGCTCCATGTGTACATACAATGCCTGGCTGAAACAACTAACAGAGCAGAACTGGTCACCAGTTTTCAGTAGTAATGAAAAGATTTCCATTAATCTCAGCCATAAATTGCAGTGAAATGGAGCCATCTGGGCTCCCACACTGCAGCACCTTTGTTTTCTACATGTCAATTCAATAAATGTCATCTGCCAACCCTAGAATTGGTTTGTTATGGGTTTTTATGCATCAGGATCTGAATTCCTGCAGGCTTAAGAGGAGATTGAGGGCCATGCTGGCCCATAGTCTAAACTGAGGATGCAAAGCTTAAGGCAGTGAGGGCTGTTCTGTGTGCGAAGCCTGCTAGTACACTTGGCATTGAATGACAAAATTCTACCTTTCCACAGGCCAAAAATTTTGGGGGCTGTTAAAATGGTCATCGCTGATCTTCACAAAGTCAAGCCACTGGTCATTAGCCCAGGATTTGTGCTGCATGGGATCTGTTAGATACCATTCTCCTGATAAATAATTTTCTTTCTACAGTGGTACCAAGCTGGTAAATTAGGCCTCAAGGGGAGCAAAATATCAAAAATTTCCAGGTTTGCCTTTCATCTGATTTTACCCATAAATGCTGCCTCTGTGTTGTCCTTCATTCCCTATTCCCCACTCTTTCAGTGTCCCCTGGCTCTGGGCTTTTACCCCTCTGGCTTATTTTAAACCTCACTGATGCAGAATACCAGTCAGAAGGAAGAGGGTTGGTTGCCTGGGGAAAAAAAAAGCCAAAGAGGACATTTTCATCTCTTTCACAGGGACTGATGAGTGGAAGGGTGAGTTCACAGTGGCGTTTTCAGCAATGTTCCTTTGTTCTGCCTCTCTTAAAACAGACATTAACAAATAAACATCATAATTTGAGTCGCTTGCCTAAGTCTTCCTCCTACTACTTCAAACCCCTTTCTCACAGACAACAGAGTAAAATTTGCACCCATTGAACAAAAACCACCCTGATAAATTTTTTACTCTTCTGTGTTTCTCTATAATTTTGGATAGATAAACAAGAGCATCATCTTGAGATCAAAAAAGAACCAGGGCACTGACATAGAACAAAACTGCTGTTTTATTCAAACTGCTTTCTGTGGGAAAAAGAAACTGGCTACTGGAGCTCCTTCTAAGCAACCAGATCATCATGAGATTCAGAAATACATATCTGGGGAAAATATGTATCCCAAGCACAGCTGAATAGCAGAGGTCCAGATGTCATTCTTTTTCCATTCCAGGAAAGGGGAAAAGGTTTCCTACAAAAACATATTTTTTCCCTGTCTCAGGAAAAGCTGTATTAATAAATAAGCATCACAGTATGAATCTCTGCCCTGGCTCCATCTGTTAAGCTACTACAAGACTCTAGAGAGAGTCTTCACACAAATAACATTAAATAGAAATGAAGAGTGGCCTGGAATTTATTTCTCAGAGCAATAAAGCCAGGAAAAGCAGATAAGTCCATGCTGCCAGGGTAAAAAACATACCCTGAACTGTTACCTTTGCTTTGGTTCCTTTGATGGTAGCTGCTAGTGTACAAACAGAACTTAGAGTTTGTCAGATTTTTGACTGACCAGATCATGTTTTTTCTATTAATGGGTGAACCACCAAAGAGTCACAAAACAGTTTCTGCCTCTCCCAGAGGAGCAAAGAGGTTATGTTGAGGCACTCTTTCCCCTTGGAACACGTGAGACAGACACCATGGAGACCCAGGGTTGATAAAGCCTCTCTATGTAAATTTCTCTCCAAATGCTCTCCCAGCAGTGTTTTTGGTAGCAGTGTCCTGATGCATGAAGGTGTGGATGTTGCAGTTACAGGACAGGAGGGCGCTGAGGCATAATAAGCACATAATACCCTGCTGAGCTTCTTTGGAGGTGAAACAGCCAGCTGCAACTGGAGCACACACTTGGGTGAACTTGGCCTGAGAAAAGAAACTATGATTTGGCAAGACTGCAGGTTGCTATTTCAAGAGCAGGAGGAACAATTTTTGGAATAAAGTTCACTATGTAAGTGAGTTATGGGTAACATTTTAATGGATTATAGAAAGTAACCCAAAAGTACAAGCTGACAGCAGGAGCACAGTCCTCTGTAATCAGTCCCAGGGATTCCCTCTGTAATCGATGCCTCCTTAACATCCCAGCCCTTCTTTATAGTAACAATACCTACTTTCTTTAAATCTATAATTCCTCTAATTTTTCTGTTCTTTTTTGTTAATTAAAAATCCTGGCTAGTTTCATCAGTCTTCAGCTAATTTTCCAAGGATCCTCCTGAGTTGTTTTTTTTTTCTGCATCCCCACCCTCTATGATCCACTTTCTCTCTGCACATCAGTGTTCTGAAACCTTGCTAATATTCATTCATATTTCTTCATAAATGTCCGACAAGCTCTCATAATAATGCTCAGTGTTTTGGAACTTCCAAACCCTTTCAGGGGATTAAGGTGTCTGCTTTCAATATATTTTTTCAAGTCTTCTTCTAAGCTTTCAGCTTTGTGCATGAAAATGACCAAAAATATTATGATGTCATTTTATTAGAAAAAGCTCACTAAGTGACTGCACACAGTAGATACTCCAAACATGTATGGGATAGCTCTAAGCAAGCAGAATTTCCTAGCAAATCTGCATCTCTGTGGAGATGTAGACTCCTCAGGCTATCAAGTGCTTTAGCTATCTGCTCATTAAATCGTCACATCCTACCAGATATGAGGGAGAACTCAGTTCTGCTGACCTGCAGCTTCCAGAGCAGCAATAGCAAAAGGTCAACAGCTGAACACTGTGGGCCTTGTGACGAGGGACTATGTCTGCCACCTGTGTCACTTGTTTGGTTGCTAAACAAAACCCCCAGCAGCCATGTCAGCAGGCTTATGCCACACATTGCACGCACTCTGCACCACAGGTCACCTTGTTCTTGCCTTCTTCAACCCCTGCAGCCCAAGTATCACCCTGCCTCCACCAGATACCATTGGGGCCTCTTCACCAAGTAGGATCACTTGCCAGCAATGCACTCTCCAGCACCTTAGAGTACCACATCCAGGTACCACCCCTCTCTGGATACAAGGTATCCAGGGCTTCCCAGACTCCATGGTGTATTTCTGCTCATATCTGTGGAGATCATAACCTGTACAAAACAGCCTGGACTCACTTCTACAGTGCATGCAGAGTATCCGGCACTGCCACAGGCATGGTAGTAACTCCTTGGGCCCACCTTCCTCCTGGATAGGGTGGGCCACCAAGGACTCCTTTTTCCTCCCTCAATTCATGTTAATTGTTTCATCTGGTTTCAGCAACCTGTGGTTTGTGGACCCAAATGCTTTCCTCACGCCCCATCTCCATGCTGGGCTTCTCTACATCCTGCTCATAACCATGGGACTGAGCTATGTGCTGCATGATGCCCAGGAGCCAGTTTGCATGGATTGGCCTGGCACACAATGCTCCCAGCAGATGTCTAATGCTTCCTCACTGCATGTCTTGCTACTCGCATTCCAAACAGCTTTTAAGCTTTCTTCCATGTCCTCCCACCTCTGCTTCTGGGCCCTTGCTTGCTGCTTCTCCTCCCACCAGTCCCTCCAGCACCGAGGCCCCAGGCTGACATGCTCTCTAGCATCCCAGATCTGTCTCTCTCCCTCCACTTTGTAACATTTTCCCTTTTGGGTTGCCAAATTGTCTCCCTGCCCCCAATATCTTCTCATCTACTGATTACTTAAAACCCACACATCACTTCTGTCACCATTTCCATATGAAAGTGTACAGTTTCTGTGACAAAGCTCTCATGGCAACTTGAAATTTGTCAGGTTTTCACATTATACACAACCTGAAAAACTGCATATTATTAAACGTGTTCTGATGCTCCCAATTACTTAAAAATTATTCCACTGCCAAATCCCACTGCTTTATTCAGTCAACATTTGTCATCTGGAAGAAAACTTCCACATCAAGTTGCTGTTGCTTCAGGGCACTGATGAAGGAGGGTGCTCTTCTGTCATGCCTGCAGCAGACTTGGAGTAGATCAAAGCCTCTAATACCTTTCTGCCTCAGCTGGTGGATGGACTTAAGAACTGCAGTAGGATGGGCCACTAGGGAACACAATCACTTCTGCACACATCTTAAAAAATACCTTAAAAATGTCACACAATACCTGTTGTCAACATTTTTGAAGGGCATTCCTCGTTAACATGTACATTTTGGTGAACTACAGTCAAACAAATGCATGCTGATGATAGACACAAATCAGATAATCTATAACACCAACCTGAATCTCAGTACATACTAACAATCCCACACTTGCCTCCTCGGAGCACACAGAAGTGCACATAAGCCTGGCAGAGACAGGTATTTCATACACATCTGTGCTGCTGTAGAGACATTTCATTCACTAATTTCATCTCCCATTTCATTTGACTTACAAACACCTATTCTGAATCTGGCTCAGCCTCTCATTATTTACAGATGGATTTTTCTTACTTTTTATTAGGCAATGAGGCTTAGGTGGGGGGAGAATGTTTTATTTCCTTTCTGATTTTAACTTCAAGTGTAAGCACATGCAAGTATTTTTCCATCTGTTACCTGATTTTCTTCTTCACAAGCTTCAGACATTACTGGAACTACTTCATCTTGAAAAAAAATTCTTGCTCTAAGAAAGAATACTGAGATGGCTGAGGCTTTTCCCTATGGAAAGATGAAAGGTTTAATCAGGTTTAGTGCATCAACTGATTTCCAATTTTTAAATTCCCCATTTTTCAATTCCCAAGAAACCTTTTTATTGTACAAAACCTATATTACTAAATTAATAGTTAATGAATCAATTTTCAAGAATTAAAATTAAAATTTGCTTAATAAATAGTTTAATAAAGTGATACATCAACTTGCTTTTTCTCCTCTATAGGTAGAGTGACTTCTGATTTATTCCACTTTTTTGATGAAAAATCAAATTTGCTCTGCATTTTCTGAACAACTTTAACCGTTATATTTTGCATTTGAACCTATTGGGACATTCTGGGATAAAAAGCTCATGGGAAGGAAAAGATATGTTGAAAAATTTGTACCCGTTTCTAGATTTAGGTCAGTCAGTACAACATACATTGCCTTCCCACAACCATTCAATCTCAGCAGCATCCTGAGCTTCTTCTTTGGTATTATCAAGGAGACATTATTATAGTTTTCTCCATCATTTCTCAGGAGCTGTCTTTTTTTGGAGCATCTGCAGGATATCCACTGTGATGTGTTATAAATCCATTCCTGTGTTAGTGGATTCTGAATGCAAGAGGGGCTATGGATAGATTATTTCCCAGACAGGATTGTCTGACCTGAATCCTATCCCTCTAATGAGGTTAGAAACTCAGTTTTTTCTCTCCACTGTGTGGAAACATTCCACAACAAACTCATCACAGTGACAGTATCCATGCCTCCTCTATATAGTCACATTTGTCCCTCTCTGATTTTACCAAGAGCAGGAAAATAGTGATTCTAACAGTGGTTCTAACTCACTACTGAGGGAGTTACTGCTTGACAAACATCAGTTTCCTGGGTGAATGCCTTTACCTTCTAGGACTTCCACCTTGCAACCACTTCTATGAGCTTTCCACCCTCCACACACTCTCCAGTAGCCCCAAATTACCCACCTCCTTCCTTGATATGTCACCGTGTTTCTAAGATTTTCCTGCCAGGGTATCAGAAGATGTAGCATGCGTCAGCTTTCATTTCTGTGATGTTTTGCTTGAGTTTCTGATTTTGAGCTTTGTCTCTTTTTGGTGAACTTTCCACATCCTCTTTCAAGGCCTCTTTTGGCTCTGCTGTAGTCATAGTTGGTATCTGTCAAACCCTGAACAACTGAAGCTGTGGTCTTCTTGTCAATGTTCTGCTGTTAAAAAAACAACCAACCAAAAAAAATCCCCAAACCACCAAGCCACACTCACACACACACACGCATGCATGCACACGCACACACACAAAAGATTTAGGGATTTCCAAACCTCTTTCAAATTATTCTGGTTCATTTGTATAACAATTTTTCTGAAGGATTCAACACCTGGTGCTGCCAAATACTTACCCATGCATCTTCCCAGAAGACCTAGTATCCCACATCTCTTACCTACTGCTCCCAATAACTCCAGTTCGTATTTTCAAGATCAGTAAAAAGCCAGCCTGAAAACTGGATGCAAGTAGCACTGTATTTGTCCCTCTGGGATCATCAGAGTCTTGACCCTCTTGAATCTTGCTAGCTTTATAAACTCTTGCAAAATCCATTCCTACATCAACAATAATAATCTCTAACATTAACCCTTTCACAGTAGGTCCCATTAACTTTGGTCAGTTATGATTACTTTGCATTGCAAGGGCTTGTCTAGCAAAAGATGTAGTAGGGTTTTCCAGCCTAAGTAGCATTCTCACTCAGTGGTTTGTTTTAGCCTCTCCCCCTTCTTTTATGATACACAATTTCCTCTCACTTACTACAATTGCATTCAGATTTATTGATCCTCATACAAAAATGGTCTCTTTTTATTGAACTTCCTAGTGACTGATAAGGTTTCCCCTTATCAGTCAGAAAGACTTCCAGCCTCTTTGTAAAATGTTGTAAAGAGGCACTGGCAAAAAGAAGTCAAGAATCCAGCATTGTTTGGAATAGAAGCACCTGTCTCAAGTGAAGAGTCAAACAGAGGCATTTCCCAGGAAGTAAAACAAAACATTATGGCCAATAGGAAAGCAGAGTGCTTCATCTACAACTTACCAGAAGTCAAAATACCTGCTGAATATTTGCCTAAAATATCTGCTGAATTTTACCTGAGGGCCACATTACACAGGGAGGTACCTTCTGAACTTCTTCCTCATGAGTGAGGATGGATGGATGGCTGGATGGCTGGATGGCTGGATGGCTGGATGGCTGGATGGATGGATGGATGGATGGATGGATGGATGGATGGATGGATGGATGGATGGATGGGTGAAACAAATGGCAAAAACAGATACATGGACAGACACTGGAGATAGCAAGAAAACAGGTATCAGTAGGATCATGGAAGAGAATAGAAGTTCTATTGAGAAGGAGTGTATCCTGTTCTCTCCCCTAAAAACTCATCTGCCTCTGAACTCTGCTACTTTGCTCTTCATTTTATGTCTCTAGTCCTTTCTCGTCCTTGAATTATTCTGTCTCCACTGTAACATTTGTATCATGTCCTTGTATTCTGCAAGTCCATTTTGCCTCTGAGATGAAAGCCCCTTCCTTCTTTCCCTGTATTAATTCCCCAAAACTCCATCTCTCATCAACACTTCCGAGCCCATTACATTTCCTATTCTTCCTACAAGACTCTCTCTTCCTTTCTCTGTAAAAATTTCTTCTTTTGAGGATGAAAAATTTGCTTTTTCCCAACCCCCACCAAAACACATACTCTTTCATATTTTTAACTGATTGCTATTTTCATGCAAATCATTTCAGCTTCAATTTTTCCATCTTAAAATTATTTTCTGTCTTCTTCTATCTCCTGAGTAGAATCATAGAATAATTTGGGTTGGAAAGGACCTTAAAGATTATCTAGTTCTAATCCCCCAACACAGGCAGGGACATATAAAGGCATCTTCCTTTATATGAAGTTACTCAAAGACCCATCCAGCCTGGCCTTGAACAATTCCAGGGATTGGGCATCTACAACTTCTCTCTGCAACCTGTTCCAGTGTCTCGCCACCCTCACAGTAAAGAATTTCTTCCTTATGTCTCCTCTAAAGCCATTCCCCATTGTCCTGTCAAAGGGCCTTGTAAAAAGTCTCTCTCCAGCACTCTTGTAGCCCCCTTTAGGTACTGGAAAACAGATCTAAGGTCTCCTTGGAGCCTTCTCTTCTCCAGGATGAACAACCCCAGCTCTCTCATCCTGTCTTCAAAGGAGAGATGCTGCAATACTCTGAGAGTTTTGTGGCCCTACTTTGGAGGTGCTCCAGCAGGTCCATGTCCTTCTCATGCTGAGGGCCCCAGGGCTGGATGCAGCATTCAAGGTGGGGTTTCACAAGAGTAGAGGATCAAAATCCCCTCCCTGGCCCTGCTGGCCATGCTGCTTTGGATGCAGCCCAGGACACGATTGGATTTCTGGAATGCAAGTGCACATTGCTGGGTCATGTCAAGCTTCTCATCAACCACCCCCCCCAACTCTTCCCCGGGGCTGCTCTCAATCCATTTTCTGCCCAGCCAATTTGTGCTTGGGATTGCCCAAGACAGGTGTAGGACCTGGCACTTGGCCTCGGTGTACTCCATGAGGTTCACGCAGGCCCACATCTCAAGCCTTCCAATGTCCTCTGGATGGCATCCCTTTCCTCCAACATGTTGACTGCACCACAGAGCTCAGTGTCATCAGCAAACTTGCTGAGGATGTGCTTGATCCCACTGCCTACATCACTGACAAAGGCATTAAACAGTCCCAACACAGGCCCCTGAGGAACACTGCTCATCACTGCTCTCCACATAATATTTCACTCTCCTGCCCAACCATCTTGCCCACAAGTTCCCTCTCTCAGGCTCCCACTCCTCTTCCAAACCCAGGCCTAGATTCTCCTTTCTACAGGCCCCATTCTCCTTTCTTCCCTGAGATCTCCTCCAAGGCTTGCTTTCACCAGCTTTTCTCCCAGATGTTTTCCTCTCTGTCAAAACCCTAAATCCACCTGCAAATCTCATCTTCCATTTAGTTTACTGAGCCCTTTCCTCACTCACACTCATCTCTTTTCAAGCCTTTTGCTGCAGCAAGGCCAGCCAGGACATTCAGCAGCTCACATTGAGAAGCATCCGCTTCATCAGTCTCAAAAGGATGTTGGCAATAGCTTCTCAAAGGCTAAGTGAGTCACTGTTTCACCAACACTATTTTATCCCTGCCCATTCTTGGTCAGCTCATTTAGCAAGCAAGTGACCATACCAGGGGATTTGCTCTCCTGACACCAACAGCAAGCAGTAGGGCACAACCAACAGAAGAAGAAGATATTCTGATATCAGCTAATGTAACATTTTTCAGTTATTTCATTTTGATTTAGAAACCCCATATGTTCTAACAGCACTGAATATTTCATGTGTTTTGTTTCCTCTCTAAGTCCCTCTAGCAAACTGTACACTTGGTGCTTCAACAAACCCCACTAAGTGGGATACTAAAAATCCATCCAACCTACATATTGCTACAGTAATTTCAAAGGATTATGCACAAAATGAATAAACAGACTCTGAATTTTATTGTAAGACAAAGATAACAAGCAAAAAGACACCAGCAAAAGGAGGCAGTATGCCAGTTTAAGATATGAAGGACATTTGGAGGACACACCATCTATATTCAAAAGAAACTGGATTCACAAGTTAAAAAATATCTGCTAAAAATAAAGTTAATTCAGTGGATTAAACCAGACTACCCTGTTCTACTAACATTCCTAGGTTGCTTCCATTCAACAAAGAGGTTTAATCCAATTATGCTCCATGTGTATAAAAGATACAGGTATTACCTGTTTGATGTGATGGAGCAGAATCCGGTGCCACAGCACTTAACACTAGCAATTACTATACAAAACTCAGGATGATTCCTGGATTTGCATATAACTTGAAATAGAATCAATAATTTCAGACTTACACACTGCAGGCAAAGTGTGCTGTACTGAAAGAAAAGAATTTCTTTTCATGTGACAAGTGCAACAAATTGAGTTTGCCAATCCATGATGTCCTTATTTTGCATGGAGCTTTGAGCTGTCACCTTTACAGCCAATTGGCGTCAAGGTGAGCCATGGCTGTGTCTCTGGGGTGGAAGTTCAGTCTGTGGGCTGCATTCCCAATAAGGCTGACAGAGTAAACTCAAATTAAGTCAGTGGGCAGGAAATGGGGCTGCCATTCCTAAATCCTGACATTGCCTAAGGCCAAAATAGTACAGCTCAGGAGGTGAGAAGGATTTAATGACATTGGACACAACTCTTCTCCCAGGAAAATAACTTATCACCGTCCAGGTTTACCTAGCTTTGTACAGTGCTCTTCTTGATAATGAAGTGGCATGGTGGTGATATCTGTCACAAAAACCATGCTTCAAGGAGAAATTAGTTCCCTTCTGGTCTATGCTGCTGGAGATTGCATCGTCCCTAAGGCACCATCAAGTTGCTTCTTGCTCTTCTAATCCCTCCCCAGCCACATGCTCTTCCAGTTTCTCTGAAGCACTGCTGTTTCAGAGTAGCAATGCAGATGGAGGAATACCTCCCTAGGGAGAAGAGTCAGCTCCCAGCTTGGAAACAGAGCTAATTTTCAGATGTCCTTTTTCCCATACAAAGAAGGAGCATCCATTCTGCCCCTTCCTCCTCCCTCGCTTCTGTATAAGAAAATAAGCATGAATAAATAAGGATAATCAAATTAATCCTTGTTCTGGCTGAACCTTCTTGTAAAACACAGTGAAGTGCTGCACTCAGGGAGTGAGATCAATGGCAGATTTGTATTTCATGTGATACTATAAATGTTAATTTTCCTATGTTTTTTTCTTTGTTTTAAGGTTACATATGCTTGCTTTAAACAAAACAACCTTGACATTTAGGAAAAAAATTAACATCTTTTTGGACTTCCATTTTCAAAAACAACTTTTTCACTGAAACCCACCTGAGTGCCACAGCTGCATAGGGAGTTTATAGCATTTAGGTGATTCTTCAGGTTTCCTGTCCTTCTACCTCCATTCCTCAGGAAAATGTGCTCATAAATGAACATCCCAAAGATCCTAATGTGAGGCCCTGCACTGAGTCTTGCTTCAAAACTAAGGACTCCTTCCACATATAATAATTACAGCTGAGGCTTCTTTACTAAACCCAATACAAAACCACAAGTATGAGGAATGCAGGTAAGCCAGCACCACTCCTACATCTAAGACATCTAATATTACAAGCCATTGGGAAGGTATTGCATAGCTCCAGCCAGCCCCAATCTACAGAGGAAATTTTTTTCTCACAAGTCCCAGAGGACTTGCTTTCTGTGCTGGGTAGTTTTCTGCTCTTCCGCTCGGTGCAGCTTCGGCACAAAGAAATGCTCCTTCACTAAACAAGTGTTCAGAGGAAAGTACACAAGGGTGTCCTGGGCTCGACCTGACTGACTGAAGAGGTGGCAAACTGTTCCTTTCTCTCCCAAGTCCTCTGCTGGCTGCTGGGTGTTTGGATGGAAAGGGGTCTCCGGCACAGCTGGCCCATGTTAGCCACAGGGGAGTGTAGTAGAATTTTTGAAATAGTGTAGGTTTGATTGTCTGATAGATGAGCTTTGAATTATTTTAGTTAGGCCTCAGATTTTAGGCCTGTGTTGAAGTATTAAGACCTGTGATGCAGCAAGAATTTTTATTAAAGTGTGTTTAGTTTTAGATAACATAGTTATATTGTAATCATAGTAGCCATTTTCAGTTTCAAAACTGAATTGTTTTGAATTCTTTTTCACTTTGTGTACCAATTAAAAAGCACCTGAATTTGTACACTATCTAACCTCTATATAACCCGACATTTTGAGATAATAAAGGAAAAAACTCACGATAAACCAAATTAGTTCACATCGTCTGTTGCTCTGTCTCAACTCCCCCGCATAAAGTTCCTGGCTTTTTATCTTTAGGGGAGGGCACAGCTGGACACAACCCATGGGGTGATGTCAAGCAGTGACAGGCCAGGAGGGAAGCACTTAGCAGACATGGTGAAAAGAGGCAGAAGCCTGAATGAAAGAAGTCCGCTTGATCCCAGAGAAACAGAAGGGCAGGAAAGTTATAAATCCTTGATGCCACCATCACTTTACAAAATATAAATGTATGCTTAAGAAGAGATGTATCTTTAGTCATGAATGAATACATAGGTCACATACATATTAAAAAGCACGTACTGCCAATTTACAAAAGAAGATGAATGGTCCCCCTGTTTTCCACTTTTGCTTGGCCTGGGTGACAAAGGCAGGGATTATTTTTACATCCCTTCCCTCTGCCAAATTCTATCTACCACTTCTCTGATTACCATCAGAGCTCTAAAGAGGCTGTGAAGCCTCTTAAGAGCCCATGAGTTCCCCACATCCTGGTCATGCTCACTGCTTGGCTCCTCCTCTCCTCCCTCAGGTGAGCAACATGAAAATTTTCATATTTAAGAACAGCAAGTTTTCCAAAAAAAGAATAATAACTGCAATTTCCCAGTCTACAAAATTAAACCCTTCACTTATTCTGTACATTTTCTCACTCCATAAACCTGGACCATGACTGTAGTCATGGAAAAAACACCTCACTGTCCAGCTCCACTGTCCTCTTCTGGTTCCATCAAGATTACTTCCTTATGGGGCTGAAGGAACCTTGAAGTAGTTGTCAGTTGTGGTGAAGAGGGAATACTCCAAAGCTATGTTTCATCTCTGATGGTGCCTTTCTTTCATGCCATGCAGGATACATTTATTCTCTCCAGACAAGTGTTTCCATGTGTTGGCTGTGTGGACATCTTGCACAAAAGCTCTACAACTTCTCTGGAAACAGTGGAAATATCCCAAGCACACCAAGATCCCTGTATCTCACATTGGGGTTCAGGGACACAGGGCAAAATATGATGGGGCCAAAATTCAGAGTCTGGGCCATCACTGAGGTGAGTCTTCTGAAGAATTTTCATGGCTGGAAACCAACAAATCTAGTTGATATCTAGTTAGATACTAGACACGAGATAGGCTACTATCATAGAATGGTTGTAAGGCAACTTAAAAGATTGTCTATTCTATATATACATAGATATCAAAGTAATTCAAAACTGAAAATTTGGATTTAATTCAGTAAGGCAAATCACCTCAATGTAAATAACAGGTTTTAAACCTGTTGAATATGTACTTTGTACCTACTTTTGAAACCATAATGGAACTGCATCAGTGAAGAACCACTAACAAGAACACAAATAACTTCTGTGTAAAACTTACCCTTCACTTTTACTTATTGTCTGTTACTCTGGAAGAGAGAATGCAAGGAATGTTCATATACCTACAGTGTATATGCTCAGATTCCCATTGATAGCATTTTATTATTTTAGAACAAATGGCATTTCTTATTCATGGAGCTATTAGTACTTCACTTGTGATTTGCTTTGGAAGGCAAGTGTGCTATTCTAATTTATGAGAGCAGTTACCTAAAATTCTGTTGAATGTCCTGAACAGAGAAGAAAAATAATGAATTTATCCTTAAAATGTGCTGTATTTTAAACTGGTTTATAGCAATGGAAGTATAATTTGGGGTTTGAACCTGAAGATTTTAAAATGCTTAGATAGCCCTCTGTACTTTCTTTGAAAGCACAGGCCCAGAGAACGAAGCTAGTATTTCTGCTTTTTAAAGTTCCAGCCTTTTTGTTTGTTATAGCTTCATCATTCCTTGGAGCCAGCTACACTGAAATAAATACAGTAAAATGAAAAAAGCATTCTGTGAGAAGTTAGGGCCATAGAAATCTATTTTATTAATTCAGAAAATTCTGGCCCTAGTAATTTTGCCAAGAGCTTTCCCCAGATTCAGCAACTTTATCTTAAACTTAGGAGGAAACTGTGCATTGGTTTTTTGTTGATTTTATCACATTATTTTTTTTTACTTACATAATAACAACAGGCATTGCATTTTAATTTCAAATGCAATTTTAACTAGATTTAAATTCTCCGTTTCTATTATGTTTGGGGTTTTTTTTCAATTTAAAATCTGACTTTAGTAATTTAGCCACTTTTGTCTACACCCCTGAAACTTAAACAATGAGCTGGCTTGAAAAAATGACATCTCACACAGTGTTGTTGAATCCTGGAAAAGCACTTTTCAATTTCCAGATGGAGCTTTTTTTCTATTTTCTGTTTCATTTAATAAGAATATTTTCTGACAGTCATAAAGTCTACACTGAAAGGCAAAAAACCTGTCCTGTAAGATGTTTGTTCTGGCTTACTCAGAGTGATCTGAGAAAAAGAACAAAAAGAGCCAGAACTGTTGTAAATGAGGCAAAGTATTACTTTGCAGTTTAGAGATTTCAGTCACTATTCAAATTCACTTTCCATGTCCACAAAAATTGGTCAGCAACTCTGCTTTCTCTCAGTCTGGAAAAAAAATCAGATTTGGCGGCACGAAATGGAGTTACCCTCTTGCCAGCTCTGCCCCAGACATGCTCAGTTTGCCCTTTATTCGCTGTGTGTTTATCCTGTGACAGCCAGACAAATGACATGGTTCTATTTCTGCAGCCACATGCTGCCACTGAACACGTCCCTTGAATAAATCCCACTCCTTTATGCTGCTGGGACCAATTTTGTTGCAACTCCCATCAACAGATGTCCTTCCAGCTTTGCTTTTCTTTTTTCCTGTGACAGGTTAATGGCACAGCTTCTCTGAGAGGGTCTTAAAATCAGCTCGAATAGTGCCAGCTCAAGAGGCTCTCTGTTGTTTTGCATTTTGAAGAATGTGGGTGAGGTGTACTACATTTTGATGATGTTATCCTTTGTATTCTTTTTGCACAGGTAAGGATTACTATGTGAGGCCTTCACTATGTGAAAACTGTTTGCTTTAGTCTGAATAAACTGAACAGTCAAAAAGAAAATAGCTGCAAGACATCCCTTAAAACAAATCTGTTCCCTGACATGAATAGCCAAAAGCAGACAGGCAGATTAAACTGTGATTATTTAATGCATTAAGAATCAGTGGGATATGTTCACAGGATTGAATCTGAGTTGTTGATATATCTTAGTTTGTGTCCTGAATTTCCAAAAGATCAGAGCTGCATTAATAGCAAGATATTACACTGCCAGTAATAGCTACCTGACTATGATTTACTGCATTTTTCTGCTTAATAAACAAGTCTGAACATACTCAGTGACCAGAGCATTGCGAGTGACATCTTATTATAAGCTGTTGCAAACAGAATATCAATGCAGAAAAAAATTCTTTCAGCTGCATATGCAGAGGATAGGTCAACCTTGCAGAGTTTCTTACTGATGCGACTAAGAGTAGACGTAAAAATTCCCCTACGCTTTCTTTATAGGAATTATTTAATTTTCCTTTATTTATCCTTTTCCCATACATCTGTCTTGTAGCAGCTCATCACTCTCCAGAACCACTGGTTTCACCTTTGCACTGGGGCTGGCCCGTACAAATTACTTGTGAAGAGAGGAGAGAGGTCTACATACCATGGAGTAAGAAAATAGTGAGGTTTACATTTACTACTATGTCATATTTGTGATGCTACAAATCAAGTTCTAATTCCAGTTTTACTTGCAAAAACCAGATGCTTCCTTCCCCAGGGGAGCTGTTAGAATGCAGGACTTTCCTGACGCAGCAGCATGGCTCTCCAGACCCATGCAGCCAGTCAAGGCATCGCTGCTTCCTTCAGAAGGCGACTTTAGCAGAGCTATGAGAAAGAGAAGGTACAAATCCTGCTGCTCAAAGGGTGATAAGATGAAGCCAAACTGACAGTGACCAGCCCAATCCTATACTGTGTCCAGAGCTCCACCCTACGTGGAAATTTCTAAGTTCTCCACTCCAGGATTTCCAAAGCCAGGGGACAAGCTCTTCCTACTGCTGACCACAAAATAGGAACTTAGCAGGCAGAAAAGAGAGCATAGTCCAGGTGAAACCCTGTTCCTGTGTGGGTTTCCACCATCACTCTCCTTGTTCTCACAGTGAGCCACAACTCCCACTCAGAGCACCAAAGGCGGGGGTGGTGCTGGACCTCACTTTGTGCTTCTCTCCCATCTCACCTCCTTTCCCAAAGCCAGATGGTGCTGAGGACTGGCAAGGAGGAGCATCTTGAGGTAGCTGCTAAAAGGAATGTGGCTCTTGGCTACAATTCAAAAGAAGGCAAGGTATATTTGAGGAAGGTGTGTATGAGGTAGGAGACAAAGGGAGCCTTCCGCTACCGTGTTTCCTTCGTGACTGATATCAACCACCTTCATGGACACTTGACCCCTTTGAAACCACTTCTGGTGGGACATAAAGAAGGAGATCAAGAGCTTGGCATGTGAGGCAGCATCACTGAGCCTACCTTTCCACCTTGTTGAGGGGGTGCTGGTGAAGTGGTGACTGAGAGTGACTGCCGAGCCTTCTCCCTCCTCCCTCCACAATAGACTCCATGCCTCCTACTGTTGGCCAGACTTTGGGTGGAAAATTGCTATTGCCCACTCCTTTCCTTACAGCACTCTGTTGATCCTCTTACTAATCACCTCGGGGCCACACCTTAAAATACAGGAAAAGGGGCTGCAGCAATGGCAGCAGCACAGCACGTCTGGGGGAAACTCAACAGGTAAAGCAGTAAAGGTAGAAGATGGAAGCACCACAGCTGCATAGACGCAGCTTGGCAGAGACAAGCAGTGGGGGCTTGGTGGTCCCACCCAAACAAACACGTGCCAAATTGCACCCTAAAACTTCAGAGCTACACTCTGGCATGCACAAGGCTGAATTTCTGAGAGCATTATGCCTGCAAAGGGATTTGGAAGCAACAAAAATAAGGCATAGAATAGAAGAAATAAACTTGGGTCCACTGTTTGAGCTACACAAACCCTCATTATTTTCCAGTGAAAAACACCTCCATGCCAAGAGTTTCTCTGATGAGTGAAACCAAGGACATTCCAAAATGATTCATGAGTGTGTAACCTGGCTACAGCTGACAATGACTGTGCCTTGGCAGGCTGGGATGACAGACTGAAAGATGAGCTCCTAATAAAATCAAGCTCAAAAGCAAAAGTAGAGAAAGCTCTAATGGCTGATAATTTTACACAGAAAAACAAGATATAAACAGCACTCAGGAGTGCTCTGGTGTGTCGATATGACCTTCACGGTCATGTAATAAAACAGGTATCTGTAATAAAGCAGATATGAGCAACAGTCTCATGAGCCCACAGGGGTGAGGGTACAACAGCAGGACGTGCTATTACAAGAGAAGGAAACGTTAGAACACAGCAGGTTTGCAGCAAAGGTGGATTGCACTGTGCAAAACAAAAAGCATGCCTGGTGAGAGGCAAGGTGTGCACAAAGACCCACATATAAACCCATCCTGGCCAAGTTCAATGCAGCTGGACTAGCAGACAAGATCAAACCATACAGGTAGAAACTGGAACATAGATAGTTTGGATTTTACCATAGGTCAAAATAAGATAAAGATGGTGATAAGGCATTTGTAACTCCCCATGTTAACAGTTCCTAAAGAAATTTCTATAACATTTAAAGTCTGGAGACAAATAGTTTTCAGCATAGTGAAAGAAAAAGTCTAAACATGAACACTGTCTATGTGAACAAGCTTAGGAATTAAAACAGTTCCCATATGGAAAAATGCAGTATTAAAATGCAGGTACAGTCAATGAGAGGATAATGTCAGCATGCAAGCCTTTTCCATAATAAATGTGTATTTTGCTTCAGTACTAGAAAGAAAAGGCTTAAAATGATTGAACTCAATAACAAACCCACCAGTAGTAGAATTCATAAATGAAAACTCACATCAGAGGAAACTGAGAAAAGGCATACTGATTAATTTAAAAACTCACCAAGTCTTTGCAAAGCCATGTTATCTGCAAGTACTGCTTTTAATAAGAGCCAGAATAAAGGAGAGATGACAACTTATAAGGGAATTGTACAGTTTCTAAAAGGTGGAGGAGCCCTTTATGTAACTGAGAGGAAGAGAGAGACAACAGATATAAACAGCCCCTTGAAGAGCTACACAGAAAGAGGATTCTGCTGCCTATTTAGACTGGGCCACCAGTGATAAATCCTGGTATCAAATAAAAAACCCAAATGCTGCCAGAGTGCTGCTTCCCAAATAATTGGAAGAGTCTCTTTTAATTAGAACTATATTTGAATTCCAGACATTTGCATTATATAAGAAAAAAGAAGAGCTAATGGTTCACTCACTGCTTTCTAATAATACAGAGCTTTATCCTATCTGTTTCTGGGATGTTTTAAAACTCCCAAAAGGCAGAATATTCACAAAGAGACATTATTTCAGACAACATTATTCTTGTTGTTATTATTACTATTAATCTGTCGAGCTTGTCTTGACTTTCTGCTAATAATTAACCTAGCATTTAAAAATTATTTTAATTATCTGTTACTTGAATAATACCCATGCACAAAACATCAGAAAGCCCTAATTCATGAATTAGTTATTCACTACTTTGAGGTAATCGAGCTGTTTTAGAGACATGTTACTGGATTCTTTGTAAATTGGCTTTTATCAGGGAAAAGGGATGACTCACTGGAGGTCAGGCAGGATGGCACAATACACCAGGTGTGGTAGATAGGAGCTCTAGTAGGCAGGTTGTAGCAGCAGCAGCAGCTAAATCAGAAAGTCATCTCACACACAAGGTGATCTAAGATTCCCTGAGTAAGAAGTTTTAAAGAAGTTTTTTGAAGTAGTAACTCAGATTAAGTGATTTTATTAGACCAGGACACATTTATTATTATAAGTGCTAGCATGCATATCTGTAGGCTACTATTCAGAGTTTCTGATGATGGTAATTTTACTTAAAATATTAGTTTGAAATTTCTCTGCTTATTAACCTGCATGCAGCTGGGCTCCAGTAAGGTTTATTCCCGTGTTTATTCCCAAGATGTGGAAGACAAGCACTCAAGCTGGGGCTCTGTAACTTCTAATTCCACGATGATGACGATCCTTGCAGCTTTGTTGCCATCACCACACAGCAGCCCTGTCACTTCTGTCTTGTTCAAGGGTGAAAAAAAGCTGTCTGTTTTAACTGGGGTGGGTCAGCAAGAAAGCAGAAAGCACAATTTGGAAGCTGTGTTTCAGTTCCCTTTGCAGCCGAAAAGGTAATTGTAAACCAGAGGAAGTTACTGTTGATGCTGGGAAAGCCAGGAGCCAAAAAGGGGCGCTTCAGGCTGAGCTGCAAGTTTGTTTACATGGCCTGATGAGCTGGCCCAGTGCTCCACACAGGCCACTCAGCTCTGCTGAGAAGCTGTGCTCATCTGGTCAGATGAAATGACAATGCAAGCCAGCCCTTGTGGTAACAGATGTCGCTCAGCCAGAGCTGGCTCCAGTGTTTTGTATTGAACTATATTGTACTGCATGGACATCTTCTGTCTTCCCATTTCAGAGCTTGGTCCTTCTAGATTAGGGATGAAGTCTGCTACTGATACATAACAGAATACCTCTGCTACATCCCTTCTTTAAACAAAAATCCAACAGGTTTCTCAACAAAGTCCTGTAACCTTATTTAATTCAGCCTCTACAAATACCAGGTTACAGCACTTTAAGGCTAACCAAATATCTCTCTATCCCTGTCAAAAACATGGAGTTATTATTTTACTGGAGATCCTTAGCTTCCTGGTGTTCTGCTTTATTACTGTTGCACAGAGCACATCAGATGCCTTGGGGAGCAGTAAGTGCTACTGCATGAATTGCATCAGCACACAGCACTGCCAATCTCCCTTTAGTGCATCACTCACCAGCAAATGGTGAGGGTGTCCAAGGCTGGATCATACTGCCAACCTGAAGGAATCAAACATCTTGCATGACAGCTAAAACCAGATGTACAGTTCAGTCTTTGCCACTGTGACCTCTCTACAAACTGCTGGAGGCCCTGCAATCCCAGCTCAGCCCTGCAGTTTTACCCAGATGCCACACAAGCTATTCATTTTAAAAAGCTGGTTTTGACGCAGTAGGACCATTTGAAAAGCAGCCCCACTCTGCACAGCTGCCAACCTTTACCTTCTCCCTTCCCTGTCTCTCTGATCTGCTCAGGGGAAGGTTCCAATGACATCCTCCTCATAAATAATGCCAGCTCAAGCAGCTCCTGTGGTGTCCCCTGGTCCTCTTTGCCTTCCCCCTCATCCCACCTCCCATGTTCCCATACTGTTATACATAACCCTAAGTAATCACACATGTAAATTAGACCCAGAGAACAAGCTCTCAGGTTGATCCCAGAATGACACCCATCTCTCCATCTCAGCCAGACCTTCTCACACAGCTTTCCAGCTCCTCATACCAATATCTAGTTTCTTTGCTTTTTGGAAAGAATTTTGGAAATTTTCCATTCCCATGATCTCTAGCCGTCTGAGAAGGGCTTTGGATCAAACCACTTCTTCCAGGTTTCAGCTAGCTTGCTGCAGTTAGTGACTCCACACCTTTCACCTGCCAATCTCCAGCCTCTGTGAGGAAAGGAACATCTCTCCTTCACATAGGAACATTGTGTATTATAGCACTTTCCAGGAAAACTCATAGCAGCAGGCAGGCAATAAGGTTCCTGCAATGGACTCCCTAGAGTGTTCCACAGGAGTGGGGTGATTTCCAGCAGAATGAGTAGAAAAGCGGCCACATCTACAGAACACAATGTATTAACCTGCTCATGTCACACTTTATACTTGCCTTTCCATACCTCTGCATCTCTGAAACTGCCTGGGTTTAGGCTACATCAAATGTTATCTGAAAAATTCTTCGTCATTCCTGCTAAGACAAAGCAGTTTATGAAAACCCATTTCAATACTTGTTTTAGATTCTACCTAGTGCATTCAATAAGGGTGCACAAAGACACCAGGTTGTTATGAATGGGAAACTGGAAGTGTACAACAAGACTTAGACTTGCCACTACTCTTGGCTAAGTGTCAGATGGCACAGAAAGGGCAGGAATTTTGAGGGAGAGCTCGTGAGGTGAGGTTACAAATCTTACCACACCTGTATTGAAAACTTTGAAGCAGGAGGAGGCAGCTGAAGTCTTTAGGATATTATCACAGCCTGTAGACCCTGGCAGGATTTCACTGGCCTTGAGGAGTGAAAGCGGGGAAAAAAAACCATGTGAGACAGAGCCACTTTTAGCACAGGCAATGGGAACTGCTAATGAAGGACAAAGGGAACAATAAAGAATGATTAAGAGTTCCAGTATTTTATTGATGAGTTCGACATCTGGTTAAACAGTACAGACATTTGGAACCGGACATCCAGTAGCTCCCATATACAAACCATCACAGTACCTTGGCTAATTCACAGGGCAGAAGGAAAAGCCATTGAAATGATGCAGGCTCCCAGGAGCAGGACAGACAGTAGTAGGTAAGGAGGTTAGCTGGAAGGAAAGGGAGGGGAATGAAGGAGAGTGTGGGATATCCAAGCTCTAGGCATCTGCCTTCCCCAGCTCAAATTAACCAGCTAATTTCCCCAGGCGCTCTCTATAGAAACAAGCTTCTTCAGAAGACAATTCACTGCACAGTGTGAAAGTGCTGCTCTACGCAACTCCCATGAATTTATTCCCTGTTTCCTAGGGAAATACTGCTCTCATCTGCAATTGCAGAGCATGCCCAGGGATTAGTGCTGACTAATTTTGATGCCTAGGGATGTGTGAATCTCCTTTCCTTTTTCTCTCCCTCCCCAACTACCCATTGTGAGTTAGCATGTAAACAAGTGGCATTCACCCCCTATTCACGGATGAGGAGTTTGTCAAGAAACAGGACCTTTCACTGGCTGTCATACACAACAGACATATGCAGAAGATTCTAATCCCAGATGGACTGTTTTCATGCTGCCAAAAATTCCCTTTTGCCCCTCATACAGCAGGAGATCTGCCCGTGCCATTTCAAGTCCCTGGGAATGCCCAGTAAGGCATCCATTTGGGTGGACAAGCACAGGACTTGCCTGCACAGATTTGCTGCCAACCCACATGAGTCTCAATCCACTGAAGGCAATAGGAGAATTTTCACTGATTTTAACAGATAGGGTAGATTTAAACAAATGTCACACACAGAATTCATTCACACATCAAGCTCCAGTCACTGCTAAAATCTGACTGATTTGGGAGAAAATTGTACAGACTTTGCCTTCTTGTTTCCAACAAACTGAATTGTATCCAACTTCTGAATAAACATTTACCCAAAGGAAGACTTTTAACTGTCAATATTGACTGGCTATAATTATGAATACATCCATGCTCCCTTATTAAAAGGTTGCCCAAATGAAAAAGCAGAAAAAGAGAAATTGGTTTGAAAGAACAATTGCAGATTGAAGTTTGCTGCTATATTAATATAGCACCAACAGATGCTGTAATTAGAAAGCAAAAGACAACCAGAGGAATTGTTAATAGTGTTGTGCAGTGCTTAGGCTTCTAAAACTAAAATGATTCTTTAGGGAAGTGATAATGTTTTCATATGTGATCCTGTGACGACAGTAAAAATGCTAAAGACCTGTTCCCACAAGTGTCATATGCTATAACCTGGGCTGGTTTTGGCTGGGGTGGAGTTAATTTGATTCAGAGCAACTAATATGGGGCTGTGTTTTGGATTTTGCTAGAAACAGTGGTGATAACACAGGGATGTTTTAGTTATTGCTAAGTGGTGTTTGCACAGCCTCAAGGCCTTTCCTGCTTCTGACCCCAACCCCCCAGTGAGCAGGCTGGGGGTGCACAAGAATTTTGGGGGTGGGACACAGCCAGGAGAGCTGACCATAAAGCAGTATTCCATACCATATGGCATATAAAGCTGGGGAAGGAGAATGAAGGGGGGGGGCATTCCGAGTGCTGGTGCTTGTTTTCCCAAGTCACCGTTGTGTGTGATGGAGCCCTGATCTCCTGGGAGTGGCTGAACACCTGCCTGCCCATGGGAAGCAGTGAATGAATTTCCTATTTTGCTTTCCTTGTGTGTGCAGCTTTTGCATTACCTGTTAAACTGTCATTATCTCAACTCACCTTTTTCCCTCACTATTACCTTTACAATTCTCTCCCCCATCCCACTGAGGTACAGTAACCAAGCAGCTGTCTGATGCTTAGTTGCCAGCTGGGGTTGAACCATGACATAACCACATGGATATATTTGCAAACTGCTCAATTTTCTACAATACTATTCTAATTTTATCACTATTCTTAATCAATCTCTCTGCTTCTAGGAGTGCATTAGTGATTTCTTTTTCTTAAATGCAAGATATCTATTATTTTTTGCTATGATCCACTCCCATGCTGAATTGGAACACAAATGAAGGGGAATAATATGCTGCTTCCAGTACAACAAGAAAAATATTTAGTTTCAGTAGAAAGTAGGCAGGCAATGCATTAGTTGAATGCATGTTCCTAATCTCTGCTGGGAAAAGATTTCTGTGTTGGCACAGGGCACCGGAGAAACTGGATGAAATCAACATGACATCAAGAGACAAGACTTTTCTTCTATTCTGGTTTGATACCAATACAGATTCTATTTGAAGGTAGTTGACCTCCAGTGTGAAAATCAGCCACCCCTAAAAAAAACCCGAAAAACACACAAATCCCTCCCCCCCCATAACAGACAAAACTACTAATTAGAGCAAACACACAGAATAATTCAGGGCAACTGGAAGAAAAGGTCAGGACTGTGGAGGCACAAGTTCTGTATTTCAAGTAAAGAGGAGGAAAACTGAACTCGAACATCTTTCTAGCTAATACTTCTTTCTAGAAAATAGTACATGAATACTTATTGAGACACATTCATTTCCAGACATATCTGGAATGGGGGGACAGACCCTGGGAGAGAGAATTATATATAGTATTTACAGTCCTGCAGGATCCATTCTCAGGGATATTTCCAGCTGAATCACAGAAAAGCTTGTTTTTGCTAGGTTCCTAACTACCTGAAAGGACAAAGATGCATGATAGCAGGGGAATTGCTTTGGTCTGGTGCAAACCAGAAGGCACGGGGTATAGCCCAGACTCTCCAGACCACCTGGAGAGCCCAGGAATCATAAGTACTCAAAAAGAAGGTCATGAAACAGAATTAGCAACTGCTTGATGGCAACAGTGAGTTCTAGCCCTACAGCTTTTCCGTCTGCCATGTTCTTCCTTCCCTAAGAGCAGTCTCAGGAATAGATTTTCTCTGGCTCTTCGCAGTACTGTTGGATCACCTCCGCAAGGTCAAGACACCGCAAAATTCGCCACTTCTCCGCAGCCAGCTCCTCCTTGGAAACCTGGCCCAGCAGTTTCTTGGCAAAGAGGTTCTGATCCTGCATGAAAAGGCCCACGGAAGACCTTGGGGCTTCAGGGAAGTTCTCTAGGCAACCACTTGTGAAACAGAAGTTGATTTTCTTTTCACGTCTCATCCCTGGTCCCCTTTCTTCAATCCAAGTCAAGGGTCTAGTGTGAAGGAGCAGAGAAAAATTATTACTTAAGAAATTGAATCAACAATTCTAATTTGTTTGCGTTTATTTTTTTTAGCATTTACAGAAAATGCTCTAATAAATACACCATTTTTGAATATCAGTCATTGCATAATTAGGCAATGTGTCCTGACCAACATGCCTTGTGGTTACAGAGCTCAACAGCAGGTAATAGTTGTACCTCTGCCACTGTTGCATGCCACGACTTTCAGCACACCATCTAAGCTCTCTCCAACTTTGTTTTCCCTATGAACAAAGTGAAGCAAGCAACATCAAGACATGTCATAAGGAAGAGGGAAGTTTGTGGGCTGTTGGTGGACTTGGATGAAAATTGCAGTTAAATGTCCAAAAATTTTGTAGATAATGCAGTCACAGCTAAACTCAAAAGGTCCTCATTGTCTAGTCATTCCTCCAGCAAGAATAAATTTAAGTCACACAGGTATATAATGATGACCCAGGTGCTACTCTGTGAGCTGAACCCCACCCCTTTGGCATGAGCTGGACAAATTCACAGACACAGACACAAGTGTCCCTACTCTCTGAACTTTTAAAATGTTTCATTCTCATTGCTGGAAGCACTGAGTTGATCCTAAAAATTAGACCTACATAGACTCTCAGGCAGGCCTTTCTTAATCAGAGCAGAGTCCTGTCTTACGCCAACACAATAGCACAGTCTCCAAACCAAGCTTGGGGGTAGTGGCTATTGACTTGCATAGCTCACACATTCCTTCCCAAATTCCCATCTTGGCTGAGGGAACAGGAGCCATGGAACATGCTGTGCCACTTCAGGGGTCTTAACAGACTCCATGACCCAACACTGCAATACCTTTGAGGAATGGTCCTCAACACCAGCCACATTCACAATTCTCCTTTCCTGCTCTCTTGTCAACTGCCTGAAGCCCACCATTGCCTTTCTGCAGCTCATTCATCAGCACTCACTACTGCCTGTGTTTAGAGGATGCACATCATTACTCTTACTTGGTTATTGATGGCCCTTCCACAGTCCTTTATGGCTGACTTTAGTCTGCCACTCACAAATTATGAAGGCATCAATAGCCCGGAAGAATAAATTCTGTCTTCAAGTACGGCCCATTAAATCCTCAGTATCATTAGATCTGGAAAGAAAGTCCTTGTCAATCTGCCCTGAACACATTTTGCAGAGCACTCAGCTTAACGTTTCTGCACCTCTCATCTTTTATGCTCTAGGATTCAGCTTCAATACTTACATCATCATATCAATTATTCTTTGCTCACCTCTACATCCACATCCCCACCACTCCCCCTACAAATTAAGCCTGGCCAGATGAACAAGACTGAGCAGAATAAAACAACTGGAGGGGGAAAAAATGCCCAAATGAAAATACCTGAACCAAAAAAATTCTCAAAGGGCTGATAAATGCAAAGGCACACGCATTTTAGGAAGTCCCAGGGCTGCATGTCACTGCAAGCCAGAAGGGTGTTTGGGGGCCATGTTGCTCAGTGTTTTCTGTGTTGCCATCCTCCTTCTCTGAGGTAAAGGCTGTTGATCTGGGTCAGAGGCAGGCTGCTGAGCAAGCTGGGCCTTGCTCCGACTTGACAGAGCCGGTTTTATATTCCTATGATAGTAAAGAGTCACAGAAGGTTCAGGCTACTGTTATTCAAAGCTATTTTATCTCAGGTAGGCAGGCATGAAGAAACCACTGGGCAGGCACAGGCAAAGACCTCCATCATGTAATAGCAAGGAGCTCACGGTATGATCCCAAACAGGCCCTGTCAGTGCAGGATCACCTCCCTGGGGTGATCTAGAGCAGATGCACACCAGCCATCAGGCTCAAGTGTATGCCTTCTGCTCTTCAGCTCGGGAAGCCACTGAACCAGAAGCACAAACATGCAGAGCGGGCAGAATTTAATCAAAGTGATTAGAATGACTGATTTAGATCAGTGAGCAGGAAAATGTTGGATTTACTAATAGATTTATCTTCTTCTTCAATTGGATTTTTAGTCATTTTCTCAAAGAGAGGTTGATTCTACTTGATTGGTAAGCAAAACGTATTCATTTTTAATTAACAACAACTTCTACTCTGAAATAAGCCTCTTGTTTTGCTATAAAGATAAGTATGTTGCAAGTCAACACATTATTTAAGCAATTTTGTAGCTTAAGAAACAGATTTGTGTTTTATGTCAGAAAATTGCGAAGGGCTGTAGCTTTTTTCATAGACAATTTACCCATTTGCATTAAAAATCCGTATCAAAGGATTACCTAGCTACAGATACATTTAGTTGTTTAGAAGTGCTACTACTGTTACTTACAAGCAACAAAACCAACATTTTTGATAGCTGAATAAAGCAGGATTACATACGCTGGGTAGTTGAAGAAAATTTAATCAAGCACTAACAAACCACTTTTACACTGACTGTCTGCAAAGCAAACAGTCTCAAGTGAAGAAAACATCCTGACTTTCTATGGCCATTTTGTCTTTCCAACTTTTAAACTTATGGTATTTTCTTAGGTACATTTTTCTCAGAGATTGAAAAAGACTTTTTGCTTTCCTGATTCCCTTTATCCTTGAATAATGAGTGGCCCTTGCTGGACTGTGATAGCTCAATAAACCAATACGAAGCAAACACACTTTGTACCTCCAGAAGAATTAAGCTGGTTTCATGCTTGAAAGAATTCTGGGTCCACTCAGCTTAAAATTTTATGCAGCAATTTCTGCAGAAAGCATGAATTACATAATTTTCTACAAATGTTCTACTTGAAGATATTATATTAGACTCTGTAACCTTAGATCTCCATAAAAACATAAATTCAAATGTTTATTGTCAAAATATGTTCAGAAAATATCTTCAATTTCTTTTAAACATTTTCATTTTCACACTTTGAAAATGCCAATATTTTAAATTTATCATTCAATCAATGAGAGGCTCCCTTAGCTTGGATGGGAAATAGACAATCAGACCCTATCCCTAGTTAACATTGAAAGAAGAGATGCTGCCCAAATCATTATCTCCCCAGCTTAAACTAAAAATTGATTTCTGACATTTACTGAATTCGAGCTCTGTAATCCAGGGACAGGAACTGCAGTCCCAAACCAGACATGCTGTCAGTAGAGGTTTTTACTTCTCCTGGATTGCTCAATGTTGTATCACAGAGAGGCTGTCAGCTCAGCTGTCTTGGACACACAACAGAGGCAGAGGTCATCTCTCAAATAGCTGGGTGCAGGCATTAACACACACCTCCAAAATCCACCCAGAGCCAGATGAGCAGCCAGGGTGGGCTGTGCAGTGGAGACAGACTATACCCTTTGCACAAATCCCTGCTTAACAAGCAGAACACAGGCTCCTGCATTCTGCACCTGCTGTATTTTCCAAGGCAGAAAATAGGATGAATTAACCTGATTTCTCAAGGTTACTGTATTCATGTCTTTCAAAAAAGGACGGGATAGTTCTCATGAAAGGTACAGACCTTTCCCATCCTTCAGCAAAATCAAGGTTGGGCAAATTAAATCTGTAACACCACCACCATTACTGCTGGGCCATAACTTCACTTGACAGAGAGTGGGCCAAAACCTCTGCTGCAGGAACTCCACTGACGTCAGCGGGGGAAGGTCAGCAGGAAATATGGCCCCGGCACCGAACACAATACAGGAATGCTATGTAATTTTCCACCCACCCTAAATTATCCCAGAGGCATAAAGCTGACTGTCCCCAAAGTTATTAAAATGCTCATGGTGAGAAAACACTGATCCATACAAATAGTAGTGGTCAAGAGAAAAAGATATCAGTTAGTGGTGTGGAACAGGAAAAAAACAGTAATACAGAAACAGTTCTCTATCCAGCAAATATCATACATAGCAGCTAAGGACTACCCAGGAGACAGGACAGCCAGGGAAATGTTTAAGCCACCCGCTAGTTCCATCTGCTGGACTTAGTTCAAAATCTCACCCTATCTAGATCTTTACAGCTACTTATGTTACTAGCAAATTGCTAAGAGGGTAAACAGAGCTTGTATACAGAGTTCTGTCCTCTCACCACTGCATTTCAAAAGGAATTAGAAATGCTGTTTTATTTAAAGAGAGAGGAAGATTGCTAAAACAAGATGATAATCCCATGATAAACTGCAACGGGGTTTGTAGGAGTGGTTGATGAAATGCTTAACCATGGTGAAGTTAAAAGTTCAAATGAGCCCTGATTATTCACCCCCAAACAGCTAGTCCTTCAGGCTACTACTTTAACTAAACATTTATCTAAAATGCTGGGTGAGGTTTGGGCTTTTTAAGAGGTCTACTAGCATATCTGCAACCCCAAAAAAAAAAAAAAAAAGGACAAATTGTTCCATCACCATTGGGTAATTTCTTTCTACCTTTTCATGTCAGATAATTCTCAATTTGTATCTTGTTGCTTTAAACTGACATTGTAAGTAGCTCCAATGTATTTGAAAGGACAGGAACTCTGCACAGATGGTCCAGAATGACAAATCTGAGAGTTTCCACCAGCCTTTGGACCAATCTGAGTACTCAATCAACAGTATGCAATACTGATTGCATACTTCATAGTTATAATATACCACTTTTTAGTAAGGCTATTTAAAAAATCCTGTTTGGTAGGAAGAATATTGTCACCACACAATAAAAGGGAGATCAAACTCAATATTATAAAACACATCTTTAAAAGACATGTACACTATCATGCCAGCCTCCACCCATTCTGTTTCCACAAGAGGAGAAGAGGATGCAGAACACCTGCAGGCAGAAGCCCTGCAGATGATGAGAAGCCCAGCTCATGTGTTGCCACAGACAGTACTCACTTCTTGTTTGCTGTCTGAAAGTGAACAGTCATTCTGGAATAATTCTTATCCTTCTGCTTCTCTCTGGTGGCAGAGGTAACAGTGAGGTCTCCAAAGAGGTCAATCAGCCAAGTCAGACGGGCAATTCCACTGAAAGCTGGGAATCCTGATTTGTTTTCATCGAGGACACTACCTGGTGGCATAGAAACTCTTGAGGAATAGGAAAAAGAATAAAACTTTCTGCATAGGAAAGGATGAAGAAACTGCAGTGTTGCAGGCTTAAAGATCAGGGTGTAGAAAGATCATGAGTGGACAGACTGAGTAGGAAAGTCAACAAACATGGTCAATGTTGAAATGGATCAGCTGATGAGCAGAGAGGGCTGCACAAAGTACATAATATAACAAACCTCTCAGGACATGTTGAGGACAGGAGGGTGTATGTGGTATCAGCAAGGGAATTACCCAGAACCAGTACCTGTGTCTCTACTCAGTTTATAGACAGACTCTTCTGTAAAAGGACTGAATAGAGCCTGGAAGCACTGGGATCCCTGTGGAGCAGTCAGACAAATCCAGATGGACTTTAATTTCTTCAGAGCTACTGACCTGTGAAATGCAATGTTCCCTTCACCAGGTCTTTCCCAGCCACCTCTTTTTTCAGCTGCTTGTACTCTTCTGTAAGAAGTTCAATATGCTCCACATGGAGTACTTTATCTGCCATTAAAACAAAACAAAACCCAAAAAAATCCAACAAAAAAAAAAAGGCAAAAATCAGGACAGATTAAATAAAAGTTTTCTGGGTGAATCAAAGTCATTTCTAAACAGTAAAGGCTTCACTAGCCACCAGTGGGAACTCATTTAGAAATATTCTCATGCATGGCTCACAAAGTGGTGTCAGGAAGACAATCAAACGTGGGCCCTGAGCTGAAACATCAATCTGGGTTAAGGATTTTCAGGAGACAACAAATACAGAGACTACGGGAACAGTAGCTGCTATGTTTAACAGAAACTCTGTAATGAAACCCAGTACCCAGCTAAGGCTGAAACATGAGTCTTCAGAGTAATGGATGGATTAATTCTTGGCCTCTTTCCCCTCACATTTCCTTGTTCTGCATTTTTCCTCCCAGGGTAGTAGGAAAGAAAAAGGAAGGGGGAAAAATAGCATAATGCTCAGACCCAGATTGGAACAATATGTTAAGGAGTATCTCCCTCCATTGCAATTAATTGGGCTACTTTGAAATAGAGGTTATCCAATACAAGTTGAATGTGTCCCTCATTCAGTATGTGTTTTTCTGGAAGATTTCCAGGAGAGTCAGTGTACGCTGCTGACAGTAACTGCTGCTGCTTCAAGAAAAGAGGCATAAATTCTGTTTAATGGGAAACCATTTGGTGAGCAACAAGGCAATAACTGGTGTTGGTACAGGGAAACAGCAAAGCAGAAATCCTATATCTCTGGTGTTTCAGGACAAAAGTCACAAAGGAGATTTTCAAGAAGCAGTGGTATAAAAAGTGAAGCTTGTCCAAATGATTTGCATCCCCCAGTACAGGGGGAATGCACTCCTGCACTTGTTGCACTCCTGCCCAGCACAGCTCTTTTCCTTGGAGCCCCATTCATCCCCACTGGCCCCAAATGAACTGCCAGCTTCTGACCCTTTGCACCACTGGGATGGGACCACACACTTTCCAGAAATAAAAAAATTTTGCTCAGAGACAAGCTGTCTTTCAGACAGGGGTGCCTTACTGGCCTACAACAGCATGAGCAGCAAGTCCAATAGCTGCACTCATCAAGTGCTTTACTGTCACTGTGACAGAAGTTTTCCTCTTTAACTGCATTCTAAGTGTCACAAATAGAGGCTAGAGTTTTTCTAAGGGCAAATATACCTTACTTTTAGCACTGACATTTGTGTGTTTGTTTCCCTATTGGCACAAGTCTTAAATCCTAGCCTGGCACATCTCTGAGACAGTCATACTGTCTTGCATGGGATGACTAAGAGTAGGCTGGAGACTTGCCTTTGAGTTTGGTGCCTTTGGTGCTACCCAGCAGGTAATACTGTTTACACTGTTGAGAACAAATGTGTTACCTTTCTGCTCAGCCATCTCCCAGAGCTCATGGGCTGCCTTAGCAGACAAAGTCATGGGGTACTCAACAAGGACATGTTTCCCAGCTTCTAAAAACATTCTGAAAGGGATAAAAGATCAGCCATTAAAAAGAATATTATCCTAATCCTCTCTTGCCACAGTGCAAGCTGCTTCTCATTCCCACAGCCAGCTCCATATGGAGAGATGCACAACATGGAGTAACAGAAATAAATGGCAACTTTTCTAGCAAGGATGGTGTGGTGGCTACATCATACATTTAAACAGGGGAAGCAGGGTTTTAATTCTTCTTTTGCCACAGAATTCCCTCACTCACCTACATCAAGTGCAATTTCTGACTTACAGACATGTAAGTAGCTGGAGTGGGGCACCGGACTATCCTTCCACAAGATAATCTGTGAGGAAAGGCTTGAAATCCTGTTTTAAGCTGCCTGTCCATCAAACAAAGGCCTAGAGGTACGGAAATGGAATTACTTCGAAAATTAATGCATCTTAAATCCTACTCTTTTCCAGGGCTTATTGGTGCTCTAGGGAACTCACTATCATTCACTACAGTCCTCGAGTCTGGCAGTCTTTCCTCAGTGTTCCTATCTTCTCCTGCAACAGCTTTACACAGCTCCCCTGTGCTTCTAAAATACAGGGAAAGAGGGAAAAGAGGGGGGGAAAACCCCTCAAAATACCTGATGGTTTCTTCATGGCTTCTGTTCTCTGTGCTGATGAGGGCTGCATGGATGTCTTTGTTTGTCAGAGCATCTTCCAGGCTAATCTGCTTAGCCTCATTAATATTGCCAAAACTTCTCCTGCATATTTAGCATAAATACAACCAGAGTTTAACTGTCACAGTCTGTTCTTCCCAACCACCTGTTGTGTAGCAGTACTTAAAAACATTTCCCATGGACTGCTGTCTCATTGAGTTCAACCAGGGTACAACAAAACCAGTTTGTTATCCAGGAAGAGCATGAGCACTTACAGACAGAAGTGGAATGGAGAAGAGAGCTAAAAAAATGGACCAGCATGTAGGGTGGTGGTATCAGTCCAGAAGCTGGCCTGCTATTGAACTGTCCAGTCCCTTTTGGTTTTGGTGTTTTGGTTTTTAATAAGCAGTATTACCAAAGAGCTGTTGTAAAAGACTAACTGGAAAGACAACAGCGCTCCTGTGGGAGAACTTCTCCCCAGCGTCCTGGACAACGTGGACAAAAGCACTTGAGTTGGCAGGGCCATACACAGCTGCAAGTACAGACAAGCAGGGGAGACAAAGCAGATGCTTGACCATGATGGCTCGCCTTGCAACACACACAGCATGTCAGCACTAAGGGGAAAGCTCTCTTGGCCAGCAAGCTGAGCACATCTCCAGCTGAAAATGAAAAACACACACTTCCCCCAAAAGCCCTTTGCATTACTATTGACTGCAGCAGGCACCTTGACAGTGTTAAGATAGGTGACAGAAAACAAGAAGGCAGGTCACAAGCAGGATTGAAAGCAAAGACAGCTGATGTTTGTGTGTGACTGGGATCAAAGGAAGATTACTGTGAATCATGCATTTCAACAGCATTGTTTCTCCAAAAAAGCAGTGGAAACCCTATCTTCAGTGGTCTTCAAGGTTACCTGTAGTACTAGCAGAGGCATCAGAGAACCAAAAGTGTATTTGGCAGGAAGATAAAGTGGGTGACCTAATCAGTCCTTTCCATCTCAAACAACCCTGCATGATTTAAATATAGCTGGAAAAACACATCCACAAACTGAGATCCATTAGTGTACTGCCTAACTCTTTCAAACTTTTATGGTCCACTGTAGTGGGTCAGACAGTCCAGCAGGAATGCTCAGAGGAAGGTAAACTTCCATAGTTCCAAACTAGTGAGAAAAACTCCTGCTCTCTAAGAAGCATAAGACGAATAAGAAGCAACCTTATTCCATGTACCAAATCACGGGATTTTCTTTAGATATCTATGGGTTTGACATCTATTTTTAAAAAAGTACTAGAATTTTATTATGAAGTTGGAGTATTGGGAGCATTTAAACATGTTTTTGTAGAAGAACTTTTTAAAATTCTCTAAAACTTTTTTTTTAACATGTCTAGAAGTGTCATGCAGACACTAGATCATTAGTGTACTTATTGTCTGCACTACCTTAAACCTACAGGAAATTCCAGTCAGACAATTTCTATCACACAGATCCTACAGCAAGAACATCTATCAGTTTTTATTTTAGTCATTTCTGAAAGATATCTCACTAAGGTAATGTATTTGTTCCCTCTTGCAAAGCTTTCTGTGCTCACTTCTGAGATGGCACTCAGAATGACAGGCATATTTATACAAACTTTTCCTTTTCAGTTTGAAAAAGAAAAATAACCACTGCAATATACATATTAAACATGCTAAGATGAAATTTCTAACCTGGATACAAATCCGAAGAGTTTCAGGTGCTCAGAAGGGCTGGAAGGCATTGGATTCATCAAATCTCGGATTCGTGCTAAGCCAGCAATTCCAACTCCAACCACCACTGTCCCAAACATTTTGCTAATCTGTCAAAAGAAAAAAAAAAAGCAACATTTTTTTTTCCTTGTAGCAGGGACAAGTGCAACTGGGAGGGAAGGTGGGAGAATGCATTACTCTTGAACCCTGCTTTCATAGCACCAAACCTTATTCAAGTGTCAGCAACAAGCTAACAGAGATGCAATGCTATAAGCTACTGAGCTCACTCATATCCCATTGAAACAGGATCAAGCAGTTCAGCCTGTCATAGGACTGGTCTTGAGACTTGTATTTAACAGCTATTAAATCACAGCTCCAGCAAAGTTCTTCCTTTCCGTGAATAGAAAGCAGACTTCAAAAGTGAGACATTCTTCTATTTATATCGCTGCTTCCAAGCTGGAAAGGAGCCAAAAGGTTCTGCAAACCCAGCAGAGCTTTATATAAACCTTGCTGACTTCCTGAGTGTCTGCAGCACGGTGCCACACAGACAGTCCCAGTGCTCAGCAGCATAGCTGGAATACCTTGGGACAGGAAGCAAAGAGCATCTTTTCTTTCCCCATGTAACTGCCAGCACATCCTACAATGTCAAGCTGTAACCAACCACCCAATGATTTGGTCAAGATGCTTGCTTGACATTTCCATGCACAAAGAAAGCTCTTCCATCTCTTAAATGACAAGCAGGCATGTCTTTAAGATTTACATCTCCCAAATGCAATTGCTGACACAACTGCATAATACGGAGGGTGAGACAGGTATTGCATTCACTGGCTGGGCTGCTGAGCCTCTGGCAACAAATTCTTCTCTTGGTTTTACGATTTGCTATTGATCTGCAGAAGCACAGGACAACTGGTGTAACCTTTCAAACCTGGACTGTTCCAGCACCCTGAGGACTACCAACACTTTATAAATTAATTGAAGATTTACAGGAAAATGGCCTAAAACGAGTCAGGTCAAATTAGACTCTTAATTTTTTGTTCCCTTCATCTCATGAAAGCATCGATTCAATCTCTGTTTCTTCAGTTTCAGTCTTCTTCCTGCCATTGTCAATCCCTTCACCTGAGTGAACTCTTTAGATTGTTTACACTACTTGGCTGCAGCCCTTCACATCTTTCTGACATTTAGATGGGTAGGTGGACAACCCCGCTTAACTCCTCTTTGTGCCTCTTGTCTGACACAATCACAGCACAGCAGCAAAGCCATAAGTGACTGTTCTGGCAGTGCAAGAGGTTGACAGCTGCTGGCACAAAGGAAAAAACATCCCCTCTCCAATCACATGCCCTGTCTATATTCTGTTTTCCTTTAAGCTCCTGTGTACGGTGCTGAATGCCACTCACTTTATATATGCCAAAAAGGTAGAAAGGTAAAACACAGAGCAACATGTTCAGTGTAAGAAAAGAAATGAGTGACATATCGAACAGTTCTCGTGGGGAATTACAGTGACACTTTATTACAAAGTATTTGAAGTGGGGCATGATGACACTGTTCACCAGGGAACAGAAGTGTGTAGGGCTGAGGGAGACAGGGGGAAAAGGAGGGCAACATAACCACAAAACTCATTTTCAATACCACCCACAGGCAGTCTTGGTCTGGGCTCTCCATCATATTTCCTTTTCTTTATGGCCAAAGAGAAAAAGAGACAGACTTGCAGAATGACCTCAGTTGGAAGGAGCCCCAGAAGGTCATCCAAACCCCACTCAGTTGCACCAGGGCTATGCTGAGTTCTGACTGCCCCCATGGTTGGCAATCCTTCAACCTCCCATGCCCCTGCCACAGCGTTTGACCACTGTCACAACAAGAATTTTTTAACACTATAAGGCTCCAAACAACCTTGATCAATGAGACTGTTAAAAGGGCTTACAGCTGTTCATGCACTCTGAGTTAGATGCACAGGAGAAATACTGAGAAGATATGCTCAACAGGTCAAAACAACAAAAAAGACTTTACTGGCAACTTTAAAAAATCAGAGAAATTTGGCAAAAGGTTTAGTGCAACATTCAATCAACATAAAACACTTCTCAAAGCATTAACTTGGCCCATTCAACTTTGCAAACTCTAAGCCAGTTCAATTTAAAGTTACTCAAAAATCCAAGANGAAAGGGAGAGGGAAAGGGAGGGAAAGGGAGGGAAAGAGAGAGAGAAAGAGAGAGAAAGAAACAAAGAAAAGGACACATATATCTACCAGCTCCTGGGTTCCAGTGGTGTTCAGATAGAGACTCTCATAGGCGGTATGGTCAAGACATCTGATTGCCTTGTGTTTGGCCTTAAATACCCCTTGGCCTTCCTGCACCCTTTCCCCAGGTGGGACTTCCAGTCATTTGCCCACTCAGAAGCTGGGCTAAGGGCTCCAGAGGTGGGTGTGGAGCATTGTTTCTGGTGTGCCAGGGATTGGCAGCCACTGCTGAGCTGGGATGCAGGCTCTAGGAGTGGGACAGTACAGGGCAGGGCACTGCCCAACCTTCCCCTTCCTCCACACACATGCAGCCCATAACGTCTTCAGACATCAATCTTTCCATTCTCTCGGAGTCCAGCTTGAAAAGAGCTGATCAGGAGCTTACTTTAAGTTCAGAAATTTTCAAGGTTAGTGGAGTGTTAAGCTGTTAATATTTGCCTATTGCCTTCAGCAGGATTGGGAGTTGGAGTCATACAGCAAACAAATTCCCCTGAACCTCCTACAGTCATCTTGTTTCCAAGAACTTTTTTTTTTTTTTGCTGGTGAGCTGCTGACCTCTGCTTCAACAAAGTGGAGAAAGTGCAGGAGATGACTACCTACTTCAGGGAACAAAGGACATCTCTCTGCAGATGCTCAGGTAGCAGAACATCAATATTTTTGCCTCTCCTTTGAAAAAGACTTTCCTAATTTCTTCTGATAAATATCATCTGACCTCCTCAAAAGTAACATTTAAGAGAAGCAAGATGATTTCAACCTAAGAACAAAATCTGTTACTATGCAACCCATTGCCATAGCAACCAGCCATTTGGTCCAGGTCAAGGGTTCTCTGGCTAATATACCGAAAGAGACAGCTACTAAATGTATGTTATGGAACCTTTGCTTACGCATGTAGCTAAGAGAAAAACTGCTATGTTTGCATCCCTGCTGCAGCTTTTTATTACCCTTATTTTTCTCACACACCAAAATCTGCAGCTGCTCAGGGAAGAAAGTAAATTAGGTGTTTTTCAAAACTGCTATGAACCAGGTAAGAGCAGAATAGAGAATTCTCATCTGGGAGTCCATATAAATATATAAAAATTTACTTTTTCTTTCATACCTTTACAAGACCATAACAGCTACAATTATCTTTCAAGTATAAATATGATGAAGTAGGAAACCCAAATCATAAACTGCTGTGCCTGTCTTTCACGGCTTTTTCTTAAAATCAGTGACCTCTGTTAAAGCCTTGACAAAAAAATTCAGAGGGATTTTCAAGGCTGCTGAACTTTGGCTTCTGTCATATTGAAAAAAAGTCATACTGTGAGTGATAGAACTGTATATCGGCCAGCGTCCAAAAGCATTTTCTCTACCCTTTCCTAACTGGCTGTATGAAAGCAAAGGGGCTGATGAGAAGATTAGGAAATGTCTTTCATGCTCACATGCTGTGACTGAGGAATGCCTCCCACATCCCAGCAACACCCACCCTGGCCAGGTTGCAGGCAGCTCTGCTAGCCTCACCACAGGTCCCCTGTGTGAATTGGGACAAGGGGGATGGTGGCTGCCACTGACTGCCATGGGAGCTCTTCCCCACTGACAGCCAGCACAAGCGGCTCCTCTTCCCGAGGGAGACGAGCTCAGCATGACACAGAGAAAGAGCTGAGAAAGGCAAATAGCTGAAGAGGATCATTTATGCTGCACCAATATATCATTGTACCATCAACCTTCTGCACCTGAGCTTTTTGTGCTTCTGCTGGGTAATTCCTGCATTAGAAGTAGGCTATCCTGTAGCAATAAAAATAAATAGAAGTGCTCTATACCCAAATATTCTTGCAAAACTTAGCAGCAAAACAAACAATGGAGTAAGTCCAAAGAAATCCATAACCCAGTGCAATCACAAGTGGGACTCTACATCTCAAAGCTGCTAATACTCAACTGAGGTAAGCTTAAGTGAAGTGAGGTTTACCTCTGTTTTGTGCAACATCACTAAAGCTATGCAAAGTCAGTGCAGAAGCAAGATAAAAGGCAGAACTTAGGAATTATCTCCCCTTCAAGAAAATTTTTCATAGCATGTCTAGATACTACAGAATGAGTACAAGTCCCTTCTCTCGTGATATATAAAGAATGTCAGTAAGCCTCATGCATTTTCCCTGCAGTTTTCAAACTCTCATTCCCACAAATAAGAATGAATGACTCACATCAGAAATCAAAACATTTTGCAGTTAATATCACAGGTGATAACATAACACTGATGCTTTCCTGAAGCACTCCCAGCCTGGTGTTTTAAAGTGTACTGCTTCAAGTGCCATACGTATCCTAAGAGCAGAAGAAACCTCACAGAAAAGTACTTAATCTGAAAATAGTGTTGTCAAGGTTAATTCGCTTTTGCATACTCAGTGGTTGAACTGCGAGTGTGTGAGCCTGGCTGCTGGAGGGATCCACCTTGCACATGTGAACATACATACACACCCTCACTCGTAGACCTTCACCCTGCTCAGTCAGAGAGGCGAGCAGGATGAGACTGCTGGTGCTGGCTGTGTTTCTGTGTTGCCAGAAAGCAACCAGCCCAGTTGTGCCAAATTTTACCAGTTTACTGGGCAGTCAGGTATGACTTTGGGGTCTCCCACCACCAGGGATCACCAAAGAGACCCCAGGAGGAAAGCAAGTATATGTAAAGGGGAGGGAAAATACGTTAATGATTTCTGGGAAAATATTATCGTATATATGTTTATTCTGGGAAAATCAACGAATATGTATGCAAAACATGGTATATAAACAGGACCTTTCCTGTATTCAGCATGCACAATTTCTGCAGGAGATACCCCCTCATGCATCCAGCCAAATAAAGAATGCTGGTTTCTTAATGCTATATTATCATTAAGAAATTTTTATTTTTACCAACTTTTGGTAACAGACTGAGGAAGTTTTCCAGATCTCCCTTTGAATAGATTTGTTGTTTAGACATCATACAAAATGTTTTCTCTGTAACTGCAGCAAAGCCCTGAGATGAGGGTTGCAGAACCTTCCTCAAGAGAAGCAAAAAAGGGAAATACCAGATAGACAGCAGCAGTCACTGTAAAATCATCAAGTTGAAAATGTGAGATTTCTCTCAGCCCTAACTTTCCGATTTCCAATACCCAGAGACCTGGCGGATGCCGTACTCAGGGTGCTGGCACATGCTACAACCTGTGCCACCACATCTTGCACTCATTGTCTACCCTTAGCATGAAAGATTGGCCCAGAGCAGAGAAAGAAGAAGCTGAACAGAGTGGATTCTCTTAGTGTTGTTATTTAAAAAGTAAAAACTCATGAATACTCAAATTTAGCAGCCTATTCAAAGGCATAAATACCTTTTGTTCTGCAGGAAACCACTTGTGCACTTTATATATGCTGAAGTATCTCCTGGAAGGACACCCTGCACAGGTTCCCAACTTGAAGATCCTGAATAAAAAGGCCAACAAATTATTGTTTGGATTCAGTTAGCATGATGGATTATTTTTGCTCTATTTTTACTGCAACCTAGAGAAAAAAGTAAAGTCTTCTGCAAGAAAAACACAGTCAGAGAGGTAACCCCCAATACCCTTTGTTACTTCTCTTGAAAACATTAATTGAACACAAAATGAAAATCAGAAATTTTCTCAAAAACCTGCCAAGACCAATTACAGTCTCCACATTTCAGAGGAAAACAGAAGCACCTAGAAGTAGTAGAGCAACAGTGTACATTTTCCTTGCAAGCTGTTTGTTAGGACTTAAATATCTACCCTTGCCAGTACCTCTTCATCTGCCCCACCCACCTCTCTGGCTATCACAACCCAGGCCACAGCCTCCCAACAGGCACACAGGCTCTGTTGAGTGAGTTAGAACTTCAAGGCACCAACTCTCACAGAGGTTTGCCAGCAAAACCTCATCCTGCCTGGCACCGCTGTACTTTGATGTCCTAAGTTACAACTGTAAGATTTGCCCAGAAGTATGTATTCTATCACCATCTTCATGAGCTGTTAAAACCAGGTGGGACAGTGCTCCCTGCCTCCTCCCCGTTAATGCCTCTCCTGTTAATGGGCCATCAGTGCCTTATCTCACTTCTCACAAACCCATTGTGAGATGCTCCACCCAGAGGGAGGAACCAGGCAGTCCATCCTGGGTATAAACTGAGTTTTCGAACACCATGAGCAGCCTTTTCCCACTGGATTTCCAGAAGACAAGAGCTACCAGACCTTCCACAGGAAGACCAGACCTTTCCACAGGATCACTGCTTCAACAGAACTACATCCATCACTTCAGGAGGACTGCAGCCACCATCTTATCAGACTGCTACTACTATCCTCACTAACAGGGTGTCAGTCATATCTGACTCTGTCAGTTTAAACCAGTGTTTTTCTGCCTTGTTTTTTTATATATGTATATATATATACATATATTAGTAAAGAACTGTTATTCCTATTCCCCATATTTTTGCCTGAAAACCCCTTAATTTCAAAATTATAATAATAATTGGGAGGGAAGGGGGTTACATCTTTCATTCCAAGGGAGGCTCCTGCCTTTCTTAGCATACACCTGTCTTTCAAACCAAGACGTTTGGAAACAGCCAGGGGGGACTTTTCTTCCTGGCTTTTAAATGCCACTTGAACAATATGCCTGCATTTTTTTACATTTATATGCAGGTTCACCAATTAAATTATGGTTTTCCAGCTGACTGCCAAAGTTGAAGTTGATATAGTTACATTGATAGATTGGTCAGATGCTGTGTTAAGCTGCCAAACAAGCACCTTTACTCTATTCAGCAGATGGTTGAAAATAAAGAACCGCAGTTGTAACAAATATGCTATTTCCAGTATTAATACCTGAGCAGGAGGAAAACGTTTATTTAAACACAGTTTTTCAAGCTAAATATGCTAACCCCGGAGTCTGCAGTGGTCTTGACACCCATCACAGGGCTGCTTTCTGGAGTCTGCAACTCCAGACTTGAACCAAAATCATCTCACAAAAGTAATATAAAACCATGAGAAGCACTGAAAAAATGTGAAGATCTGGTTTTAATATGTGATATATTCCACTATGTGGAGGATTGAAACAGAAGTTCTGTGATGTATATGCATGGATAAGAATGACCATTTTGTCCTTTTCTTTTGCCTGTAGTCACCCTCTGTGCTTCAGATTTGGTTGCTAGTCTGAAGAGGAAAAACAAGGCAAATAACACTTTTAAAATAGCTTCTCTACATATCTCTGGGACCTGTCTTCAGTCAGACTCATTTTGTTTGAAACTCAAATTACATTTCAATATACCTACACTGCTAAGGTTGAAAATATCCAAGAAAGAACTGAGCCTGCTTAAGGGCATCTGAAAAATTAATTAATTAAGAGAAAGACATGAAGAGTCCACTTTGCATTTTATAAAAATATCTCCTTTAAAAAAAAAATTAAACCCTTACTTATTATTAGTTTCCAGGAACTGCTCTGGACTGAATTACAGAAAGTCTTGTGAAACTTCTGGTGGGTAAATAAACAATTGCATATAACTGCAGCCTCATCACAGCTATTTTTTAAGCAAAAGGCTGCTTGTATGTGGCTAATTAGCATCTATGCCTAAACCAAAGAAAGCCACAAAACATCCCCAAAATTTCTGTCAGGCTTTAATGTTCTGTAACAGTTTTTGAAGGTGAATTTGACACAGTGATAGAAGAAGATAAGAGAAGAGCAGAGTGTTTTAACAAGCAACTTGTCAATTACTTTGGAGTAAAGTCCATTCCGGAAAACAAGCTACATTTTGGAGCTATCAGCAATTCACATCCTAATTTTCCAGGTAACCAAACAACAGTACTGCTACACTACCAATCTGTGCGTGAGAAAATAACCCTGAATAAAGCTAAAAATGGTCCTAACTCAAAAAAAAAAAAAAAGAAAGATGAAACATCCTCCACCACATTTTTGACTTAACATCTGCGTAAACACTAAAGCTATCACAATGCTGAACTCTGCCAGGTCCCTATGGATGATGAACCATGTCCCCAGGCTTCTCTGCAGAGCAATAAAGCCCCCAGAGTAGTCTCTGCACAGCTAAGTGTCTGAACATGCTGTCTGAGACTCTGCTTAAACACCTATATCGTACAAAGGAATTGCTGTTTTGTGCTGACTCTTACACTGTTTAAAATTGAGTGCTTTTCATGTTACGTAAAAGAAAAAAATAGTTGGAGAACTACTTATACCATACCTCAATTTCTGGGAAAACTACTCAGAGCTAATCACAGGAGGCGTAGATGACAAGACAGTCCATCAGACACGCCCAAGAATCTCAGCCCATTCCCTTCTCTAGCTTACGCTGCTCGCTGCTCGTTTTGTTTTTGTTGTGTCACCTACTGAGAGAAGGGGCTTCTCCACCTCACTTGATAGATTGACAAGTGCTTTGCAGGTATAAGGCCAGAAGAGGCTTCCAACCTTTTGCTACAACACAACTGAATGTGATGATGAACAATTACAGAAAAATGTTCTGAAATATTTTCTCAATTACTACATCTGCCCCTGCATTTTCCTGCCAATTACTGAGTCATTCCTACACACTTTCTTCTTCAGAGAGCCTAAAGGGTGCAGAGCTGGGCTGGGCAGAAGCAGGAAAGCTGTATTTCCAGGCTGTATTCATAATTTCTCATGGAAATTCACTGGTTGACCCAAGACAAGCAAATCACACCCCCTTTTCCAATCAGTCCCAGTTCCACAACAGTGGGAACCTCTCTCTTCTATAAAGCACTCTCAAACCTACTGACAACAAGTGCAATGTAAGAAGTAGGTATTATTACAACCTCTCTTCTTCAGTACAGGAAATCCCACACAGATCAGACATCTAGAAAATATGACTAACTAAAGTTTATTCTGAAATATGTATATAAAACAATGCCCTACAATGAAAAACAAAAAAATAAGTTTCTTCTTTTCCTTCTCTTGTTGTTAAATTAATCTGAAACCCAAATCCTAAAAGGAATTATATGCTTGCCTAGCTTTAATCACAAGTAATCCCATTGATCTCAATGAGAGTACTCCTACAAGCCCATTAAGAAAGAAGAGCTCTTGCTGTTGACTGTAATATTAGTATGCACAAGAACAAAACACATATTCAGCTACAAGCGTGTTCTTTTAATATCCTTATGGGCTAAACCCAATAGATGATACCTATATTCCGGTCCACTAAAGGTCACTGCATCCCAGATCTCTAACAGGCTGACCTATTTTGAGAATTCCCCAAACAAAAAAAGCACTCCTACTACACATTGCAGTCACTATAAAGATACTGCTTACCCTGGCTGATGAAACCCTCTGCCTGCACTGCTAGCATGACAGCAACTCATAACACTGGAGCCTGCCTCATACTTTCTTCAAAGAAAACAATATACACACAGAATTTAACTAGTCAGACAAGTGTACTTTTTTAGTTGACTTTCTCATCCCCTAACCCAGAAAAATGAAGTCTTCACCCTTCTAAAATAAACTGAGAGTGATATAAAATTGTTCTTTCATTAATAATGAGATTGAGATAACTTAGGAAATAGGTAAAGATTTGCATAATGTTGTAATCTTAAAAATTATGTCCTATCACCTCTGTCATTTTATCAGTCTACCACTCAGCAGGGTCTGAAAAATGCAATAGTTGCTCTCTATTCTCATTACCTTTTGGAAATCTATCAATGTCATAAATTTCTTGAGAGTGGGAAAACCAGAAGGTTTCCACAGCAGTGTAACTGCACATTAGGTTCCTTCCATGTGAAGTGTTTTTGAAAGAACAATGCTTTATTTGTGTATAACTGAACACAACGCAAAAGCAAACCCCATGCCTCCCAATTCCTAGGTTTAGCCACATCAAAACCTACGATTTCTGCAAGAACAGATGTAGTTTCATATGCCAAGATGGTGGCTAAAATACCACTAGTTTTTATTTGACTGTACAGTCAATCAGCTCTGAGCATGCCAAAACCTGAACCTTCAAGCATGCCAAGGTAGAACATGACATACTCAGGCTCACGCTCAGGGTTAATAAACAAGTGAAAGAACGACCTACAAAATAGTTCCTATTTACAATTGTTTGCCTCTTTACAGAATCACCATCACCAGATTTATTGCTACATAAAGTCTCCAAAAGAACACCAAAAAACTGTCATCAAGTGAGGTAGATGCAACTTCAAGCAAAGTAGAAGATTCTACTTGGCTAAAGCCACTCCAAAGCTACTTATATTTAAAACATGTCTAAAGAAAGATGAACATATATTTCAGCTCCTGCACATGACTGTGCAATGAATACAAAACTCATGAAAAATTACAAACTGACTTGATGATCGAGTCCACACAGTGCCACTAGCTGGACAAGGGTACGGGATGGATTTTGCCAGGATATTAATGGCATCATACCTCCTACATACTTTGTTAAATCTTGTCGGTTTGGGACCAGCGAAGCTACTGGCAACTCCAAAGATCCCTTCCAAAAATCTATGTAAAAATAACCATAGTTGGGTAATAGGCTTAAACACCACCCCTGCCTTCTTTATTCCTTACAGTCTGCCTTCAAAGATGCAGAGCTGGAGGGTTTTAGTGAAGCTGACAGCCTGTTCAGAGGAGTATTTTAAATGCACACCTTACTCAGAACCAGCATGGCCATGTAACTGGGATAAAAGAACTCGGTATCACTCTTCTTCTTTCCTCTGCCAAATCAGTGTGGACTCTTTATTTATAACAACTGTAGCTGAACAAATCGATAATATCCTATCACAGGCAGAATCGGTGCAAGCACCTAATTTTGAAATAACTAAAACAGCTGTTGCAAAGTTTCAGGAGCAGACAATACTCAGGGCATTGGAAGAGGGCAATATACCTTGTAAAAAAAGGCAGAAAAATAACAGGATCATGGAAGTAGAAGATTTTCAGGAATGAATGCTTCTGTTTGAAACATAATGCAAACATTTCTCTTTCCCTGATTTTACTAGAGGTAGATTATACCCACCTCATTTTTTCTGCAATATTTTAGTGAAGTGATTTAGCAGTTACTCTTGTAAGAGAAGAGCTTTGTCCCCACCTCAAGTTCACGTCCTTAACTGCATCATTCCTTTAAACAGCCCAAGAGGTCACTGAGTTCTAAAAAGAAGGGAGTAGCTTTACTGAACTACCACCATCTTGTGCCACCAATAGTAACATAAATGCAATTTTAAAATATAACAGCAACCCTATTCATTACTTTATTCAGCCTTGCTCCTTTTTAAAATGTCTAAATCCCTCCTTCTCTCCTTACCTTCTGCTAGCTAAACTCAATAAAGCATTTTGAGGTTCTGGGAAAGAAGTCAACTGTGTAAGTTTAATATTTATTATTTAAACTATCCACATCTCAGGCATGACTGTGGCCCCTCCACAAAATCAAGTTTTAAATACCAAATTTCTTTATTTATCATTAGAAATGGAAAACACAAGGCACCTTACACTAATATGATAATCATAAATACTGCAGGTGGGCATCTGTAAGTTTTCACTGTTTTATAGATGCCCACCTTTGACATTAGACCCCAAATCTCTGTTCTTCCCTCACATGGTCAGACTTGTGTAGATAAAGGCAGAAGTGAAGCTTCAGCCACTCACAAAATGTAAATGACAACTGTCTGCAATAATCTGTCCTCAGAGTCCACTCAGATCCACTGGATTTGTTTAAGATCAAACTGAGTTGGACAAAGAATTAGCAGTGTGGCCAAACAATGGCTTGAGTCAAACTTAGAGATCACAAGCCATTTGACTAAACTTGCTGTAAGGCTGGATGGCTTTTCCTCCTGATGGATTTTAGTTCTGCACTCTGGAACAGAAAAGTCTACTCCAGATAGGTGTTTAAGCAAAAATAAGATAATGTAGGAGCTGGATACTGAAAATAATAATCATGAGCATGCAGTAAAGGAATGTACTTTGCAATTCTTTTTGTTAGAACAACAATGCTTTGGGTTGAAAGGAACTTTTAAAGATCATCTAAGTCCAACCCCCCTGCTACGAGTGTGATGTTTCCCTTTTTCCAGTCACTGGGGCCTTCACCTGATTGCCATGACTTTTCAAATATGATGAAGACTGACTTGGCAACTGCATCAGTTCTTCCTGCTCATAATGATTCTCTTGATGAAAAAGGCCATCTGTCAGTATGACAGTATGAGATCACATGGGCAAAAGATGAAGAGTCAATGTCTCATTTAGCAGTCACTTAACCAAAATAAACTTGGAACTCTGGGGTTATCTGCACCTTCATGCTTCCTTGGGAGTTGATAACTTAAGAGCACCTAGGACAGGAGGACTTTCCCTCCTGTGCTTTAAAGAGAGGAACATTTTGTTTCTGATATTACATGCCACTTGATGATGGGAAGGTCCAGCCAAGCAAGAGGGATGGTAACATGCAGCAGAACAGCAGTTGTTTCTGAAATGTGCTCTCTCTGTCTGAGTACATGAACACACACACACCCCATAAAAAAAAAAAAAAAAAAAAAAAAAAAAAAAAAAAAAAAAAAAAAAAAAAAGAAAAAGAGGAAAAAGGTGCCTCATACATCTCCCTGGTGCAAAATTGGGCCTTCTTCAAAGATACCAGGGAATCAAGGCTGTGTCCTTAAAAGCGGTGTCCTTTCTGATGAGGTCTTATCAGAAAAACTGGGCTCAGAGCAGCCAGAGGATTACACGGCCACATCCCCTGCTTGGAGGGCAAGAGGAGAAAGGAAGCTCTTATCTACCCTAAAACAAAGGACCAGCCACTTTAAGCCCTGTTTATATTATCATATAAGACAGCTATTTTTATGGTTCTGTTGCTGCGTCTTCATTGTATCTACACTGAATATTACTAGGACAGGCTGTCATCAGGATGTATTCAAGAATAAGTGGGTTGGAAACACATGCCAGAATACTATTATTTTTAAAGAGTAAATATAGTCAGGCAAATGACCTTTTTATTTTGAAAATATGTATTCAAGAGCCTTCAGTCTTAAGGTCTCATTACAGATGGCAGGCATGTAAGAACAGGCAGTATGCCTTAATTTGCAAGTATTGGGCTAAATGTATGGATAGCTTTGCAAGCAAGTAAATATAAAGTAGACTTAAAAAAACCAAAATTCCAAAAGAAAAACACATTTCCTAGGGCAAACATTTTCAGCAACTGCTGGGATTGGTTATCCTGTCTTCTGGACGATGAAACTAAGATATCTCAGACAACTCCAGACTGTTTCTAACAGATAATGCACTCTAGGACTGCAAGTCCAAGTCCTCCATACTTACCAAAAAAAGGCCTACCTCTGTCTTACACAGAACAAGAATGAAAGTAGACAAAACCCATGATCACCTCCAACGCCAGAAGTGTACCACTCTGGTTTATAGCCTCATCACTTAAAAGTGAATTACCAACAGTAGAGAATTCCTCTTTATCCATGTTCCCATTATCTGAGTTCTTCACAGATTTTTGCCACTAAAGAATCAAAGCTTTAGAGGAAGACACAAACCAGGAATTAATTTGCCATCTCCATTCAAATTTTATGAATCTGGTTTAATGGCAACAAGAAAAACAAAACAAACAACCCCCAAACAAACCACAAGCCCCTCCCACCTCAATCCTCAATACATTTGTATCGCCTGTCACCAAGACTAAACTGTAAGCACAGAGAAATTTCTTCCAACATGTTGATCCCACTTCCCGCTGCACACAGCTGGGCTATGTCTGAGAAAAATCAGCTAATTATTCTGAAGACAAGTACAAGCAAGCCACGGAGGTCTCTGTGCTCATCACAAGTAACAGACTAACCAGTCTCTGTTGGTAATCAGTGTCAGAGCCTGCAAAAGACAGTAAATACCGACTAAGGGCTGTCCTTCCTAGCAACAGAAAGGGTCACAAAGCTTTATTGCTTCTAGCATAGCAAAGAAACATCCATGACGTTTTGACTAGAGTGAGTGTGGTCTCAACTTACCACTCACATCCTGTACTCCTCCTTCCTTTCTGTTATTTGGGGATTATTCAGTAATCCATGTTCTTTCTGGCAGCTTTTCTCTCCTCACATTCACAGAACTGAGGTAATGACTAGATGATAAAGATGCCTTTGTACCTACACATTTCACTAGGAGGGAAAGCCAATAAATGCAGTAACATTACTTGGGCCTGAGAACTTCTTATTTTATTAGCCAGTGTTGTGCAGCCTTTAATTTAACATTTAGGTTAGTTACTACAACAGGTATATTAGCCCCAAACAGGCTCCTTTTAACTGGTTAATAATGTTATGCTGAGAAGATTAAAAAAAAAACCAAAACAAACAAAACTTATTTTATGCTAATTGATCAACTCATGTTGTTAAAGTGGTGGATTGTACTCATCTGGAGGAACAGGATTAGTAAATGCATTTCATTATCTTTCCCAGTCAGGTGTGTTTTCTACAATGTTTTCTAATTAGCAGAGTAGATCTCTGAGTTGCCAACATTAATCTAAGGAACACTTAAGTTCAGTTAGACAAGAAGTCAAAGCTCTTTTTGCTTAGAGAGTAGAGAGGAAACAAGTCAAATGTATATTTATCTTTTTATTATAGTTGCACTTATTTTATAAAGTTTTAAGATATAAGTCCCACTTATGGCTTTACAGGCACTGAGAACATCTGCCATGGTTCAAGGCCATGTCAAGAGGCGTGAGACAGCTCCTCAGCAACCTTTGTTCTGCTAAGTTACAACATGGCATGGATACATCCAGTATGGGTTTTTGTTGATTTTGGGTTTTTTTCCTTGCTACAGGATTAAACTGCAAGAGTGCCTTGGCTTTCAGACTGTTTCTCTTTCCTAAGACCCATTGCTTCCCCACACAGTGAAGAAATCTTTTTAATGCCTCACTTAATAAGGTACACTATAAGCATAATATAAGTTATTTTACCACACTGAACACTACCTACAAGTTTCAGAAAGATCTACGGTTGCCTGAAAATTAGAGGTGAAAGTTCTCCATGATCCTGCATATGTTGATGTTGCTGTTCTGCTGTGTAAAACACAGGAACTCCTTCCTCAGGGTGTTATTCACCCACTACCACATCCATCCAAATTCTGTTAGCTTCTCCACTTCTTCCCAACCTTGTTTAGTTTTATCTCCTGTTGCCTGATGCTGTTTACCTAGCCAAGGATGGTAGTGCAGACAGAGCTTCAGTGAACCACAGCAGTGGTAATGGCAAACACCCTCTGAAGCTTCCAACAACAAATCTGCACAACATAGAGTGAAATATTCTCTCTACAAGATGGATGAAACTGAGGTGACTCTTTAGAGTCATCATTAAAAAGCAAAAATGACAATGTGCACTCTAGTCCTGCGTCCTACCGAAGCCCTGACACCACAGTGTAAGATGAAAAGTGTTTCCCACTTTAATTTGAAAACTGATCAGTTAATTTATCTATTTATCTTCACTTGTTTTGACAAGGCCAGTTAATTTTTAGTGCAGAGAGCAAAGTGGTCTTGTTCTCATCTGCTGAGCTTAGTTTTCAAATCTGTGGATACAGCAGATATTCTTCATGACAAAGAAAACACAACTCTGCCCTTTGACATTTCAAATGAAGTCACTTAGAACTGATTGCGGTGGTGTTTTTGGCAGGTTGGCTTTGGGGGTTGAGGAGTGGGTGTTGAAACATCCAGTTTGCACAATTGGGAAAATAATGAGGACACTAAAAGAAGAAGTTGAAAACGACAAAGGTGGAGTCTCCCTTTTAGCTCTACAAAACAAGCACAGCAATTTCTTTAAGGGTAACACAAACCACACTTCATTGACTTAAACTCCAGCTGCTCACAAACGGTAATTCAGTTCACTCCCAGAAGAAACTGAGATTTGTATCAGAAAATAAGTTTCTTGACCATGAGGATGTAAACCCATGAGGATGAGTCCAGAATCATCAGCACTCCAGAATACGGGAAGTTTCCTGATCCAATAGTAAGAAATTTTAAAATATTTTACTATCAATTATTGTTATATTAATAATATTTATTTCTTAATAATTATAATCTAAGTGGCATGCACTGCATGGGACAGTTTTTAGTAGGACCTCAACTAAGGCTTTCTTATATATGGTGAAAATAATTTAAAATATTAACCCATTGCTCTTTATATTATGAAGATTAAACTTCAAGTTGAAGTTACGTTATTGAAACAGATTTGTCTTAATTTTCTCGTTTATTGACACAAATGACAGAAAGATGTTCAAACACTATTATTGATTTTTGGCACAATGTCATTCTGTGTTCACATCTGTAACCAGAGATCCAACAGCTGAAAGACTACCTTTATTCCACAAAAATTAATTTGGCAGGTCAATGCAAGGAATTAGATAAAAATGATTTCACACAAAATCAGTTCAATAAACTGTTGTCCTAATTAACACTCATCGTTTGGGGTTTAACAAGCTCTAACACAGAAGTTCAGCAGGATGCCAGGAGTTATATAAAGGCTGAGCTTGCCTTTTCACTGTGTGTAGATTGAGCCTTGATGCATCTTTTTTCCTTTTTTTTAGCTAGAGATAAGTGATAGCTGTGACTAGAACATAAAGCAATTATTAATAGTGTTAATGTGTTTTATACACGGATTCTGTGAACATAAGAATCACCTTTCTCCCACCAAAAGCTGTCTGAAATATGGCCTCACCACGTCCCTTTATAAAAGGAAAATATTCTCACTCTCACTTTACACATGGTCTGGTGTTCCAGAAAGGAGCATCAAATAACTACAATAAACATGGATTTTCACAGGATTTGAAGGAAGCTCAGCACGTCTCCAAAGAAGTCCAGTTGTAGGAAACGTTTTACATGACCTCTTACACTCACAGTGCAGTGCCCTGGCGGCCACTCGAAGATGCTATTTGGCTACTTCCACATCATTTACAGGCTAGTACTCTGTTTCACTGCAACCTGGACATTATTTCAAACAAAGGGCTTTTAGCTTTTTTTCCTTTCTCTCTGTTGCCCCCTCCCCAAGTGGTGGCCCGTCCCCTCTGGTGTGGAGGGTGTCTTTGGAGCAGCTAAGACAACGTGACTTGCAGGACTCCCCCAATCCTCCACAACCGAGGGGGAAACGCCGGTGGCGAGCAATCCTGGGGACGCAAAGGACAGAAAACGAAAGCCCTGCTTCCAAATCCTAATTACACTTAGCAGGGATTAAGTAATAACCACTAACCTCTTAAGCTCACAGAGGAGAAACGTGGTCCTGTTTAATTCTCCTCTGCTCCCTGCAGCTCCTTCTTATACAACGCTCCGCAGCTCCGGCATATCAGCGCCCGCACGCCGTATCGCTGTCGCGGCGGCAACACCCCCTCGGCCAGGAATCCAATAAGGCACTGCAGGGGCGGGCTGAAGGCAGAGGCAGCTGGAGCAGGCGCTGAGGCTGGGAGCCTTCGCCCAGGAACCACCCAGAAAGCTGCATGTGGTCCGCAAGAGGCTGGCGCTTCCCCGGGCTACTGGGGAAGGTCCCGCGGTTAAGCTCGCGCAGTGGTCACTCTGATTTAGGGTTTCCAATATGACAAACTACATATCAATAAACCCCGTTTATTCGCTTAATATGGTTCAGTAGCCGTAGCCGTTGAGAAAGAATAGAAAAAAAATATTATCTGTCTATTGAAATCAGTCACAATGGAATGCTGAACTAACCGCAAGGATGCTTGGCAGTATGCCCAAGATAGGGCCAGAAGGAGGAATAAACAGAAGCAACTCATCAGTGTAAAGTGCCAGCTGGGTGAAAGGTGATTTTGGCAGGGGGAGAGCGAAAACACTGACTCAGCCCACGGTGTCTACAAACCCACTGACTCAAGAGGAGGAAGAAAGTGAGCATGTGGAGTAATTAATATAAGTGAGAGGATCACTTAACCAGCAGAATCACAGAGTATTCTGAGTCAGAACGGACCCACAAGGATCAAGATGTCCAACTTGGATGTGAGTGGCCTCTATGGGGATTGAGCCTACAACCTTGGTGTTATCAGCACCATGCCCTGACCAAACTGAGCTAAGAAAATATAATGATAATTAATGAGAGAACTATTCAACTTGTAGCCAATGAATACTGATAGTTTTGTTTGGTAAAACATATAAAAAATGTAAAGTTTTGATGATTAGGCCTTTTGTGGGTTGCCACCTAGCTCCTTACTAGCACAAACTAGAAAAAAGAAACAGAGATTCCTCTCCTTGGTGTGTGAATTGGCATTGCACACCAGGTAAGAAGCCCATGTGAGGGACAACCCCAGCCAGGCACTCCCAGAGCCCACTCATGCAATTGTTTGCAGCCACTGCTACATCAGCTGTGCTTGTGTCTGCCCAGCTGCAGCCACAGGGTTTATGTTGCTGGATGAATCTGTGCTCAGGAAATTGAAAGTTTCAAGAGTGCCAAGTGGGAAAGAAATCACTCTATGGCTGGCTTTGCCCAAGGAGGAGGCATGCAGAGAGCAGCTATTAGGACAGCCCAGGACAGGTGTTAGACAAGTTCTTACTCAAGACTATTTGCCTCCCTTTCAACTGGGATTGCTTCCTGACAGACAACATACTGTGCTTAAGCACTAGCTTTTCCTAGGAGAGACACCTTTTACCCAGATCTTACTCTCAGCCTCTTTACTTGCCATTTCTTATCTACATGCAACAGGACTTTCAGGGGGTTCAAAGATAAAAGCCTGTGAGGGTACAGCTATTTTGCCCAAGGCCAGTAGTTCCTGCAGTGAACAATGAGGATGGTCTGAATTCCACAGATCTTTCTACACCAGGCTGATGGTGGGCATTCATGGAGTAGAACCTAAAGCTGTGTTACGTTGGGAGTGCAGGTACAAAGGATAAAATTCTGTACCCTGTCATCTCAAACATAAAGTAAAATACCTCTGGAGAACTTTTTTTTGTTTTGCACACGAGTGTGCTCAAGTTGACCTGTTTCTGGTAAATCTTGGAGTGTGCTATGTAAAGTAGTCATACCAGAAAAAGCCCATCTTCTTCCCAAAGAAATTAAAAATCCAGTGCATCTCTGGATTCCTTAAATTCTTTATTCTAAAATTCTGCAGGTTGGGATTTTGAGCCTGACATACCCTTATTTCCTTATTTCTGACCTGTTAACTTCCTCATCAGAAAGATGACAAGAATTCACTTGGCCTCCTCCCAGCTACATTTTGTTTGCCAGAGTCACATTTATTGAGTCAGTTATGAAATTTTAACTATTGCAAAACTTCCGTGCTCTAACGTAACTTCAACTGCACATAGGGTTTGTGATGACATTACTATGCTGGTTGTTTCAAATAAGTTATAGGATGTTTCAAAACTCTTTCCATCCCCTCTCAAGCACATTGTATTACCACAGGCTAAAGCACTAATTATAACCCATCAGCTTTAATTACAGTTGTTATGCAACTGAAATATGGAGGAGCTCCAGAAAGTAACTGAAAAATCATACACGAAACTAACAAGCAGGAAGTTTAAAGTCTGAAGGTCTTCAACAAATGTGTGGTATTACATAAAGGAGGATTGGCAGACCAGGAGATACAATATTTAAACATATACATTGCGAGTTCAACATATAGGACAGTTAATGACTAGCATGTGAGTGTTTGCTTAGCATAAAGTAATGAATCAATTAGCATGTGTTAGGAAACCATAACGCATAGCAGAACATATGAAAGAATGCATATGGGAGTGATTAGAGGCAGATGTAACTCAGAGCCCTTGGATTCAGTAACCATGCTCCTATTTGTACAGCCACTTGATCTACAGGATGTGAGACCTGTTTGATCTCATCATTAATCTTGTCAAAAAAAAAAAGAAAAACCCACCTACTTTTCAAACGGATCAGATCCCAAAACCAGACAGAAGCGGCACAACACACAGCCAAAGAGGAGGGCAAAACTGCCTCTTTCCACCATGCCTGTAGCTAGGTTAGCTTGAACCAGTCCTGTACCTACCTGCTGTTTGATCCCCGTATACAGAGACAGTAGAGCTCCCTCTGCCATAGGATTGTTTATTTATTCAGGCAGCTCGATAAAAACCCCAGCTTTTAAATGAGCTCCAGACCTGGACAAGATGGGGGTTGGGAGTGGTTCCTCCAGTGGTGGAACAAGATATGGGCTCTGAAGGACACATGTGTGGCTGTGAGATGAGTGGCCAGCATGAGTTGGATCCCCAGGGTGGTGACAGTGTGCAGGGGAAAATGCCAGCCTGGGAAGAAGCAACAGCAAATAGCCCCCAGCATGGACATAGTAATACTGGCTGTCTGTCTTTCCATATGGAAATAGCAAAGAGGGTATCTATAAATACTAAGTACCTTTCAGTACCAATAAAGCTTCAGCAAAATTGTATGGGTATTGCACAGCTTTCATCATTGCAAAATTACCAGGAAAATAGGCCAGCAGGAGTAGTTAGGCCAACATGGCATAGCTGGGAACTGAAGACAAGTTTTTGGCACAAAATCTTTCTTCATGTCTGAAATGTATGAAATAGATTTTCAGAGAGTAATGAGATATGTAGGAGTCAGACCACCCTGAAGGTAAAGGCAACTGATTTTCAGAAAGAAGGGACAGTAGTGGAAAGGCAGGATGAGAGAAAGAATTAAAAAACTTGCAGCTTAGCATACAAAAGAGTCGCTTAACAGGGCTTCTTAGGAGTGTCAGAAGAGCCCGGGCCATTCACTCCCTTTTTTGTTTTGTATTTCTCGTCTCTTTCTTCATCAAATCTGCATACCCTTGGTTCTGCTGATTGTCTTTCCATACCTTCCACAATTCCAGCAGTGTTACAAGTCCTAGCAAGCAGTTTTTTAAATTAACTTTAGCGACAATGTAGCAACCATTCACTTGTCACTATTTTGTCAGAAACAACTAAGCAATGTAATAATGTAATCAGCTCCTGAGGGTAGATGTTGAGTGAAAACTACTAAGAGCCTGCCATGGGACGAAACAGTTTTATTTCGAAGAATGAAATAGTAGATAGTATTCCACTAAATAACAACAGTAAGGCAAAAGGTATAAATAAGAAGCTGGAAGCTACTTGGATAACAGAACAAACCGGCTCGGCAATAGCCGTGAGAATAATGCCTGACTCAACTTCTCAGCCAAGAAGCACATACAATAAATGTCAAAGCAGGTAGGATGCACTAAGGAACAGCAGCAGAACACGCTCTGACATTATTGGTACACTCATAATTTAATTTCAGATGAATCAAAACCAGGAGCCAAGGCGTGGGATCACGTAATCCAGCAGTGCTCTCACACACACTTAACAAATGCCACAGCCTAAGTGCTGAGCTCAGGGACAGTGCTGGACAGCTCGCTTAAATAAACTCCAGCAGGGACACCAGCTTACACGGAACAATGGAGATGGATAAATCTGGAATGAAGAAGATGAGCTAAAGACAGCAGTGATTAAATTAAATATTAATATCACTGTGTGGAATCAGATGGCCAGATTAGATCCAGAATTTTCTTTGGGGATTGCTGGACAGACACTGTTGTTTTTTCAGTTTTATCTGACTGCACAAGAATGGTTTTATGGTGTCCCTTGGATCAGGGCTTGTCCTGGAAAAAAATAATAATAAAACACCACAAAAGAAAGCAGATCCCTGGCAGCAAGCTCAGGTGTGGTCTGGATGACCAGCATGGAGCTGAGGGGATGTGGGTTGTGGGGAAGCCTGTGCAGCAGCACTGGCTGGGGACCGCACCTCTCTTCACAGGCCTCCCACAACTCACCCTGCAGCCGAGGCCATGACTGTGGGACATCTGCCACCTCCAGCGAGGCACAGACTAAGAAAACCCTCAACCCTGCCATTGAGAAGAGGGACCCTCAGAAAATGCTGCTTGAGGCATATAGGCAGCCCTAGCGCTGCCGTGACACGATACAATATAAGAAAGATATTAAGCTATTGAAGAGTGTCCAAAGGATGGCAGTCAAGTAGGTGAAGGGCCGTGAGGGAAAACCATATGAGGAGCAGCTGAGGTCACTTGGTCTGTCCAGCCTGGAGGAGACTGAGGGGAGACCTCATCAGAGTCTACAATTTTGTCGTCAAGAGGAGGGACAGGCACTGATCACTTTTCTCTAGTGACACGACCCGAGGGAGTGGCCTGGAATTCTATCAAGGGAGGTTTAGGTTGGATATTAGAATAAAATTCTTCCCCCGAGGGTGGTTGGGCACTGAGACTCCCCAGGGAAGTGGTCACAGCACCAAGCCTGACACAGTTCAAGAAGCATCTGGATAACGCTCCCAGGCACGTGGACTCTTGGGGCTGTTCTCTGCAGGAACGTGAGTTGGACTCGATGGTCCCCGGGGGTCCACTGAGTCGCCACACAGGCGATGCTGTAACACCCCTTCCCTTCCCTTCCCTTCCCTTCCCTTCCCTTCCCTTCCCTTCCCTTCC
>VZTN01035840.1:48667-63166 GCA_013400515.1 Erpornis zantholeuca | reverse complement strand
AAGGTGGCGGGGGTCAAACCAGGGGCACTGAGCGGTGGCATCACGGCGAGGGCAGCAGTGCTGTGAGGCGAGTAGGGGCTTGCTCAGTGACCCCGAGAGCCTGAACACATTTCCCTTCGGGTCCTGTTAATGGTAATTGATGTTGAGATACACCTCGGCCACCTTCAGAAGGTGCAAGGGAAATTTATCTAGCAAGCTACAAAGAAAGCCTGATACACAGAGAATAATGTGGCAGAAAACATCTCTTGTTGCTTAAAAGAGGCACAGGCCCATGCTTCTGTGCCCTGTTCTGTGGGGAACTCGGTAGCAGGAGCATTGCCAGAGGAAATATGAAGCGGTAAGGCGAACAAAAAGGGAGTTGGTTGCAGTAACTCATCCACATGGTAAGGAATCTACAGTCAGGTCTACTTTTATATTCAGCTACAGCTTGTGAAGTGATCAGGTTGTCTTGAGCAGGTTTAATGTTCAAACACTGCAAGGGAAAGGGATTGCTATGTTTCTTCCTCTATAAAAATTGGAACTTTCCTGTTTAAGTCTGTTCTGATCACTGAAGCGAGCAAGATTTCCCCTATCCCTTTTTATTAGTGAGGCTGGGTGCTCCTGCTTTCCAGCCTAGTTGGTTTCTTTCTGCTCATTCACATGAACTCCTTAGGTGCAAGAAGAGAGCATGCAACATGAAGAGTGGCCTGGGTTGCTTCTTGTAGAGCCAGTTTTTGATGAATTGAAGTGTTGGAACAAATTTTAAAAACCCCTGATCCAGCCTCAAAGGCCGGAGTAATAGCAGGCTGCGGCAGCAAGGTGGCCCTGTTCCACCGCCCAGCTGAACATCGTGCTGTACCTCTTGCATCAGGCTTAGGGATCAGCTGGCTTTTTAAAAGTTGGTTTTTCCAGTGCATCAAGGTTTTCTGGACATGGCATGCACTGCAGCTGCACAGTCCAGCAGTACGATGGGAAAAGTGGCATGAGCACCCCCGTTCCAGCAGCAACTCCTCAGACCTGCACTTAAATCCAGTGTTAAACTGCAACTACTCTTTGTTTTGAGTCTCAGCTTTGGCTCAAATTTGAACAGTAAACCGATGTTTCATATTGTGCAGTAGCCCGTGTCAGGGGTTCTCAAACTTGACTTGGGGTGTGGTAGAGAAAGATGCATGCATGTTGACAGATAACAAAATATTGCCTTCCTGCCTAGAGACCCTTTTGTGCTAGTTAAGACTTGGCAAAAGTTACTGCCCTCACTATCTCAACTTAATTATTTTTAAGTGCTAAAATATCCCAGATCAGCCAAATTCCATTAAACATGAAGTGCAAAGCAAAGTTATCTTAAACGAGCAACATACCAATTGTAAAGTTGTTGCATTTATTCCCCTGAGGAAGAAAGGATTCTCATCAACAGTGGGGTGAAGAGGTTAGCCAAACTTAATGTGTCATTTTTTTGTTAGATGAGCTTTAACTGAGACTACTGTAAACTGAATGAAAAAACATGAAGAAGGGAGATAAGGAGCTTTTGGGATTAAAAATAAAAATAAACCCCAAAGCCTTCATTACTGTCTTACAGCTTTTTCTAAGTACTATTTTGCTGTTGCAGTTCTGATATTAATGAAGTGTGCATGGATTATTGCTGGGTGTATTTTACTTCAAAGCTGGTTATTCCCCAGAAGTCAGAGGCTTTGCATGTCTGTTAATACAGTACTTTCCAGGCCACTTTTCTAATACAAACTTCGGGGTTTTGACTCAGTGCCAGAGGAGCAAAATAACATCCTTACCTTTGCAGCTGTGACCACAACATAAAATCAAGCAGGAAGAAGAGTTGATGCTGGGGGTTGTTTTCGCTGCACTTTAAGGCACCTTAAGAGTTGGAGCTCAAACAAAGACATGAGCCCACGCACACCCTCCCTAAGCAACGTGGCTGTTAAGGCACTTGGCCTTTCTTTTATACCTGCCCCAGTTTAGCCAGCACAGCTCCCTCCATGTGAGCATTGCTGTCACACAGCAGCTTCGCCCATTTGCCTGTGCTGCCTTACCCAGTCTGCAGCACAGCCCTTGGAGCAGCTCTGAGGGCACTTTGGTGGCAGCCCAGATGTGGTTGTTCTGAGAATTAGGAGGAGGCTCTAGGCACATATCTGAAGGCTGGCTGCATCAACTCTAGATAACTTCTGTGTGTGTAGACCTCTCTGCTTGTCCAATTCCCAGCTGTACAAGTGCCACCAAAACAGAAGTCAGCAAGCGATGTGTGTGAATACCTACCTTGCTTGCGTATTCAAGCAAGTGGGAGGGGAGAGGAGGAAGAAAGGCACTTAGCTGGATTTTTCTATTTCTCCGTACTGCTGTTTGTGACTCAGTCTACAGTTTTGAGATGTAGTTTTGCATAACTGAGGAGGTTGCAGAAAAAGGCTACATTACGTCTCAGTTTCTGGAAGGAGTGGTTGCGTGACCATCAGGCTAGTGTGGGAGCTAACCTCTTGAAGATGTAGTTTTACTTTTTTCTACTCAGTATATTGTAAGGAATAGAAGGTTCTTGAGAGTATACTTCTGAAAAGTTACCTGAAACACAAGAATACTAGAATATGTTAGTAAAATTTCAAGTTATCAGTTCATAATTACTTCTTAGTCTTTTCCCTGTTGTGAGCCACTTGAAAAAGCATCACCAGATACTTTGTACTGACATTTGTCTTTTAGCATGTTTCGGGGATCCTTTTTGGTATTAGAATGTCTTAAGTAACAGAATACTTTCATCTGCTGTGGTGGAGTGGTGGTTTTTTAACAACTGCACAGCAGTAATAGCAGTTGAATTTAACCACGCCAACCCCCTTCCCCCAAGGCAGAGTAATTTGCTTTTCTTGGTGTTTAAGTGTTTTCACTAAGTGTTTGCATAGCATACCACCAGCTAAAATACATAGTCCCTGTTTCCAGAGCTGTCTCAGAGTACTCTGCATATCTTCAGTACACAGCAGATAATAGGGGTTTTGCCTTGCCTTTCTTACCCCTCCCTACACCAAATAAAAAGTCAATCCTGCTATTAATTTGATCACTACATGAAACATAGTAAACCCGATTATCCATTACATCAAAATATATTCTGCCATCATGTTATTAGACCTCTTATAAATCAAACTGGAGGCGAGTGAACAGGGAATGTTTTCTTTTTTTCATATCTGTAGCTGTATCTGCTTTGAAGATTGGCTTTGTAAGCTTCTCCCATTAGCTAACAAAGAGATAGAAATCTTCCACATCCCTGTGTGCCTTCTCCAGATGTGGATTAAGTTCATTAATGGCAACAGTAATCTCCCAGACTGTCTGACAGGTGGTGATCTGTGCACCAGCACTAGTGCAGATTCTCACTTTGATGATGTTAAATGAGTGAGCAGCAAGAGCATGGGTTTGAAGCAGATTGTCTCCATGTACTGCACTTTGACTTGAACATGAAGTTTTCAGATGGATCACCAGAGGTTGCACCACCAGTGAATGCTCAACACTCTCCACAACTCATAGGTGGGAAAGTCCATGAGGGCAGGCAAGAGCTAACCTAAACAAACCACACACAGAACCCATAATGGGAACACAGCCCTCAGCATCAGGTATTTTCATTTGCAGACTCTTGCTTATTCCTGATATAGACATAGCCAGCAGTAATTATAAGAATCCAGTCTAGCATTAAAATAGTTAAAATTGACATATTGGACTCCCCCAGAAGGAAGACCCATAAGAAATGGGGACATCCATAGGGAAATTTGATCCAACAGAAGTCTCACAATCCCAAAGACTGCACACCACTCCTTTTCAGTCTTTTAGCACTCTACGAGAGCCTCTACCACTGGTTGTGTGGTATTGGTGAACACCGCAAATTGAAGGTGGAAACACAGGGTGGTACACCAAGATCTGGACGACTCGAAAAGACAGGATCATCTAGAAAACATTCATTTCAATATAACATGAGAGATCCATCACCTGAGGCTGGGAAATGTGTGTAGGGTACCGGGGACGTAGGAGAAAATAAAAGGAGTACAGAGGCATTCGTGCATACAGAGTGACTAAACTGCCAAATGATAATTCAGTTTGGCAGGTTATAAGTAAACAGAAGGAATGCAAGTCTTGCCAGAGATAGAAATAAATATATTTGTCCTGTTCATGGCATAAGAGAACCACAAAAGAAGTTTTAACATTAAAACCAGGCACAGAAACATAAGTTGAAAGGTTAGAGAATTGTAAGAACTGCTCTGGAAAGCATGTGAGATAAGAGTGATTAGGATTCATTTGATAGGTTTAGAGGAAAATCAGATACTTTCCATACAGGTGTGATTTTTTTTAGAGATTGCTGCTGGCCTTTTTTAGAGATTGCTGTTCAGCCTACTTGGGAAAAAAGTATAAGCCAGTAGGAAAATGTGAGGTAAAAAGTCAAGAGTAATGTAGATGGACACACAGTGAGGAAAACAAGTAATGAAATACCTTATTTAGCAGGATGGGTTTTTTCCTGAGGCCTAAAAATGAAGAACCATATTATCTTGAAAATCCTTCATGTCTTGTCAGCAAAATGCAGACATCACGTAATCTTATATATAGCTTTGCGTACTCTGATCTCTGGTATAATTTTCTTCTGGCCCCTTGACAAAATTAAAACCTCTTCAAAATGCGTACTTAGCATCTCTTCAGTGGCCTTCTCTGTAAGTACCCATGCCAAGAAGCTGAGAGAATGATTTTTCCTCTGTACTGCCTGCTCACCATTATCTCCAGCCATAATAAAGGCAGACTTTGGAGAAATGTTTGCCATATTTGGTGGTACTGGTTGTCCAGTATCTTATTAATGAACATTCTGAGGAAGGAGACACAGCCTACCTGTTTACACGAGTGACATGGCACTGTTTTTGCATTACTTAAGTATCACACATTTAACTTCTAATAAATAAAATATTTAGGCTTGAATTTTTGCCTTGGCACATTAATACCATCTCTCCTTAGGATCCCAAGAGCAGCAACATGATGTAGTTCATACACAATCAGATTTTGACCACCGAGTTTAGATGGAAGAAAGTTGTTGCTTATTGCAGTAGGACTGGAAAGCAGCTGTCAGCACTTAGAACTACAATATGAGCTGTGTGCGAGTTATTAGAACTGTAGCTATCTAATCTTAATACTGGCATCCAGGAACATTTCCTTGGATTTTACTGGACACATACATTTGTGGACACAGCTGTACAAGCACTGAGAGAGAAAATGACAAGCCTACGTGTTCCAGAGCCTGCACTACAGTTAAAAACACAGCATGCTAGCATAAGTGAAAGGGAGAGCTGGTATGTGCAACTTGATCATTACATTTGGTCTAGCAGTTGCATAGACACAAAACTGCTCTACAAGTGCTGGTTTGCTCTCGTACAACATTTCTACACGTAGCATGGTTACAGAGCCCGTCTTAAGAGATGCTTTAGAATGAATTGTACTTCTAATATTTCCTGTGCTGGGTAGAAGTACCTTAAGAAAGTGGAAGCCATCACACACCACTTTGAAAAGGGTAATTAATAGCTTACCAAGAGCCCCATATACACCACATAACAGTCTTCAATCCTTGTCAAAAATAAAACTGTATCAAAATTTGAAGTCTAGAACATTTTCACTTAGTTTCCTACCTAAAGTATCTGTAGGTTTCTGCTTTAAAGTGACTCTTCTTAATACTAGAAGCTCACAGGTACCTTCTCTCAAATTTTGGTGCCTCCCCCTTGCTACTCTTTTTTTCCTTTCTTCTTTGAGCCTCATGGGTGCAAAGCTTTCAGTTGAATTAACTCTGCTTTAACCAGAAGTGGTGAGGAACATGTTTGTCTGAATCTTAATCTTGCTAGGTATGAAAGACTAATGCTTAAAAAAATAAGTTGCCTAAATTTCTGTTGCTTTGGGAGTTTGGGGTTTGTTTGTTTGGTGTGTTTTGATTTGTTTTTCCAGTCAGAATTCCATAGGCTTCTGAGTAAATTAGTTGAACTCCAGAGGTGTACCCTGTTAAACACAGGATGTTTGCTTCCCATGTTTATTAGAAAATCTACAGTGATCTCCACACAGCTTCCATTTTATTGGAGTTTTGCCACCAACTTAAATAGGTAGCTCAGGTCCAAGTTCATTAACAGAATGGAAAGGTTTACTCCAAGTGTGGGATGTAGTAGAAAGATTAGAAGCTGAGCAGTTGACTTTACATGGTGAGCATGCCCAAGCTTGATGAGGTTATTTCCTGAACCTAAACTATAAACAAGGAACTGTGCGAAGTTGCAAACCTGCATATGGGATGCATCTGCTGGAAATTATGACAAAAACTAACATTCTTCACCTCACTGAAGTCAGTGAAACATTTTCTGTGTACTTTATTGGAGCCAGGATTTTGCTGTAGGCACTTTACACTTTAACTTTGCAGGAATTAGTGCACACTGCACAGTAAATACCTCTGAAAAATGTTTTAGCTCCTCTCCTCCCCAGTTCTCCCTTTTTCTTTAGGCTGAGTTTTAAATTGGTTTCCTAAACCTTTTCTATCTCCATTCCCCTTTTTAAATCAGAAACTGAATAGATACCCTTTCAGCATTCTTCTTGAGCAATACCAATGGCATCACTTTTACACTGTATTAATCATGATGCAGAATAGTATGATGGCTTCCATCAGAATTTCAAAGCACTTAACAAATATTAATTAAGTATTGCTTTCCTGTGAAGTATGTAAGTAATTAATTTTATAAGCCAATGCCATTTAAAGGAGAGAGAAGGGTGGTTTCTCGTCAGTATACAGCCTCTTACTCGTTTACAGTTATTTTCTTCCTGGGTGTCTAGACTCAAAATAAGTTCCTTATGCAGCTTTTGTAATGGCCTCAGTAACAGGAGCATTTGTGAAGCTAATCTACAAGACACCTCTTGTATTTCCATTATGTGAAAGCATGTCCTCTCGGATTCATTGTCAAATGTAATTGTTGTAAATCAAATCAGTAGAGAAGGCAGGTGAAGAATTCGAGACTTAAGCTCCAGCCCTGTCTTCACTTCATCAGAGCAGGTGTTCCTAAACTTTCCGTGTCCTATGTTTGCTTTTGTGCAGGTAGCAAAGGACTTCCTAGATGCTGCAGGCTTCCTTTTCCCAGACACATTTACTCTTTGCACCTGGAAATCACATTTAGGCAGATTTTGAGGGCTTCATAAATTTGTTTGGGCTTTCCAGATATGTGATAGCTGTAGAGAGCAGACACTTCTGAACTGGTTGCTGCATGCCTGGGAACTCTACGTGTCAGCACTGTGAGCACACACAGCAGTTACAGGACATGAACCCCCTCACAGGAGCAGCTCTGTGTTTGTGCTGTGCTGTCCAGCCATGCATATGAAGTGCAACACATCAGAAATAGCTGACTTGATGTAGACATATCGTGCAGCTGCTAAGGCTATGCAGTCTGCCCCATGCTTTCATGGGGAAACTACACAGTTATTTGCATATAGATTATACATCCCCTGCTCTTATGTGTTTCAGCTGCTGCATATGTACAGTTTTTTCTACCTCTGAAATCCTCTGCAGACCTATGGGATGTCTACTGCTCTAGTTTGCACCCTGATATACACACTCCTCCAAAGACCAGGACACTTACTTGTTCCACTTCTTTGAATTCCCCCTTCCTTTCTAATAACAAGTCCTTGCAGTAAGACAGTTCTTCCATGAGACACTCTCAGACGATTTCCGTTTGCAAAGAGAGATGTGGGAGTCCCCAGTCCTTTTTCCCTCCCCAGGAGTCCTTGGTCTTGGTAATTCTGCTGACTACCATGCACTGGCTCTGACGTGTGTTGGATCTCTTCATTAGCTGCTTTGACCTATTAGCCTGGAAGAAAAAACAGCAGAAAGATGGGTAGCTTTCACTGGCATAGTGAGTTAAACAGCTGACTAAAAGACAGATGTGAGGTAGAGGATCAACAGACTTGCCAATGATACCAAGCTGTGAGGTGTAGAAGGAAGTGATGACACTTGACAGCCTTGAGAGGTAAGCCTGTGTGAACCTCATGAAGTCCAGCAAGGCCAAGCATAAGGTGCTGCAGATGGATTGGGGTAATCCCAAGCACAAATCGGCTGGGCAGAAAATGGACTGAGAGCAGCCCCGGGGAAGAGTTGGGGGTGTTGGTTGATGAGAAGCTTGACATGACCCAGCAATGTGCACTTGCATTCCAGAAATCCAATCGTGTCCTGGGCTGCATCCAAAGCAGCATGGCCAGCAGGGCCAGGGAGGGGATTCTGCTCCTCTGTTCTTCTCTCATGAGACCATATGTGGAGTGCTTTGTCCAGCGTAAGAAGGACATGGACCTGTTAGAACAGATCCAGAGGAAGGCTACAAAGATCCTCAGAGGGCTGGAGCACCTCTCCTGTGAAGACAGGCTGAGAGAGTTGGGAATGTTCTGCCTAGAGAAGAGAAGACTCCAGGGAGACCCTGGAGCAGCCTTCCTGTACCTGAATGGGACCTTAAGAAGCTGGAGAGAGACTTTTTACAAGAGCCTGTGATGATAGGACAAGGGAAAATAGTTTTAAACTCAGAGTAGGTTTACATTAGATACTAGGAAGAAATTCTTTACTGTGAGGATGTTGAGACATTGGAACAGGTTGTCCAGAGGGATGACCCATCTCTGAAAGTATTCAAGCCCAGAGTGGATGGAGCTTGAGAATCCTGATGTAGTGGGTAGCATCCCTAGCCATGGCAGGGGGTTTGGAACTAGGTGATCTTTGAAGTCCCTTCCAACCCAAATGATTTCTGTGATTCTGTGATCAGGTTACTACTGAGCTGTTGCATGTGCAGCTGGGGGCGTGACAAAGAGGTTGAGAGACCTGACCTCTCACTTTAGCAAGTGACTTGTTACATCAGCTTAGCTGTCTGTGAAGTGATAATTCGATTTGTTTCTTTTACAGAACAGAGGTCCTACATGGCCTCTTTTTTCCTTGGAGATGTCATTCAGTCCGGGAAAATTTGGGTGGATTCACACTTTTTCATCACAACACCGCATTAGAATCATATATTTAGAATAGTTATCAAGGATTTTCTATATTGTTTTCCTACAGGCATTTGCATATAAACTTTCTTCCATATGCTTTTGTGGCCTCACACCAGTTGGGTTATTTGTTTTTCACTGCTATTCATATGTTGGAGGCTAAAACCATTGCTATAACCATTGTCGCCCTGAAATTAAGCCTTCTAATTTGGAGTCAGAACTGTTCGGGTTGTTTTGAAAAGTCACTCTGGAGTTCCCACGAAATCCTTCACAAACAAGATGTGTTTCTCTAACTGTCTTTCTTGTTTTTCATTCCATTCATGATAAAAGAGGTTTTGATGGACTTCTGTCCAAACCAACGGAGATGGATAGGAGAAGATCTCCCTATCTAATCCATGGGGTCTCAAAGAATTGTATAAAAGCTGTGAAAAATAAAACTTCCTTCTTCTTCTTTGGACACCTCAACCTGTGCGTGTGTGTTTGTCCGTTTGCGCTCTCGAGTGACAACCATGGTTCATAAACCTCTATGATTTTTAAACATGCTTATTCTGATTCTGTGTTATCCTCAAAAAACTTTGAATCCATTGTCTTGCTCCATTGAATTAGTTTCAAAATTGTCCCTAAAGCTAAATATACCTCCCGTGTTGTGTGGAAACTGCTTTGAAATTAAACAGAAATTTGAGAAGTTTCTGTTGGCTGCCTGAGAGAGTGAAAGCACATGAAATATTCGTCCCACCCCCCTGGAAAATTGAGAAATAAATGAGAAATAAGTAAATAAAGAAATCATTTTTTTTCCCCTACTCCCTAACTTCCAACTAGATTTTAACTGGAAGAGCAGAAAATCACACCATGATGAAATTCTGATTTTTCCTTCAGTATTGTTCAGTGCATTAATAAAGCAGTTTAGACACCCATCTGCCACAGTGGTGGAGCTCAGAAGATCAAAAGAACATTCTCATCTGCTTGACACACACACACCCAGTGTTCATTCATTAATGGCATACTTTTAGCATAGGTTATAACTGTACACATTGTACAACAAAGCAGTGCCATGAAGTCCTCTGTCCCTAGGGAACAGAAGAAGCAGGAAAAAAAGTCTGGTTGATTAAAGCATTCTCAGCAGCTGAGAACATCCCTAACACTGACACATTTTACTGTGAACTTTGAAAGGGTGGGAAGAATAACTGCATACCACCATCTTCATTTGATGGTATTGTTCAGAATGAATCCCCCACTGGTAGAATAATCCCTGATAAAAGGCATTCTAGCTTTCAGAAGTCATGCACTCAAAGCATACACAGTGGGGGCATGTTGTAGTATCAGTGCTCCATGAAATATGCACAAATTGGTTTGGGGTTACCCATCTGTTTTGATGACAGAAAGTGAAGGTCTAGATATGTGTGTCTTAAATGAAATATGACCAATTTTAGGTTCTGAAGTAAAAGAGAGTTCATCCTTCCCTGGCAGAAGAAAGAAACAAAACCCATTGTGTTTTTCCTGATACTTATTCCATAGGGTCTCTAGTCTAAAGACCTAAACTTAACTGAAAATCAAAAAGCTTGTGGGGGTGGAACTAGACAACGTTTAAGGTCCCTTCCAATGCAAACCATTCTATGATTCTATGATTTGCTTATTGGTTTTGAAATTTTAGAAAATAAATTTTCTCACCTCTAGTTTAGGAAAATCCCAGTTGTAATGAGGTTAACTGGGCAGATTCCAGATCACACTCATTCCTTGCATGGTGGCATTGACTTAGTGGCAGAGCACCAGAAATGAATCTGGCCCTTTCTCTCTGTGAAAGTGAAAGTGTGTTAGGCAGGCATTTCAGCACGCAGAGTAACGTGCCTTTGGGTCTTACACAGCTAATCCTCTTTATACTTTGCTGACTGTAACCTGCTTAGTCTTACATGAAATGTATTCGTCGTCTTTTCCTGAGCCTGGTCCAAATCCTGTTTTAGTCAGTGGAAAGAGTCCAGATATTTTTTCAGTAGTTTTGGAGCTGACTGTATATGAACAGCTGGTGTAGCACTGAGTCTTCTAGTTGAAAGACAAGGAAAATAAGCAGCACCAAACCACATTGGACTCGGCACTGTATTAAATATATAAATGAAAGTAATGCAAAACTTGTAAAACCAGACTGGACAAAACACTCTGAAACATGCTGCAGGGAACAGTCTAGTGCTAGCAGGGGAATAAGTTAGCTATTTAATGATTTCTTTTCCATAGCTTTTATTTTTCCATGCATTCTGTAATGTAACAGTACTTTTTTCTCCTTGGGCAAATAGCTGTCAGACAGCAGCACTGGAATGAGAACATATGTAGTGTTTGCTTTTATCTTACATTACAAAAGAAGTATGAATACCTTGTGTTATTCCAAGTATAAAATTACAGGTGTCAAATCATTTGGTGCTTTAAATGCTGTGCCAGAAAAGTAATCCAGTAAAAATAGCTATGTCCTGTCAAAGCTGAGCAGTTAATATTGTTATTAAAGTTTCTTGCATGGCTCCAGTGGTGTAAGATGACCCAAAACAAGTGTAAGAGACCAGCAAGAAACTTGCCTGGAATCACCCAGAGTATAAAAAGACAGGAGGATGGAAATGAGGTAAACCTAATGGCCCAAAGTGAGAATCTGCCTAGTCTGATTTACAGTTGCTTTGAACTTTAAAAATGCTGTTAAACAAAAGCTGGTTAACATCTATGGGGCTGAATCTTACCCAGAGATCCCAGTGCGTTAAATTAAAGAGTGATTTGTGCTTGGTTCTGGGTAAGTATGTGGTTGACCCTCTGTCATAAGGGGCATACCATTTAAAAAATAGAAGAATATTTAGCTGGAAAGGTTGAAGAATTTTATCATCTCCACATTACAGGTGGGAGTGTAAAACAGGGGTGAAGAAGGTTTGGCAGGGTTAAACAGTCAGGGTTTGAGTTGTCTCTGGCACAGAACCCCTAAGTCCTGTCAAGTGCTGTGCAAGCAAGGCCATCCATACCTAACTGTGGTATGGATGTGAAGTTGTGAATAAATGTATGTGGTGAAGTTTGCTGCAGACCTGAAGTAAAAAAAGAGATACAAGAACAGGTCATAGCAGAGCACAGCATGAGGTTTTGGTATCTGAATTTCTCCTCAAGAGATCACCAAGAGTCACACACTTTATGCAACTTCTGGAAATTAGGTTAATACTTCCGTTGTCCATGCCACAAAAGCCGGGACAGAAGAAATTTTATGCAGTAGATTATGTCTACTAGGGGGCAGAAGAATTACTGAGTTTAATACTCTTTTTCAGGTCTTCAGAGCTACAGTGAAACCTGGACAGACAGCCTGATTTGCTAAATTGGGAACATGCTGCTTCAGAGAGTAGGGATGTTAGGGAGCTAATTAAAGGACATAGCAGCTGACAAAGTGAATCTTTAATCCCTGTCAAATCCCTGGAGTTTATGACCAGTGTGAAATAGATCATATAGAAATGAAACTTTTACTCCGGAATTCTTATGTTTCCAGATGAGATGCGTTGACTTCCATGGTAATAATCAGAACATATTTTACTTAAAATTTTCAGGATGAATTTTGGCTGCCTTGAAAATCACTCCCCAAATCCTAGGTCTCCTCCCCAGCTTGAAAAGCACGGGAGTCATATTCATTGTCCACACTGGTATTTTAAGTAAGTGGCATGAAGGGTGTGTCAGGCTGCATAGTATGCTGCTGAACAGCAGACCAAATCCTGGTGCTTAGAGGCTGCAGTTGTGCTAAAAGGTCAGAAACACCAATGACATGTAGTGCACCAAAACTTGCCCATCCTGAGGTAGTCAGGAACAGTCACATGTGTTGATTTACAGAAAAACTTCGTTTGGTTCATCTTTTTTTTTCTTTGCAAACCACATGCTCTTGCTGAATGTAAATATCTCATGCTGCAATGATTAAGTCCATTTTAGGTTCTTTTCCATTAATCTGCAAAAAGACTGTGCCAAAACCTAGAATCTGCTCTGAAGAATAAATTGTGGGGTTTTTTTTAATTTCTGAAAAAAAGAACTCTGCAGTAGGTTGCCAGTTAGTACATCAAAGGATGCATCTAGTGTACCTCGGCATGCTGTAACGTGAGCTATTTGTTCAGTAGTTAGCTCTAGTTAACTAACATGACTATTCATTCTAAAATAAGCACTCAGGCAGTGTTTGCTCCCAGGCAAATACTTGTTCTGCTACAGTTCTTTCTCGGCTCAGCTGCCTCTGATCCCCTTTGCAAGTGCCGAAGTTGTTCGCCTTTGTAGTCATGAGAGTTAATTACCACTCATTTTGTTCACTTTTCTGCATGGCCAAAAGCTTTTATGTCTTTTACATGATTCGGGAGTGGAAAGACTCGCCTGCATTAAGGGACTGTTCCTTATGCAATATGTGATTAATAGTTGCCAAGAAGTGGTCTGCCACATGTGTGCTGGCAGGTTGGTGGCTGTGCAGCTGCACTGTAATTACATAGCTGGGCTGGTTAAGCACAGTGCATCTGATGGTGGAGATAGGCTCCAGAGCCCTGCAGGAGATCGAGGTTAGGTAAACTGGGCCACCTGGGATGTGGTGGCTAGATGTAGCATCTGGGGACAGAGCAGATGGATCTGCTGGGGATGAAGTCTAGACATGTGGAGAGAACACCTAGGAGCCATGCTATTGGGGCAGTGAGTAAGGAATGGAGGAAGAAGTTAATAGCAGGCTAAAGCAATTAATGTAGCAATCAGCTGTGCATAGCGTGGGCGTTTGGTCTTGGGCTGAGCTCCCTTAGTTTTGGGAGTGTTGGTGTAGTAGGAGAGGAGCATATATTATTGTTTAGTTTTCATATCAGTCCAAGAAAACTAGGTTTATCTCCCAGCCCGAAAGCATTGTACTCACAGACGTGGATATTCAAACACAGTGCTCTTTAGAGGTTGTGGCCTGCAGTAGCAGGAAGCTCAGCAGAGACCACATAGTTTTAGTATCTCTAAGCTCTGGTGTTTTTTCCTTGAATTATATTTTTCCTTTTCAGCTAAACAAACCATAGCAAAAGCCTTTCACTGTGTGCTAAGATATTCTCAAGTGCTCTTGTTTCCAAGGGTGACTTTACTGGGGGCAGCGATGCAGTCTCAGAACAGAGCTCTTACGTGTCCCAGTTACAGAATTACTTCCCGTGCTGCTGACAGCTTGATTTGTGAAAGAAAAAAGAATAGCAAAACAAAATGCAACCCACAGCCTGTGCAAGAGAGAAAAACATAGACTTGCTGTGCTTTAGAGAAAGTGTCAAACACAAACATTTCAAAGGAGGAAAGCTTCTAGTCTTTATGTACGTGATAAAAATCCTTTTACAAGGATAAGTCACATAACTGTAACTATTTTTAAGCTTTTAAAGTTTCCTGTTTAATACCTGTGGGATAAGTCCATGCAGCTAGCTGGAGGCCAATTTTAACCTTGGACCATTGAAATCTGTTGACCTGTGGTTTGGTACAGAGCTGGCCATTGTTGTTTTTTTCCTGCTTTGAAATAAGGGATATCTGGGAAACCTCTAGCACTGC
>VZTN01035840.1:1872-48637 GCA_013400515.1 Erpornis zantholeuca | reverse complement strand
TCAACAAAACAATCCACATGTCTGACTGTGTGCTAGTCCTGCTTTACTTAGCAAAAGTACTTTATTGCAAAGTAGCCAGATATTGAAAATGCTGCTAATTGAGCAGATGTCAGACTTAGAAACTCATCGTTATGCCTTTATACTGAAACTGGTAGATAGTAAGAGGACTTTAGGTGCATGTGTAATTCCAGAGCTGTTTTGTTCTGGTGTGAGGCTAAGCAGTAATTATAGAAAAAGAAGACTGAATTAAGTATTCTGCAGTTGAGAAAGCAATTTTATTTCTAAAGCATTCTAAAATCTCATGCACTACAGGGCTCACAATTAATAAATCTGGTGCTGAAGGAAGCTGTGTCTTGATTAGCAGTTTATAAAAACAGGATTTTTCTAATAAATGTTCTTCAGAATTACAGACCAGCAGATTCTTAAATGCGGAGCTCATGGCTTTTTCTTGAACAGTAGCCTCCTATGATTACTGCATACTGTGTTTTTATGATAGGTGAGACAGCTTCTTCCGGGCCACTTAGTTATGTCACCAGTAAATGGAGAAAAGGAATTTGGATGACCTTGTCTGGAGGGGGTAAAGCAAACAGCAAAGCACTGCCATTGGTGAAACAAACTTGCTTTATGCACATTCTCTAGGTAGTCTGAGTCATCAGTCATCAATTATGTTTGTTCTCTTCTTCCTCTGTCTTTCTCTGAGCTGTATAATAAAGCAGTGCTGTGACTGGAAGCAGGGGTGCACTATGTGGGAGTGGTCCTGAGAGCAGGCAGGGATGGGAACTGTGGGTAGGGACTGAGCCAAGGCATGGAAAGACAAGCAGAGCCCAATTTGCAAGAGCTGTTTGAGTCAAGTGCTACCTCTTAAGGAGAGCTCTAGAAGGATGTATCCGACCATGGATAAGCCACTCATTAGTCCAGCAACTTCCTTGGTGCCTGTTCCCTGTACTGCCTCTTCCACCTACCATCCCTGGAGTTGCCCCTGTTGCTTCCTCCTGATGCAGGCTGTGGTCCCAGACTGGATATTCCTCTCCCTGTCATTGCCCCATCCTCAGATGTTCACAGTTGCTCACAGCGCACAATTTTTCCTTAAGTCAGCCAAATACACAGTTTTGAGCATGCATTTCTAGCACGTGCTGAGCTCATCAATTTAATTCCCTTATAAGAACATGTCAGAAATGTTTTCTTCTCTTAGCATGTCTGTATACACATGTATGTTCGTCTGTGTGTCTGTGTGTACATCCCACTATTAACAGTGAGCATTAAGTGTAGGCATCAGGAATGAAACGGACTGTAAAATTTCCACGCCTTCTGCTTTCTGGCTTCAGAAAGAATGCTCAGATGTTTATGAAAGCTAGACTGGATGATGATGATGATGATGATGATGATGATGATGATGATGATGATGATGATGCTGTCTCTGTGGGAGGGAAAACACTCATTTCTCAACTGGCAAACCTTTTTGAAACTCAAGAAATGTTGGCTATCTGATATGCCGTCTTTCAGATTTGTGATTCCTGTTTTCTGCTCTGTTAGAACAGCACATGGGTTGAGCAAAACAAAATTAGTGATATGACACTAATTGATATGTGATATGTCCTAATTCAAGAGAGGGTTTCTCACCTCTCCATGGGAGAGAGCTAGTTGTCAGCCTGGGCTGAGGCTGCAGCAACCCCAGTTTTGGTGACAGTAGCCGTGTCATTGGTTTTGTTCTTCCATAAAACCATGGGATGAAAGCAGAACCAGGGGTGGCATTAGGGTGGCAAATTTGTAGATTGAAGAATACAAATTCAGTTAGAGTATTGGTTATGCTATTAGCCAAGTTCAGCCAATTGCATTTATGTTGAGCAACATCCAGAGCCTGCTGGAATCAGTGGGAGTTCCGCCATCAGCTTCCCTGAGGAGTAGGATATTCCTTGTTGTTTAAATTAGCCATATCTTCATGGGACCATATGGGAGCAAATGCAAAGGTCTTGAATTGAAGAAGCCAGTAAGCAGCTTTATGCATTTACTTTGTTACGTAGGTAAAAGCTGAGACAGCAAAACCCATCTGCTAAGCCTTCAACACATCTCTATAAAACCCATGTTAGGGTAAGAGTATTCTTTTCTATTTTATTTACGGCCTTGGCTGCCTGAATGAGTGCATCTGGAGCTCAGATGTCTGATGCCCTTATTGTAAATTAGTTAACTTGAAAAACTGCACACGCTGTCAGATCTTTGCTGTGGAAATGCCATGCTCTGTAGTTGAGGTGCTTTTGTGTGTGCATATGTTTTTTATGTGAAAAGGCTCTTGAACTTTATGCATAAACACTGTTCTCTGTCTCTCTTTTTTTTTCTTTTTTTCCCCTCCCTCTTTTGTTACAGACCATGGACTGGCATTAAATATTCAGGGAAAGCTCCCTGGGGAGATTAAGGACATGGACAGATTTTAAACAGAGTCCTAGTGCGTGGACACGAAAGGACAAACATTCTAGTGGGAATACTAGTGCAAAATCCCTGCTTTGGGGTCAAAATGCATTAAACAGCTGCTTGCATGATAAAGATGCTTTTAAAATCAATACAGACCAGAAATTATAAATCTGTAAATAGAGATGGTGCTCAGTGAGAGTAAAAGTACTTCAGTGACCCCTTTTGTTATAAATCATATGACAGTATGATCTATAGCAGTCCTAGAGAGAAGTGCATCTATAAATCCCTTTCTGAGGGGCTCAGAATCACAGATCGCGCTGCAACTTACTTCAGGCAGGATTTGTCCATATCCTTCCGTGTCCTGGAGGGCTGTGGGAACTAAGACTTAACAGCAAGAGGAATTAGATGCCTTGACATGAGTAAACCGCTGTTGTCATCGGTTACTCTGATTACACTGTTGTGGAAGATAGCTTATTGTTACATTTAATAAATCTACATTAAAAGAAATTGAATGAAGCCACTGCACAAACAAGCAGTAACAATACATATATTTGGGGCTGCTGTGCAGCAGCTAAACTCAGGTGGAGTCCCACTGTAAAAACTGGCAACTTGGATGGGGTCAGCATCTGAAACTGGGTTGCATAACAGCAACATGGCAATATCACTGCTGCAGTGTTGCTTTAATTGCCACAGGGCTGGTATTTATCATATAGCTATGTGCATATTTAAGAATAAATGCAATTTAAAAAATATTTTATTCTGAAATAAATACATTGCCTTACCATTGCTGCACATTCACTTTATGGGTCCTTCAGCTTGACTCCGCATCACTGCTGAGTTCTATCCTCTGAAATGGAAACAAGTGTCATTTGCAGTATAGAAGTACAGCAGCATTTGTATAATACTGAAATCATTCAAGTTCCCATTGCAGACTACATTTGGTTACTTGTACATTTCATAAGGCCTATTGCCTCTATCACCACTCTCATGTTATGGTAATCCCCAAAAAAGCTGCCACTAAATTGAGGCACTTTGTTTTACATGCTGCATGCTTGCAGCTGTTGCAGCATTTGACAGCTTCAAAGTCCATATTCCTTAAGTTCCTTCTTAGTTTGGGGCAAAAGAACAAGTCTTCAGTGTAGAGTCCTGCAGCACTACACTATGCAGCCTGCAGCTTTTCATTGCTGCCTGCTTCCTGACTGTCCCCATAGCTCTTCCTTTTGGCTTCTCTTTGCTTTCTACCGGTTCAGACATTTTATTCCAGGCTTAGAGCTTTTTTCTGGCCTGCCACTCCTAGTTGTGCTCTTTAAACCATTCCTTGGAGACCCTGCACTAAAAGTTGTTCCTAAGCTTATTCTGCAAGCCAGTTTTGAGGACTGTGTTGGGTGTATGTGTCCCATTTGCCACTTGGAAGACAGTGGTCAAGTCCCACTCTGCAGCTATAAGAAACAGAAAGAACTGCAGCTGCTGTACATGGGAGGATATAATTTTGGATTGTTTCAGAATGAGGTGGCCTCTCTAACCTTAGCCTTGCTCTCAGAAATGCCTGCGGTGTAACCACATGCAACAGTTTGTGTTTTAGATGTTAAAGAGCACAATTCTCTGTGAGAACACAACTGTTGTTGGCATAAATGGCAAGATCTCACAATATCTGCACTTGTACATGGCCACTAAAGCTAGCTGGCCAGCAAGGCGAGTCAGAGTCCTCTCCACAGGCTCCAATACTCTGTGAGCCCCTGAGATGGCACTTCTGGGATTAACCAGGGTACCCTTGCATACCCATGCTTTTCATCCCTAAAATGCATAGATGTTTTTTGAACGAGTCTTGTAGCTACTTCTGCCAGGCTTGGATGTTCATTGGAAATGCTTGAAGATGAAATGCTAAAGGCAGGGAACATTTTTGTGCGCTTGTGGTACGTACTTTCCACTGGAGGCGGGATGCACTGTGCAGCTGTCTTGGATTCTGCTCCTGCCACCCTGGGAGGCGGGGAGGAACCCAAAAAGGCAGGACTAGGGAGTGAAATGAAGCCACTTTCCTTAGCGTTCTTCCATGCGAAGGGGAAGGTGAGTAACGCTTGTGCGTGTGTCCAGAAGGTGGCACCGGCGGCCCGAGTCTGCCGCAGCTCCTGATTGTCCGGCCCAGCCAGGCGGGAACCGCCGCCCCGCTTGGAAACACCCTCGCTAATCCGGGGTCTCAGCCTCCTTAAAGGCTCTCAGCCCTTTAAGCTTGTAACTAAGCCGGTGCTCTCATTGCCTGGCTCCAGGCCTCTGAGCCCACGGGTGACAGGCTTGGGGGCTGACCAGTCATTGGTGTGGCTGGGATCTTGGGACTTTGAATAAGCAGCTAAGTCCTGGCAGGAGCAGAAGCTCTAAGCTGCAGGATCATTACCTCCTCATTACAAAATAAGTTTTCCTGTTGAAGTGGAGAAAAACCTGTCTGAAGAAACCATGCAGGGTTCCTTTTTTTAAAAAACAATGTCTTGCAACAGATGTGTTATTACATATGCTGACAAGTATTTCTCAGGTGTCACAACTGCAGATACTAGAAGAAGAGACAGTACTTTATTTTCTGTTTTGGGGAAATCTCTGTGAATGTGAAAGGTAGGCCTGGAGCCAAACTCCTGTTTTGCACTGTGATCGAACATTTTCAGCCAAAGCATGGAGTGAGGAGACAGCTTGGTGCTGGCGGGCTCTTAGCTCAGCATCCCTGGGCAGTGAACCTGTTCTGCTGCAAAGGAGAATAGATAAAATTTTCAAGCACATTTGAGGAGTCAAATGAGTTAGGCTTTTCTGGGAGAGTGATTCTGGCTATTATATTTCCTTTCTTGAGATGGAAGATAGCTTTCTTAATTTAGGCAATGGTTTTCCAACCTCAGAAACCACAGGGTTCCATGTGAAATTTTGGAGATATCCTGCTCTCTATGTTGGCCAGTCTATTCCCACTTTCCCTTACTAGCATTATTGCTCTTGATTATAAAAGGGAAAAAACCCAACATATTTTCTTCCCTCTTTTCTTCACCATGTCTCACCTCAGCAGGAGCCCAAACCAGTCTACTGTGCCTACCACTTGGAGCCAACTGCTGTGGTAGGAAGGAGAAGGCAGGCACCAGGCCAGCTACCGGTTGCGGTGCCTGTGCCAGCCCTCATCTTCCAGCCACTGCCCTCTGCTCCCTCCATGGCAGCCCTTCACTTGTGAACACTTAGCAGGCAGGAGCAGATACTTGAGGGAAAGCCATGGTCTGCGTACTGATCATGTTGGTCACTTTTGCAAAAAACCCCAACAAAACAATGTCCAAAATATTCCCAAACTTCCAAAACTCACTTCTGTGCTAGTTCTTAGGCACTATTAGTTTTCATCTAGTGGCATGAGATTGAAAAGTGTCTGGAATAAACTCTTCATATCTGGGCACAGTGTGTTACTCTGTGTCTTCGCTTTAACAGTGTCCTGAAAGGACCCTTTCTCTTTATAGGTATACACTGAGTAGCTAGAAGTACAGGTAATTAGGTCTATTTAAATTTTAAAAAGGTTTTACCACTAGGGAGGAAAGGTTGAAAATAAGGAGCAGAGGAGAAATTATTTTAAGTTTCACAGTTGACTTTGTGCTGGAACAGCTTGCTTGTTCCCAGGTGCTTATCTGCTGTTGATGGCTTTTGGCATTGTGCATGTGCAGGAAGGCAGAATATGCAGCTGGACAAGAAGGCTGTATACAGAGAGAACATTTTTGACCTTGCAGCAGCTTCAGATATTGCAGTTCCTTCTTATTTCTTCCCATTTCCTTTGTTTCTTATTTAGTTTCCTTGCTTGACATAGTTTAGGTGTTGAGCCTCTTGGTTGTTTTTTATTTTGTTTTTAAATTTTTTTTCCTTTTTTTTTCCCTTTTTTTTTAAAAATTCATGTTGTTGGCTTACACCACTTCTGATAGATTCTTTATCACCTGCTCCCTTCAAGGCAAACTGCAGGGCTGCTTCCCTTTTGTAGCAGCTGTGCTGGAGGACTGCTGATGAGGAACAAAATGGGAGCTACTGAGCAGTCATTTGAAGGCCGGCTATTAAAAAGAAAAAAGCTAGCTAATTAGAGCTTAGAGGAAGAGGCAACACTGTGCAAAAACACCAGAAGGTAGGCCCTCCAAATCCCATACACTCCCTGTAAATAGCTATAATTAACCCCACAGTATTCAATTTATTAATTAAAATTTAATTAATATTTTCTGTCCTTGACAATCATTTTAGAGGCAGTCAAGAAAACATAGTGGCAGCTGGGTTTCCATAGACCAGCGGTGACATTCAAAAGGGCAGAGCCACAGGAGACTCATCTCTGTCTCCTGGTCATACCTGTGATAAAACATAGCTGAAACTGACCACTGGATTTCTGGGAAAGGAGGGGAGGATGGGAGATAATGCAACCCTGGTGTTCTGCACACTTCCAGACATCACCCTACAAATGCAGGACTTGCCTGGATTATCTGAAAGTGTGAGAGAGCACTGGAAAATATGTGCCATCCTTTCTTACCAGTTTTCACACCAATTGAGTGTTCCTGTACAGTGCTGCGTTTCACTTGGTTTTGATGTTCTGCTTGGTGCTCTGTCTGATTAAGTGAGAGACCTCTCCTGAACTTCATGGAGCCCATCAAAGTAGAACAGCTATTGCTTAAAAATTCTGTGGCTGAACTTGGCACACTGCTGATCTTTTCCAGCAATGGGTTTTCTGATCATTCGTACGACCGATGTTGAGTATGCCAGACACCCATCAGTGTCAGAGCACTCTTCTGGAACAAATCCATTGGTATCCCCAATAGGAAATGTGAGTGTTGTCAGCTTTGTAGAGCACTCCAAGGTTTGCTTCAAACAGATAGGATGGATGTAGAAGACATCAAATATGTTTCCTTCAGCAAGGACATTGCTTCATAATTATTCAAGGTTAGGCAATACCATTATTTGTGCCCTCACCCATCCTTTTCCTAGAACACACAACAATTTTTTTTTCTGGCATTATGGTTTTTTGACACAGTACTGCTCTGAGGGCCTGCAGCATACACCTGTTAGTACTCTTCATACTTTAAACTGAAAAAACCAACCAAGCCCGTGAACAGAAAATACTGACTGTTAACTGCAGGGTCATGAGAAGAGATGTGAGCTGAGCACTGTGCAGCATGGCTGCAGTCAGCCCCCTCAACAGGGACCAAACTCTTAAAAGTGTGGTCATGAGCCATCCTGCAAAAACTGGCCTTGTGAGCAAGAGTCTGCAGTACAGGCCTGGTGAGAATAGCCATGAGGTAAAGGAGGTCTTTTCTTCCCCGTTTGACAGAACGGTGCATACTGAATCAGCAACAGAATGTACTCAGAGCATGCTGAAGCCAGATCTCCCAGGTCACAGGGGAAAAGCTTTTACTACAGAACTGTTAAGAGCAAGTGGGAGAGGAGGTGGGCCACATGGCCCATCATCACAAACACCTTCTCTCCACTCCTCTGGCTGAAACATGAGGGGTTAGGCAGATTTTTTGTATACATAGTGGTTCAGGCCCTTGTGGTAGTGAAGTGGTGTGACATCTCTCAATCCTAGGGAGGCAGGCACAAGCTGTGCAGTGCTGTGAGGTCAGAAGTGCTTCTGAGAACACCCTGAAGTAGAACCAGAGTTTTCTGGTGAATGTGAGCATTAGAAAAGACGAGCATTGCAATTTGTAGTCTCTTTGGCCTTCAGACTTTGGTGCATAAATGCAACTTTAAGACCATCACAAGAGCCTGCTTATATGGTCTGTCCTATGGTCACACAGGAAACCAGACTCAGACCCATCAGGCCCTGAGTCACATGTCCTATCAGGTGTGTTTTCCCAGATGTGGCAATGTGGGGCTAGCATGAATAAGTTCTCTACCTTTGTGTGAAAAGAAGTGCCTCTGATGCCCTGCAGAGGTGCTCACACAGGGCTGTCCCCGTTCTGCTAGCAGCAAGGCCAGAAGGGTGGAGATGAAGATGCCATTGCTATTGCAGTGGCTTTGTTGGCATCAGGCTGGGACATCTGATGTGGCCATGCTGAATCACAGCAGCATTTAATCTTGTGTTGCCACACATGATGAAGCAGGCCCGAATCATTGTCATACTGTTGGTGATTCCAGGTAAATTTCAGCAGAACTGAGGGAGATGGAGATAGATGCTGAGAATCACTGCAGACTTCATCCTGAAATGAAGCTCCAAAAAAATACAGCAATTGTCCAACACCTGTTGCAACTATTGCCTGACTTTCCTGCATAATTTAGTCTTTCTTTTCTTGCTTTCTTTCTTCCTTCCTTTCTTCCTCTCTCTCTTTCTCTCTTGTAAATAATTTTAACTGAATTTTTAGAAAAGTACTTCCTGTACCTCTCAAGAAGTCATCAATTTCTCTGACTTTTACCAAGAGAGTAGGGGGAAAGAACAAACCCCAGGCAATTCACTGCTAAGTTTTGAATTTGACATGCAGAACAACAAATTCGTCCAAAATGAGCTTTGCTTTACTGTTAGTCATTTGTACCAACCTGCAATTAAAAGGCTCAGCATTTGTTCTCATCGCTTTCTGAAATTACATTTTCCACTTCCTAGGCCCTGGCCTCAGGCAGTGGATTTTTGGAGCAATCATGCCTGGGTAATTAATGTTTAAAAATGAATGTTGCAACTTCTAAAACAGTGTTGCTGAGTAAACATACAGCAAAAAGAATACAAAAACTAGAAGCCTTTTACTGGAAGCTGCAGAGTTTGGAGATGTTATCCTTAGAGCTCCTAGCTACAGTGCATTTGATTACCCCTTCTTCCATTCTTTCAGATGGGGAAGACAGCCATACTTTAAAAAAAAGCAGAGGAAAATAAATATTACATCTAATCTGTCATTTCTTTGTGCTACTGACTCATCACTCCAGAAAGCTTGCTGGGAATGATTAACTCATACAGAGAAAGAGAGAGAGGAGACAAATCTTTGACATGGTCTGTAGTTATAACATGACCATTTGGGATTCTTGCAAAAGAGAGGAAGGACAAGGAATAAAATACAAAGCGAGGAAGGGGTAAAAATGGAAGGGGAGAGGGCAAATTGTAGTCATATGTTCACTTCCTATGTCACGTCCCTTCGTTTGTCATGAGTTTGCCTTTTCTCTGTAGAAGTCACAGCTTCTAGTCTGTTACTGACCCAGCTGGATTTTCCTGTGACAGCAGCCCATCCTGCATAGCCCTCTCGATGTGACAGAAGTGCTCCTCAGTAGCATCAGCTGAATCTCCCATTGCAGCATTTTTTGGTGCTTTAAAAATTAAGTTGCTGTATGACCCCTTTCTAACAGAAATCCTTAGCAACTGAAAAGGCAAGTTGGGAAAATCAGTAACTTCAGCATTTCAGGAAGGGAAAAGGATAGTCTGGATTGAGATTGCCTCCCTACTTTAGATATCTGACTCGGGCATTGCAATCCTGATTCAGACCTTTTAGAAGACACACCTCGTGTTTAATGTTTCCCAATAGGTTGGCATGATGCAGCTGCCTCTTCACCTGAGACTCCTAAGATAGGAAAGGTGGGAAAGCACTAAGAATCTCATGAGTGATTTCTGTAAAAAGGGCAGAGGGGTCCCACTGTACCATGGGAGGGGCGCTGTTCTTCATACACAGAAATCTTTCCTGGTCTAGTGAAGGCCAGTGACAAAAACTTAAAGAGATCAGCTGGAACAAGAATGAAATACTGCTTTGGACTAGTTTTCCATATTTTTTGGCCCTCTTCTTTTCTTTCTTCCAGAAAAGCTAATAAAATTCCCAATCCAACATACAACTGGGAGGTTGGCTAACCAAGTTTGAAGCAGGAGCTTTGGGCTTTGTTATTTTTTGATACTCTTTTTGCCCAGAAGAAACTAAAACCCAGAGAGCTCTTGGAAGAGCTCCATGTGTCTGATTCTGCATTTAAGTGGAAAAATGGGACCTCCCAAATAATCTTGCCTTTCTGGAAATGAAGTGCAGGCTCTAAGAAAGGTTAGTAAGAGACTCATTCAGCTAGTCATAATCATTTGGGTAACAGGCAAGTTTCTGCCTGTGCTCACTTCTAGTATCCATTATGAATGTGTATTGGTGACTTCCTAAGCAGTAGTTCCAGCAGAACAGTAAATGAAGTATTGTCTTCTGCTTTATTAATTTTTCTGTTCTGTTAGCATTGTTTATATACCATCATCAGCATGCTGATAACTGGTTACTAGTGCTTGGCTATTTTATTATCCATTGCTTTATTTATCTGTCCAGACTCCTGATCCTAAAAGGATTAAGCTAATTTTTAGGTGATTTTGCTGTTGAGGCACAGTGGTTTTGAATTGTTTTGTTTGTTTTTATGACCTCTTTAAAGGTTTGCCAGTAAAGATGAGGGCCTATTTGTACTAAATATATGCCTACTTGCTCAAAATAGCTTGCCTGTGTTTTTTTAATGTTGATTTTTCAGAGATCTCTTAAAAAACGCAAGTCCAGAAAGCATTTCTGCAGGATGCAGGGTGCTTCAGTTACACTTCATGTTAAACGCGACACAGATCATTCAGATCATTCAGCATTTTGCTAAAATGAAGCAAATGGAATGGAAAATGCTTTGGTATTAAAAGCAGTGTGTCTTTCAAGAAATGTTTAATCCTAAACAGATCATTCAAATGGAGTGTAATAAAGACTACTGCAGCTAATGAAAAGATTTTGTTCAACTCAGTGGATTCTCAAACAGGCAGAGATAATATGCTTGCCCTTGCTAACAGTGTTCACTTAGCTGTGTTTCCTTTCCTACACTGGAAATTAGATTTCTTTCTCCATTGTTTATATAGAAAAACTCAAACTACTCAAGAAGATCATGTGGGAGCCACTGTTTTTAGAAGAAAGAGCTGCATTTGAATAAAAGATACTACTCAAGTTCATGTTCAGCCACTTAGCTAAAATAAGCGTCCTTGCCATGTTTTTGAGCTGAAGCCCTGCAACAGGCTGTGCTTGTCCACTGCACACACCCCGTGCTGCAAGGAGGGACAGTACAAGAGCCTGCATCAATAAGCTCACGTGCCAGCTCACATGTGTGTGCATGTATTCCCACTAGCGAGCCTGTGCATTAAGCCACCCAAGTTTATACACCTAAGGCTGGAAATGTCTATATTTTCTTTTTTCTGATGCTTCATTCCCAGCTTATTCCAAATCTTGTCCCCAGACGTAACATTCTTCATTCTTACTTTGCCTACTTTGAAGGCTTTGGACCTGAATTGAGCAGGTTCCGAACACCTTCAGGTGTCTCTGGACCACACTTCAATTGGTACATCTGTATGTAGAAAGCATTTTGAAAGATCTGTGACTGTTGATTTCCAAGGATGTTTCGTAAGGACTAAGACTCAACTAGAAGTAAGCAGAGGCACAAGAGCAAATTGGTCAGAGGCACGGTCACCCAAGTATCAGGGATGAGGATAAAATTTATGGATCTGGGTTTTTACTTGCACCACAGCATAATTTGGTGTCCTTGTTTTGTTTTGGCTCTTGCTCTTTCTCCTCCTTACTTCTTTGCCTTTAGAATTAAAATGGCGAAGGTAATTTATATTCCAAATTTATTTTCTTATTCTGAAACTGGCAGTGAATGCTGTAGGTTTTTCCTAAGGAAAACCTTTCCCTAAACCTTTCTCGAAAGGTGCCACACACAGAGAGTGTCTCTCCAGGAGTATGGGGTAGGGAGAAAAAAACACTATTAGTGACCCTTTTGCTATGTAACCTTTCCTTAAAATGCCAGCAACTGAGAGAACAACAAATATTGGAAGAGGAATGTGAAGGACATTATGAAACAAGAAAGTAAGAAAAGGGATCTGCTCAGACAAGTTTCTCAGGAAAGGTGATGTAATATGTACTATAGAAAATCCTAGCAGTTGACATAACTAAGTTTCTTTCTAAATAGCTGTGGATGCCAGCAAGCTGGGAGAAACGAAGTGTACAGCTGGGAATACAGCTGAGCAGACTGTTTTGTCCAAAAGAAATATAGTAGGTGTAAAACTTCTTTTCAGAAGATGTCATAGAAGTTTAATTGAAAAGTGTCCTTTTAATTAAAGCTGAGTGACCACTGAATGAAACTCAGTTCTGTTGAGGCTGTTCTTGGTGATACTGTAACATTAACTCCTGCAGGCTGGCAGTACTCAAGAGGCTGCTGTTGGGATGCTGTGGTATACAGTTCTGGAGCAAGTGCTCAATCCCATTTATGGACTTTTGCTGGTGTTCATCAAGCTTTTTAACAGCTGTCTTGAGAATTGCCCAACTTTTTATTGACAGACTTGTTCATATTTCAGCCTGGTTTCCTACATAAATTACTGCTCTCAACACGTGTGTTCTGCGTGTGTCTATATCTGTATATATAAAATTTGGGAACCTCCCTCTCTGTTATAACAGACCTTACAAAGACACACAGAGTCTTTGAGATAATGAAAATATTAGAATTTTGTGGCAGCACATGGCTGAATACTGAAGAATGTCTGGATCTTCTCTTTAGGGGAAAGGCTGCAGGGAATGATGCTTTCTGTCGGCCTTGGAGACTCCAAAGGCCCAGATCTGGAGTATATCAGGTGTTCTTATTCCACTTCTCACACACCTTACAAATTTAAAGGTCTTGGTTGCAGACCGAATTGTTTCATCTTAAATATCTGGTTCCTCTACTTTGTTCTTCCTCGTAATTGTAGAGCAAAATAATGCATGTCTGCATATCAGTGCAGACACTGATACATACAAAGTGTCATTAGAAGTGCCATTTTCAGGTTGGTTAGTTCATAAAGTTGGATAAACTGCCAAACAAGAAGTCCCAGCTCATGGACTATTGTGAATTTATTTATCATTACAAAGAGAGGAAGAACTGTATAGGAGGAATGTCTATTATGGGAATTATATTTAGTTATAGGGCTGACATACATGGTCTGTTCCCTCCTTTTTACAAATACTGTTAGTACTGTTCAGGCAGCCAGCAGGCATGGTTTCATGGAAAAGAGTGTGTGGTTATTTTCATAACGTTTTTTTGAATAAGGCTGGAGAAGGCTGCAGGAGATCCTTAATGTTTTTGGTGGCACTGCTGTCATGCCAAAGTATCATGTACCAACTTCTCTCTTTACTGTAAATTGATTATAAGGAAAACGAAGGCAGTAGGAGTGCTAGATGTCTTGGAATTGGAGGTTGAGTCACCATGTTGCATCCTTAGGAATGTTTGAATATTCTTCCCCTGTCTCTGATACATACCCACTCCTGCATTTTCTCTTTTGTTTTAGGTGGAGTCTGGATAAGAGCTGTCAGGAGGGCTTTTTAGCCAGTTTGAGGCTGAGTGATAGCAATCTTGAACCACAGTTTTAGAGGAGTGGCACCAAAAAGCCTGTTGCTAATGCTGAGTGCTTTGCAAGACAAGTAACACTCCCTGCTTCCTCAGCTGCCTGAAAACCAAGCCATAGATACTGCTCTTCCATCCACGTAAGGTAAGTCAAGCCTGCATCAAGCATGACTGAGTTTAAAATATAGTTATCAGCCTATCATACAACTGTTTGAAATGAAGCCAGGGGAAAAATCACTAGAGCACAGTGCTGTGTAGAGGACATAGTATTGCCAGATCTCTCCCTGTTGTGCTAAAACTACAGTAAATGAAATCTTGTTAGTACGCCCTAGTGCTGTGCTGTAGTTGGGCTGCATTCCTAAGTTGTAGCAGTGCTGAGGCTGGAAAACTGCAGTAGATTCACTGGAACAGCCCTGCCCACTGCAAAACACAGACATGCTTCTTGGCCATGACAAAGCTTCAAGATTTCTTTGGGCAGCTTCAATTTTCTTCCTAAAATGCAAAGTGCAGCAGACATGTAAGCTGGCTGGTTACTTGAGAAAGTGTCAGTCTATACCTTTTTTTTTTTAATGGCGGATCAGAATTCCTACTGATCAAAGTAACAACTCGCTATTCCTAAAGACACAGTCTCCAGAAAGATTACTGTACACTTAAAGAGACCTTTCAAAAGTAAGCTTTCAAAAAAACCCAAAAACTCAGAAACCTGTCCTTTCATTTGGGATACAGTATTCCTAAAGTATCTCTTAAGGTTCCTGTATCCCTAAGGATAAACCATTCAAACGCCTCGATCTCGGTTTTCCTTGTCATTTGCTGGGCTCCATTTAACAGAAAGTTTCCCCCAGCTAAGTCTTGATGGCAACAGTGATAGGGTAGGAGGAGCAGAGCAGCTGGCTGCTCTCATTTGGCATAGAGATGAAATGCAGGCTCCGGTTAGCCTTTAGGCCAACATTTGATAGAAGTCTCATGTCACACTTGCATATGAACCCCTTTTCCATTCCCACATAGCCCACATGCATACTTTTGATTCCCTATAAAAGTCCATTTGTGGCTTGAAAAACTCATGTCACATATGAAGCTATTTAAACCTTTAATGACTTCTTATGTTTATTTTTTTGACGTTTGAGCAGTTGCTAAAATTGTGAGAACAGTTGCTGCTCCTGTTTGAATTTCTTCACCTCTCCACTCCTCAACCAGATGACGTTTTAAGCTTTAAATTGTATAGCAGGGAGCATATTAAACATCAGGTCTGAGAAAAATGGGAAACAACATGATGGGGCTGCAGCTTTGGGTGCTGCAAACAGCCCAAATCTCCATATTAAAAATTAAACACTTTTTTGGTTTAAAGTGTGAACAGTCCCTCAAAAAGATACGTGAGATCCATTTTCTGGGTGATGGAATGTATTCCTGCCTAGTTTGCTTCCTATGAGGTTATTAACACTTGCTGCATCTGTAACTGGTGGTTAGTGAAGGAAGGACCTAACTCCCTACCAGAACCCTGGGACTAATCAAAACATGCCCATTAACGTTTAATGAGAAAGTTGTTGCTTTCACCAATAAACTGGTGTAGACTCTTAATTCCCTAAAGCACAAATGTCACATGCTGCATCATAGTTAACAAGCAGATTTTGGAAAAAAACACAGAGGAGTGCAGCTTGTTGCATAAGCTGATTTCTTCTTACTTTCCCCACCAGTACTAGATATTATGTATGCGGACTAGTATTTATCTCTCAGTGAAGTATCCAGATCTTGTAAGGCCAGTTCTTTCTTCCAGTAAGACCTCTGCATCATAAAACAGCCCAGACAAAACATGCCCAGGGGAAAATCCCATGCTTATAGGAGCTTCCAAGCCTTTTCAACCATTTACTTCCCTAGCTGCCTGTCTTGGCTGAAGGAGAACATCCTTTTAGAAAGGAATGACCAATACAAATGGAAAAGAACAAATAAGACACTTGAGGGTGTGTCTAATGGATCCAGATATCCAGCACAGCAAAGAAGTATTGCTCCTCGTCTGTGCCAGACTCGGGCAGAGGAGCCAAATTGGTACATTTTAGCTCTGTCAGCCAATTCTGCCATTTTGGAGATGGGTCTGGCTTTACGCTGAAGAGACATCACAAGAGGAGAGTAACATTTTGGATACTGTGGGTCCTCGTTACTAAATTTATAAAGATTTAAAAAAACTACCACAAACAGTTCCACTGTTTGCCTTTACTGAGAGAACAATAAGAGCAGTGAATAATACATTTTATTGGACATGCTTCATTTAACAAAGATTAAGTATGCATCTGAACACTGTCACTTTGAGATACATTCCTAATCCGACTTTCCCCCTGCTTATAGTGGCATAAATCAAGAACTGTTCTACCGAAGTCAGCAAAGTCATCTGGTTTTAAACTCAAAAGAGATAAAATCTTGCTTTTTACTTCTACAGCAAATTCCATTCAATTCAGTATGAATACAGCAGTATGTTTAAGTGCAATGCAAGAACAGAGACAATTGGAAAATCCATGTCTTAAATTCAGTACAGAGTTCTGGAGCTGAATTTCCATCCGAGCACTCTCGAACATCAAACCTCCTTTTCCTGCAGTGTAATCTAGTTTATTTTCCCCAGAGAATATGTTTTCCTTTTTGTAAACAGAGGCCACACAAAAGATGTGGTTATCTTCTGAACAAAAATCTCAAAGACCATAGCTTATATATATTAAAAAACCAACAACCCACAAACTTATATTTTGAAGCTAAATGCAGGTTTTTGGTCTATCAGCATTTTTATTCCATGTCAGTTTTTTTCATAGCAGAAAATATGCACCCTTAGGAGAATAACAACTATGATAAGTTCTTAAAAACCAAATTATCCAGGAAGGTAATTTTTCCCATTATAAAAGTGGCTTGTCAAATATTAGTGAAATGAATTAGTCACTTAGCACACCTTTCACAACCTCCGGAAATTATATTATGGCCTATACATTCCCATGAGTAACAGGAGCAGCTCTCCTCTTTGTATATACAGCAATATCACTCCACAGTTTCTGATTATGTTTTATTCACATGGAAGCATAAATCAGTCATAAACCAGTCCAAAGTCTAAAACTAACCAAACCAGTTCATACTTCTCACATGAGCTATTCTATTTGCACGCCTTCTCAGATTAAACATTTGTGATATAAAAAGATTCTGAGTACATGGTATTCAATGGGAAAAGGTGACAGCACTACATTTAGAAGATGTATGCATGAGGAAGAAAGGAAAGTGGGAAAACAACAGGGAAAGAAAGGAACTTTTGCTTTTGACCATCTCAGTAGAAGAAAGTGAATTGAGCAATACCTAACCAATTCATCCTTTGATTTATCCTCTGCATGCTGGAACTATTCAGAGTAGAGGAGGTTCAAGAGGATCCCATTAGTGTATGTAAATATGTGAAGGGAGAGTCTGAAGAAGACAGAGCCAGGCTCTGTCCAGCAGTGCCCAGGGATGGGACCAGAGGTGATGGGCACAAGCTGAAACACAGGAGATGCAGTCTGAACCTCAAGAAACATTTTTTCACTGTGAGGTTAACAAAGAGCTGCCACAGCAGCCCAGAGAGGTTGTGGAGTCTCCATCCTTGGAGATACTCAAAAGCTGTCTGGACATCATCCTAGACAACCATCTGTAGGCAACCATGTTCGAGACAGGATACTGGACAAAGTGACCTCCAGAGACCCCTTTTGACCTTAGCCCTTCTGTGATACTGTGATGCTGCTTTGGTCTCTTGTCCATGAGAAAGGGAGACAGCTTGTTTTCTTGGCTGGCTCCCTGCAATCAGGAGCAGTAAATTTCAGAAGTGCAAAGGCTGCTCCAGCAGCCAGGAGCTCTGGAAGAAACCCTTATAGAGTTTGCAGTGGGAAGGAGCGGAATGCTTCTAGGGTCAGGATAGGCAACTTTACATCTGGAAAAATAATAGAAACAAAGCAGGAGAGCAAGAATTATGTATTACTTCCACTTCAGTCACTCTGAAAAACATTCCCATCCTTTTTGTTTCAGAGAGGGAACTGGGATGTAACTATACATCAAGTGTCACCTGATGACTACAGCTTTCTGCCAGTGGCTTTGGGAGCACAGGAGGAATGCTGAGATCTACTGTGAAAGGACTTGTCATGTGCAAAAGCAAAGCAGAGAAATTTGGGTGCCTGAATTTTATGACATTTAATTTCAGTGCAGACAACTGAGACTTTCATAGTTTCTGGGGCTGTTCTTGGTAGTTTCACATTTTCCAGACTGATTTACCATATCATTCTCCTGAACAGGATGAAGCTAAGCACATCATGGGGTGCTTAGGGCCTGGAGCTTTATAGTGCCAGTTGCTGGTGCTGCAACACTTAGCTCTGGCCCTATACAAGAATCCCAGACTTTGGGGCTGTACTGTGTTCACACCGGAAGAAACATAGTAAAAAACGGTCACATGCCTCATCCATCTCTTGTGACTAGCTTGCCTTCTGGAATGCCAGCTCTCCTACATGTTAAAAAGTATCTGAAGTGGACTTAACACAGTATAGGGCAGCTGAAGAAGTTAAAAGGCAAGTTCAGTGCCAGGTTTAACACTGGATCGTTTTCTTGGGTCATATCCTTCCTGGTGCAGCTTCCCATGAGCGTGACAAGACAAGGTAGCTTTTTCTTTTTCTTCCTTAAGTGAGTATTGCAGAAGGAGAGCACTGAGAAGGCTGAAACTTTCAAAAACATAAACTTTGTAATACTGAGTTCAAGCAAAAATGCAGCATTTTCAAATCATGCCCGGCACGTTAAGGTAATGACAAGCAAGATACAGAAGCTTGCAAATTGCAGCTTTAATGCTGCAAATGCAGCTTTAATGTAGAAGTAGCAAGTTTCTGTCTGAAAACAACATCTTGCCAAGTTAAAAAGAAGGCATTTTTTCCATACTCTGCAGTGGACAATCCTGTTATCAAATGCAGTGGTGCTGTTGGAAGTGGAGAAGGAGCTCTTTTCACATCTTTTTCTAGACTATTTCTGCATCTAATAAATGCAAGTGCCTGCTGAAAAGCTCTGTGCTAAGGTGCCTGGCTTTCTTTAACAGGGACCTCAGAGGAGCACTGCTGGGGTTAACATACTGTTTTTCCCAGGCATATACAAGTGTATTGCAGAAGGCACTATGCAAATAGTGTTCACAGAGTTTATAATATCCTGTTGGAACAGGGAAGAAGAGAAGGTCATTGATTTAAACCAGAGAATACTAATTATTTCCTGCCCACAAAGCTGCCAAATGCTTGGAGTTATGGATTTTTTTTCCTCCCTGCTGCTAACCAAACACTTCTGGTCCTGTCATGGGCATCATCAGCTTATTGACTAAGGAAACATAACCCATTAAACTGAACATTTTCAAAATAATATAAAGTTATAGTGGTTTTAGTAAAAAAAAAAAAAAAAGAGAAAGGAGAGGAGAAGAAAAACAGTTCCTGAAGTTACGTAACTTTTATGTAGATTCAAGTTTCTGCAATATAGATTTGCATCCAAATGAGAGAGCAAAGAATAATTGAAAGAAGACTCAGGGAAAAAAATCCTAAAGTCCTTTCTTAAAAAAAGCCAAAAAGAGGAGGGTGCAGGGAAGCTGATACTTCAGATTTTAAGACCTCAAGTAAAAGAAAAAAATTTCTGCAAAATTAAGATTGAACAGATAATGCCATGTGGCAGCAGCATGGTGAAGGCATGTTTTTATTTATTAATTTACCTACTAGCAGCAGGAGGTCTGTGCTATTGTCTGCATTTTATTTTTTTTTAAGTCAGAGCTGAGCACAGCTGATGCCTGGCCTTGGAACCTGTCAGTTTGAAGATAACACGTACAGTATTAATAAATGTAGAACAATACTTGCTGTCAAGTTGGTTACAAGGCAGTAGTTCACTGAAGGGGGCCTGACAATGTCAAAAAGCATTAGCCCAGAGCCAGCAAATGCTTTATACTCTACAGCTGAACCCAAAAGATGAATTGGTGCCCTGGATCTGACTTTAAGGCATCTGTCTGTTCTGGAGAGCATGTGTTTGGCTGAAGAAGCCGGGAAACAAGTTGCTTTTCCCTCCTCCTCCAGCTATCTGCCTCCACAAGGGAGGCAAGGACCAAGACACAAGAGAACAAATCCTATTATGCTGTAAATGGACAGGAATACCTTACATACAAAATAGTATTTAAAAGTAGGAGCACACACTCAGGAGAGGTGTTTACAGACAGCTCTGATCAGCAGGGAGACAGCTACCGGGCTGGGACACTGCAGACAGGGCTGGCTTTCCCCTGGGACTGGCTGTTGCAGGTGGCTTCCCTGGCTGTGAGCCTTGCAGTCCTTTGGTGTGAGAGTCAGCAGTGAGAGAAGAGCCAGTGGGAAGAGACACCAGGAGGGAAGTAAACAAGCAGATTACAAAGTGATGAAGAATGAGGGTATCGGTCTTCTACAGTGGCTTAGAAGAAGGTGTGACTGTTTCCTCCACCCCCTCACCTTCATGCCTGTCGACTGAAGAATACTATTAAGGCAGGTAGTCACAGATTATTAATGACCTGTTAACAGCTTCTTTAATTTTCTAATAAGTGCCAGCTGCAGCTGCTATAATTATTCTGCTGGTCCTACAACATGCCCTGTGCCAGACTGAAAAATATTTTCTTTTTTTTCTCTGGAACACACTGTCGTGCTCTTAACATGTGTGTACTGCACATGGGCAATTGCATACCTAAGTAAAATTACATCTTAGGCTGCCAGAGCACTTTGCAGCCATTAAATATCGATATCTTCCAGCAAAATAAGAACCAGGAAGTGTTAAGTCACTTATTTTTGCATGTATGAATTGAGACAACCTAAGTTTCTAGTTTTAGCCACAGTGAAACAGTGGCTAAAACTATAAACTTTGGGTGTCTTGTGAAACCTGGTAGCACTGTCTTCTGCTTGGTTTGTGCTGGTATCATCTGAACTGCAAAAGTCATATGCAAAAAGGATAGGTTGAATGTAACACTCTGCAGGGGCTTTTTCTGTGTAAGCAGAGGTCCCTAGGAGTAACACTGTATGGAAGGGATGGTATCCATCATTCTTCCTAATTCCCACCACCACAGAGCTGAGTAGCATGTGATGGGAAAAAAAAGCATAAACAAATAGAAATGGATCATAACCCACCTATGTGTCTCACATACGCTGCATTTGTCAAATTTGATTGTGTTGAGCCCTTGGTAATCTGGTGTTTAATCAACAAACCCCACAAACAAGTAGTTGAAGATTACTATTTTCTGAGGAAATAGTGTATGTTGTTAGCAGCCCTAACAGCCCTAGCAGTCTGAAAGCTGCTAGTGAGGATGTGTCTTGAAAATGCCATAAAGCAAATGCTGAATTTTCAAAGACCTTTTAGAAGGCAATGATCCTGTAAAGGTATCACCTGTTGAGCACACACAAAGCACACAATATTTTGAAAAATCTCACCCACCAACAGTACATGAAGGTGTGGTCTGTGCTTTTGTCCACCACTTGGACTGTCACACCTCCTTGCTGGACAAAGCCCTATGCTATAGCTCCATAGGAAAAGCTTGTCCCCCTATCTCTAAAGGCAGGTTCAGTGTAGGAAACAGTCCTGGAGTTGTGCTGAATCTGTTTTGTCTGGCATGTTTTAGCCTAAGAGAGGGAATGGGCAGAGGAGCAGGGAACAGCCCAGGTCTCTGGGGATCAAGTGGCTGACCTGGCAACAGCTTCCTGTGAGCTTGTTCTGTGTTTTTCTGCCACAGCTCTGCAAAATGAAAAAAAAAAAATCCTTGCCTTCCCTATTGAAGGACCAAAGATTTAGTTTATTGTTATTAAATACAGAGAGATTTATTCTTTAAAATCTTTTCCACACTTATTCTGAGGAGGGAAATATGGGTTGCAGTCAGCTGTTCTCTGGAATTCCTCTTGTCCTGACTCATTTTTGGAAGGCAATCTGATTCATGTCCAACTATCTTGTGAGCATCCAGTATATCTTTTCCTTTTTCCAAGGGAGGATGAATAAATTGGTAGCTACTCCCCAGATGAAGTCAAAGGTCTGACTCCAGATGCTGCACATGCAGTGTGGCAGGTTCCATCATTTCCTTTGCCCTTTTGCACTCCACATCTTGCATAGCTCTGTGCACAAGTTAACAAGCTGGATCTGTCTGAACAGAAACCCTCAAGTACTATGGGAAATTATTTTCTTTTTTTTTATTTTTAATGGTTCCCATCATAATTATTTTTTCCCTTTTTTGTCTTTCTGATAATAGAATGTTTCTAGGTCAGAATCCCTGTTGGTCTTGTGCTGTTTTTGGTCCCCAATGCTTATTAAAAAGTCACGAGTCTTTGAGATTAGCTTTTCCCCAGATCCTAATTTGTGTTAACAGATTTAGCTGATACTGAACCAGTTCTGCTCGTATGGGCAAGGACTAACTTCTGGAGCCAATCCAGGTGTCCAAGATGTTAGAAAGTAATTAGTTTTCTTTAAAGCCTTGGGCTGTAAGTATTGATCTGATGTATTTTAAAAGGGACTTGACTTTCAGAAGGGTCAGGTCCTTCTGAAGGAGGGGCCTTTCTGGGAAGGTATAAAGATGGGCACTTGAAATAAACTTATACCATCTGAGGATCTGGGGGGAGTTAGGGTAGCATTTTTTTAGTTTTGGTTTTCAGTAGGAAGTAAGAATAAGAGCAGTGTGTCTGTGCAGTGCCAAAACTATGTAATGCTGTAATACTATATAATAAAAAGCATTAGATCAGCAAGGTGTTTGGGCACAGGACTGCAAACCTTCCTAGCTCCACTGATATTTTTAAAAGCTTTGTAAATCAGGCTCTGTGCTGATCACAGCAGAGCAGACCACATCTTTTACCCCCTCATTTCCAGAGGCAGACAAGGGAGCAAGCATCATATGATTTACACTAGGTTCCTGCTTTAAACACTTTTTCCCTGTGACTGCCTCCCCTGGCATTCAGTTTCTTTGGGTCACTGTCTACTGCATGCCTATTTAATGCATGCATGTGGATGATATTATTGAAGTTAGTAAGACTACAGACAAGCATAAGCCTTATCAGGATTGGAGTTAGAGACTGTAAACTTCCAGGTCGGTACTAGCTTATAACATAGCCACATGGAGTTCCTAGCCCAATGACATCTGTGGTACCTCTGTGAACTTCTGATTTTCTTTTCTTTTTACAAGGTAAAATGTAACCTGTTAGCCAGTAAGGTTATCACAGGTTCCTGGTGTTTTTTTGATTTTTCCCCACATCTCAGGATTTAGTAAGTTGACCTAAAGCTAGATTGGTCATTGGTTTTGGCTTTGAGATTTTGTCAGTGTCTTCAACATAATGTGTATGTTGGACACAGATAAATGCTCACAAACTGCTAAGAAAGATAAGTAGTTACCACTGCATTGAAAGAATTGCCAACTCTTTGATCTTTCCATGAGAAATGATGTTGTACTCTTCCCTGCTCCCTTACCTTGCAGGTTCAGTGAACCTATTCTAGGAAATTATATACAGGAAACACACATCACACTATGAAAAACTCACTGGCTTGACAGTCCCTTTCTGCTAAGCACAGAGTGCTGTTCCCTCTCATTGTGACAGTACGAGACTGTCAAAGGACTATTTGCTATTTTTTAATATGATTCTTTTGTTTTAACGTGCCCATTTGGAAGCTAGGCTGTGATGCAGGCTGCAGGGAGGTGCAGGGACAGCATAGAGCAATTCTTTTGAACCTCGGATTGCAGCACTCATGACCTCACTCCCAGCAGCAAGGAAGCCAAGAAGCTGTCCCACAGTTTTCTCAGGTAAACCACTCGCTGTTGAACCCATAAACATCACTGATCTTTTCTTCTTGCACCTTGGATGCAACTTTTTCATTTACCCTACAAATTCTTTCTCCTAAATCCTTTGCAATTCACCTCTAAAACACAAAAGGTGAACGTTCACACCTTCTTCTCCCCTCTGTGGCGTCCAATTAGAGAAACATACAATTAGGGATGTTAATGACAGATTATTAAGCATTAACCTATAATGCCGTCCTCCAATAGCAGCAAAAAATGGGTCACACTGTAGGTATAATTATCCTGGTTCTCTTATAGTACACCCTGGTCGTGCATTGTTTCTGCGATATATCCTTTGTAGTTCAGTGCAAAGTGTGGGCAGCTCTAGTTGTTTTGGAGAGTGATCTGGAGCAGGCTGTTGAATTGCTGGCACATGGGCCTGTCCTTCAAAGAGACTGAACAAACTAGGCTAGGCTGTAGCATCTTTCCATCTTAGAGAAAACCAGTAAAGGATTTTGGCCCCTGCCTTTGTTACCTGCAGTTAGGAAGACAGGCTCTTGTCACAGAGGGATAAACGGAGGAACAGCAGGAGACAATAGGACTCCTTGGACAACAGGAATGGTGGCCCCACTGCTTCTGTCTGCTCAGTGGTGGCTGGGAAGAGGGCACATAGAGGGGTGAAAGTGGGAGGGCAGGAGGAAGAGAAATGCAGTGCAGGTGAGCCCACCGGATGAGATGGTGCAGCTGAAGAGCTCAAAGGGAAGTTGTCTGTGACAGTGGAACAGAAATTCTATTCTGTAAATAGAAGAGACACATGAAAATAAGAGTGCTCAAGAGAAGAGAAAAATGAAATGAAACTAAGCTATCTGAAGGCACCGTGCAAGTTTCGTGCTGAGAAGGCCAATTGCTTTGTAGTGTGTGCCACAGGAGAAGTGATAGAAGAGTGAGGTGGCTGTTTAGAGTCCCTAATCAGTTTATTGACTACTTTCCCTTTCTGTGTCAATTAGCTAGAGCAAAGGCAGAAAATAAACTTAACACTGTTTCTTGGCTTTCTTGCCAGTAGTCTTTCTCATATGTAGAGTGGGCCCCTTAAAGCATTCTCACCAGGGCCTGCTATATGTCCACAAGGAGATCCTGGAAGAGACTATTTCAAGGTTGTCTAAAAAGGTGTTTTACCTCCCTAAATGCCAACACACGTGTTTTCAGTCCATCTGAAGAACAACTGAGGGACCAAAAAAAAAAGAAAAAAATGTATTAATCCTACTTTGGTTTTGACTGTGAATTAAGCAAACTTTACTACAAGTTTTACTACTTTACTACAACTTTACTACAAGGCACTCTATACATGCAAAGTTTTTGATATTTCTGAACATGCTGGCAGGGGGCAAAATTTGTGCTGTTGCCTCTCATGAATGAGGTAAATAATATGTTGAGGCTATTTCCATGAAAAAAAGGGGAAAATAATATGCTGAAATCCTGTCAGAACACTTCAGCTGTACTGTCCTGTTTTTGGTGAGAGTACTAATGGTGAAGGTATGTTGAAGACAGTGAGTGTCAAAAAGATGTCTCTAAAATGTTGTCCTAGCATGTTATTAGTACAGAAATTGGCTTACACCCAGATGCCTGCCTTATGGATATTAGAAGATCAATGGATGGGCAAGAAGGCAAGAATGTGAAATACAAGTATGTGCTCGTGTGCAGTTTGCCTGACATTCCCCTCATTTCCTGTGACTTCCTGGGTGGTTTGCTGAAAGGCTGTGCCTAGGGCCAATTAAAAACCCAGGAGCCCAAGGGAGAGTTACATTGCAGAAGGCTCAGCAGCGATTCCAGCCTTGAAGTTAGATGCTCAGGTCTGTGTTCAGGTCTATTGATAAATTTTAATTTATTTTAATAGTAGTCTTTTGCTGCACCTATTTAGTGTGTCATTCCGACACCTCAGGACTACAGTGGCTCAAGGTGGCTTAAAGGCTCCCAGCTGCTTGCATTGGTGGCCTGGCACTATATTGTCCTGGCCAGGTGGGTAGGGAGTGGCCCAGATTGAGATAGGCAGCAGTGATCACACTGAGTTTGCATGGATCAAGTTGCTTCTCTCTTGTTTCAGAGCAATATTATTGTTTGGTGTTTGGTCTGTGGTAGCACCCAGAGGCTGGAGATGCTGGTGCAATTTGATAGCACCAGGAGGAGGAGAAGGACAAGGAGAAGGAGGAGGAAATGCCTTCGCCATAGAACCTGCAGCCCCCGCTCCCTTGCTCAATTCCAATGTTTGTGCTTCATGAAAATGCCCTTTCTCTCCACTATCTGCCTTTGGTGGAGGTGCCCAAGACCACACAAATTTCAGAGACCAACAGAAAACCCAAATTTGCCAAAATAAGGGAGACTCTCTTAAGCCAGCCTATTTTTAGAAGATCCTCTGTGGAGAAAACAAAGTCTAATTAAAAACAGCCTTTACTGTCGCAGTAACCCACCATTTCACTTGTGACCCTGGGAGTTTGTTAAATCTTGTTAACAGCCTGAGTCCCACTTAGCTTCAAAGTCAAGCCTTCTCCTCAATATCCTTCTATTTTCAAGGCACAAAGAGAATGTCACTATTATTAGGGTGTTCTGCTCTTTAATAGATTTTTTTGAGAGCACTACTTACAGTGATTTAAGGTCTCTTATTAACTGTAGGTTCAGTGGTTTTGTGCATGCTAATCTCCACTTAATCTTTCTTACCACTGCAAATAACATGTAGGAAAAGGTGTCTTTGCAGAACAGTGTAGCTTGGAAATTGTGCTTTTTAAACTAGTGGCTGTGAAACAGTCTGTTTTTCTACTAATTGACTTGCATACTCCTTTAGTGGTATAACGGGTTCTCGGGAGAGATCACCACAGATAGCAGCATGAACTTCCTCCTTAGGTGGCAATTGCCTGTTGTATCTATAAAATTCTCTCAAATACTTACAGTTCCTCACTTTGTGGCAAATGAAGTGGAGGGGGTTTGGTCCTTCCCAGTGAGAGTCTCTACAGTTTGCAAGCTGTTAAGTCATGTTCAGAAAGGCTTAGGACAGGAGACACACCTCTGCTTCCCTTCCTCAGTGAGCCACTCCCACGGCACTTCAGCAGAGCAGGTGATGGAGCAGCAGACCCAGTTGGCCAATAGGACAGAAATCTACTGACAAGCCCTTGCAGACAACAGATCCTTACTACATTTTGATCTTCCACAAGCTGTCACCATTCAGAAGTCAGCAGCAGCTGTGTGCCAAAAGATGCTCAAGGCTGCAATATTCAGGCATCCATTTCACAAGGGACCAGGATGGCAGTGAAGGGAAGCAGCAACCCCCCTGTGAGGGATGCTCTGGGCTCCAAGGGCATTTGTGTCCTTGGTTTGGGAGGCTGGCAAGCAACTGTGGGATCAATGAGAAAGTTTGCAGTCTTAAGAGGCTTGTTAAAATGTGTAGCTCTGAACCTTTTCCCACAGTGTGCTGTCATAGGACTGGCTTGGGAAAACAGCTGAGAAACAAGTGGGACCAGAGCATCAAGGGCTAGACAGGGATGGGGTGGTCCAGCCCATGGGCTTCCAGCTGAAAATGAGCAACGGAGTTGTTCTACCTGTTACTGTAATGAGGACCTTGGTGCACAGCTTGGGTGCACCTCAGCACTTGACATCTCTGCCTCAGCAGGAGCAGCAACAGAAGACAGCTGTGGGCAGGGGCAGCATGGCAGGGGCAGCCAGGCGTGCTGCACAGGGCAGCAGTGCTTAATGGGATCGCCACTGCTCAGCTGCCAAGCTCTCTTGCCAGATGGCACCATCTCTGCACTGCAACACTGGAGCAGAGGTGGTGATGAGTGTGTGTGTGATCAGCAATCAGCTTTTCTTACTTTCCGTCTATCTCCCTGGTTTGGGTGTGAGCAGACCATGAGACCTAACAAACCTCAAACCCACTGACAGTGAGTTGCAGAGCCTCTAATTTCTGCTGTTTAGGCAAGTCCCCTGAGCCTCAGTCAAAAGCTTCTCACTGGTGCAAGAGCTCCTTGTCTTCCCACCCTTACTCAGCAGACTTCCAGCAGCACCCCCCACCCCCAGACATTTGCATTCAGTTACCCTGAATTTAATCACAGAAAGCAAATTTTGCCTGGCCACAACTTTGAAAGGGGCAAAAACAAGTGCCGCAGGTCACAAACTGTTATATCTGATCCTCCCTCCAGATTTACCATGGCTTTTTTTTCCCCATCCCTGTTATGTGGTGTTGGTGTCAGAGCCTCCTCCTGGCGAGATGAATCTTACAAGAAACTTGGTTATTAATCAGATTTTTCACGGATTTAAGTAAAGTTGCAAACACAAACAGGCGAGCAGAAAGTTCTCACTGTCCTTGTGAAATGGCTACCACTGTTTCTCTGTAAAACCACACTTGCACATTTCCTCTGCTGTAACTTCTTATGCCATTCAAGTTCCCCAGGGTAAGTGAAGAAGAAAAAACTTATCAGAGAAACAGATCAGGAGAGAGAGAGATGATAGCTGACTATACTAATGGCACAGTTTAGGCATTTTGGGGCATAAAATAGGCATAACATCCACATGCCTCTCTGGGTGGCTATCACTACTAGCCATCCACGAATCTGAAGTAATTTGAATAGTAAATACTAGGGGTTCTTAAAAATCAAGGAAACTAGTTAATAAGGAAGGCATTCAACCTAGGATTAGTACACATTACAAATGAATGCTAGTGCCAGCAAGGCAGGAGATGAAATTTATACCTGAGTTGCATTCACAGTTCTGTAGAAACACAGAATATAAGGGACCCGCAAGTATCCTAGAGTCTGATTCCTGTCCCTGCACAGAACACCCCAAGAATTACACCAGATGCCCTAGAGCATTGTCCAGACTCTTCTTGAACTCAGACAGGTGTGGTGCTGTGACCACTTCCCTGGGAAGTCTGAGTTTGGAGCATGCAAGTGTCAGTTTAAGGGTGTCAGTAGAGTGGTGCACAGAGGGAGGCTGCCCCTGTCACCCTGACTTGACCACGATGGGAAGAAGTCCTGACACTTGTCTCTCCACCCTCGCTGAACTGTGGTTGGCAGCTGAACAATACCTGGCTAACACATACCTGAGGGACGCTAGAGGTGGTTTCCACAGCAGGACTCAAACGGCCTTGCCCATGTCACATTTCTGTAACTGGTTTGGGCCTTGGTTCATTAATCAGCTCTCCTTGAGTGTACCACTTAAGCCACACCATCGTATGACAAGTATTGGGGTGTGAAGCCTTTGGGATTAGAAGTCCCATACAGCTCCCCCAATTATTCATATGCCTATGTGCCCATTGAAAAATAACAGCTTTCTGCTAGTTTTTTAAACATTGCTGTCAAGACCATTCCCTCCTCCCATCCCAGCTCCAAGGGAATCAAGAGCATAAGCCAATACTCAGGTGCTTGTTCAAGTCCCATCCTGCCACTGCCTGAAGCAAAGTGCTACGCCCCCACTGACAACTCATCTTGACTCCTGCTAACCTACTGTGGGCAGGAGCATTAGCTCAGGCTCTTCAGTCCCCCTCTTACCCAAACTATAGAAGTGTTTCTTATTCTGCTGGGTCATGCATTCAAATGTCAAAATTGTGACTCATTAAAAGGGCAAGTTTGGGATGGGGTGGGCAAGGGAAGGAAGAAAAACAGTTTGCAAGAGACTTCCTGTTTATCCACAGCTTGGGAAAAAAATTGACACAACGGAATACAGACACCCTGGCTCCATTATCTTTGCTGGCACGCTGCTGGCTTGGCTCTGTCCCTTACCACTCGAGGCCAGATCCATCCCTGCCATGAGCATGTTTACTTTAGAGGAGTTTACTCGAGAGAGAAACGCGGCCCCCAGAGCTGAATGCTTGCAGTGTGCGAGCAAACGCACGGGCACCCGGAGCCCCTGCCACAATGCCACGGCCCTGGCCCCCAGCCACACCGGGGAGGTCATTTTCTTCTCGGCAATTAGTGAAGTGGTGGCATCACTAAAAGAAGTTGAATAAACACATTCAACCCAGCTGGGTTCCCAGTTTGCTCTGTTCTCACCACTCTTCCTTCTGGGCACACGGTGGGGCCCCAGCAAGCAAGAGCTCCATGCTTGTGCACTGCACTTTCATTCAGGCCTGGTTGGAAAGGGCTTTTAGGAAAGAGGAGGAGGGGGAAGTAACCCTTTGGCTTTCTTTTACAACAAATGTCTTCTCTTTTTCTTTTCAGGAAAGAAAAATGCCAGCTTCTCTAAGAAAATTGCAGCAAATGGCTGTTTTCATGGGACTGTTCAGTGGCGGGGGATGCATCGTGATGTATAATCTTATGCAAAGTGAGTTTTGGTGTTGTTAGCAACCCTATTTCTCCTCTGCTCCTTTCACTGGCTTTTGTGTAGTGGGGGAAAATAGCAGCATGCGAGTTGTGAAAAGCAGATGAAGTTAAGAGGGGTGTGGCTGAGCCCTGGGTTCTGCATATGTAGGCTCTGCTTTTTTCATCCCCAGGGCTTTTGCTCTCCCCAGTGCTGCTGCATGCATTTCCAGAGGCAGATAATGCATAGGGAGCAGGCTGTTGTGGTCAGAAGATCTGGTTTTTGGGGGTTTCCTGAGGGTGATGGTGAAGTGAAAGTTTCACCTGCAGTAATGCAGGTTTCATTTCTTGACTGAGATTTTGTTAACTGGGCAGTAAAAGAGAGCCATCTGTGAGAATGTGTTAAAGTCTAGCAGTTTTATATGTAAATCTCTGTGTGGTGCCGGCCCTTAAACACAGCACACCTCTGAGGTGCTAAGAAATCATGAGTTTTTCCTGAAGGAAGTATAGATAAGAGCAGTCAGCACTCAGAAGACCAGGACAAAGAGAAAAGCTAGACAGGTGATGTTTATAGACACCTCTAGTTGCTATGTGTCTTTGGCCAAGAATCCACATTATTAGTCCAAATTATAGATGTTTTTTTTCTAAAACTGCTTTTAGATATTTAGCATCAGAGCAGAAATAGACTTTGCCTCTCTCTCAGGAGGTGCCACAGGCATCTTGGCCTTGTGCCTCTCTCTTGTTGGTGCTATCAAATGCTATTGCTTTTCACCTACCCTGATACCGGGGGATTCTGCCAGAAAAAAAGTGTAGCCAAGCCTGTTTCTCAAGCTGTCAGATAAGCTCTGAAACCTCTCCTTCATCTTACACATATTAATAACAAATCAGACAAGGCTGGAAAGCAGACTTTAATTTTAGGCAGCTCATGCCCCCAAGCTCTGGAGTACATGACAGAAATATGATCCTTATGCTTTAAAATATTGAATCTGGCTTTAACAAGGACATCAGCATTTTTTAATTTTCAGCTTCAGCACTGTGATCTAGAAATCTTGTGGGATAGTCACCCCCTGTGCTGCACAGCAAGCCTGAGGGCTGGTTCCCTCCATCCCTTGGCTGTGCAGTCAAGTGGCACATTGCAATGGCTCCTTCTGGCTCTCTTGCAATTTCAGTGGCCACTGAGCAGCTGCCTGATAACTTGGTGGCAAGCCAGCCAGGCTGCTGAAAGAACACTTTCTGCAGCCAAGTGTGTCCTTCTCTATCCTCTAAACAGACACAGGAGCCACATTGAGAACCTTCCCCGCTTGGCTCATGCCTGGGGCTATCCCAGTTCTTTCTGCTCAGTGCACAGAACTATCCCATACTTGGACTTGTGAGGAGTGAGTGGCCTCCTTAGTAGTGGGAGCAGTGGGAGAAGATTGCTTCCCTTCCCTTCCTTCAGGCTGAAGGGAAGTTTGCATGCACATGGTCTCTGTGCATGCTTGTACAAATGCTCAGGTAAATCCTATTTCTCCTTACTCTCATCACCTCCACACCCTTCTCATGGAAGTCTGCTTAGCCAACTCCAGCATGCTTTCAGCTCTCCTACCAAAAGATATGTGGACAAATGGATTAGTTGGGTGTTGAATGAGGTGCATGAGATGCTAACAAGGAACAGCTGAGAAGGAGCACCAGGAAATTAGAATCCATTTCTCCTCCAATCTGCAGGATGAACACAATATACTTTTAACATGGTCTGGGTGGCTGTTTGCTGTGATTGATAGGTACTAAAGGGCTGGCAAGCTGCAACCCCTTTGGATGGAGCTCCTTAAGATGCACCAGGGAGACACAGGAGGACCAGCGTAGGTCACAGCCTAGCAAAGCTGTTTCTATGCCAACTGGATGCTGCCTGCTCACAGGGTATGCCTCTAATTAGGGAGAGGGGGCAGCATCCTTCTGCCTCATGCTCCAAGATAATTACTGACAGGCAAGAGACCAAGAAAAAAAAACTTACACCTTGTTTTAAACCCTTTGAAAGGTGAGGGCAAAGTTCCCAGAGTAGGATTTACACAACTGCACACTCTTAGCTTAACTCTGCCCTTCTTGATGCCAAAAGAGTGAAGTTACACTGATCTAGAAACTCCAGCAAGACAGCCTCAAAACTGTTATTAAGCAAATCTCTGTGTCCATAAGGAGGGTCAGAAAGTCTCCAGCTCCTTATCTCTGCCCTGTCCATTGGTGATCACGGTACAGCATTTCACAGCCATGCAGAGCAACCAGACATCGATAACAGCAGTTTACCACAATCGTCCTCCATGTACCAACACTGCAGCAGCCATCTACAGTGCTGCTGTGGCTACTTCACCAGGAACTCGAGTGATGCTTCTTTGTGCCTCCCTTCTAAGGCATCTGTCAGTGAAGTTGTAGCTTCATGGCTGCCTCTTGGAAAGCTGTACCAAGACCGCAGCAAGAGTTCCACAGCAGCAGCTGTTCCTGTCTCAATGAGTGCAAGATATTCTCAATTTTTAAAGTATTTTATGTACCTCCAATAGAAAAAAAAACTAAAATTGAATTACTATCAGAACATTTCAGATACTCATCCTTGTGCCTTTTTTTCTATATTTTCTTCATTTTAGATAACCTACAAATGCATGACAAGTGGGGAGACACAGCCATAAGCTGAACTGTATATCAGAACGGAACAGGCTATGTTCAGAGCCTTCTTCACTTAAATGAGCTGAATAACATTTGCTTCTCTGATGTAAGGGTGTGTTTCCTCCTTTAGCCAAATTTCTCCTAATTAATAGTTTTGGACTGTATTTCAGGGAGGGTGTGGTAGTCTGGAGAAAATATCTTCTTTTTTTTTTTTTTCTAAACTTATGTTTTAATTTTAAGTGAACAGTCTCCTCACTACCCTGTTTCTCTCACCTAGAAAGTTTTGCCAGGACCCAGTATTACCAGCAAGCTTTGGAGCAACTGAACAGCAATCCTGATGCCCTGGAAGCCCTGGGTGCCCCCCCCCTTAAGGTTCACAACATCCGCCTGACAGATGGGAGCAATCGCGTGGACACAGAGAGAGCGCGGGTAACGCTGGGCAGGCGGCGTCACAGGGTGGCTTCCCGAGATGTCAGGTGACAAGAGATCAGCATGGGGATTTTCAGCAGGTCATGAGTCACCTGGGGGCACTGGAAGGAAGTAGGATGGGATACCAGTTGATCTGGAAGAGGAATGGATTTCCAGAGCATAAATCTATGAGGTTAGAAAGAGCAAGAGCAGCATCTTCGTGTTGTGCTATATGGGCCCATCACAGAATGGCAAGGGACCTCTCAAGCCAGTCATTCCCCCTCCTCACAATGTGAGCCACAAAACCATTTTCAGGGACGTATCATAGCCAGCTTTAAAATAGCACCTGCCTTCCTTTACTCCCCAAGTTTTACTAGTCCCATGCTAGTTTTTAGAGCTTTGTTCAGAGCAGTTTTACAGCCTTTTACAGGCTGTGCTGTGGTGCAGCATAAATGGTGTGGTTTTTAAGAGCACCTGTAAGTTTGTGTCATGGAGAACAGCTGCCCAGCCTGAGAGTGAGCATGAGGGTTACTCAGTGACTGGAGAATGGTGTGCAGGGTGCTGAAGTATTGCACAATGCTGCCTTGTATCAGCCAAGGGCTGGGCCCAGGCAAACCTTGCAAACACAAGTCCGCTTCTGCTCAGCACTGATGCTTCAGGAGTACTTTCCATCAGTGTTTTTACCCTTTAATCCAGGATTGGCTGCCCTTCCTTTGTTTTGCTAGTGACACAAAGTGTCCCTAGCAACTTCTCCAGGACCTTCACTAAGGTAATTCATCAGGTATACATAAGGTAATTCATCATTGGAATAATTTTGTGTTTACTGGTGAGTAGTTACGATGCCAGGGCCCAAGCAAAGGCATTAAGGAATGGATCAGATGGTTCAATGAAGGAGATTAGCTCTCAGGCTAAGATAAAAAAAACCCAACCTTTAACCAACACATAAAATTGCTTACCATTTCACTTCAGCCAGGCTGCACTTACATGATACCCTGAACCAAAACATTTCCCATGTTTTATAGAGTCCACCTATATCTAGGAAATATACCTAAGGAAAAAAAATTGTGCAAAACCCTACACAGTCTCTTATACTGACTGAAAAGAAGATAGCCTTTCCCACGAGTGTTTTCCTATGTCACTGTTTAAGAATGCTGGTCGCTTGGGTGACTCGGGGTGAAGTCAAACCCTGCCTTCTACTGACCTCACCCAAAACACAAATCACCAACTTTCTTCTCTATTTTTTCATGCTTCTAAGTATTCATGTTCTTATGAAATAAATTAGTTAATCATCATTATACCACAGGTCGATTTACTGACTCCACAACATTCCCTGCTCCTGGCTCTTTTGGTGAACACCTGGCATTTTCTCTGTGTGATTGCATCACCACCAGCAAATGCTGCACATGAAACATTTCTTTTATTCAGTCATTAGACCCAGTGCAATTGGCCATGGTCACAGCTGCAGCTCCAGCTTTGTTTGTTAAACAGATGAGTGATAGTATTTATGACACTGAAAAAAAAAATCATTGAACATCTCATTGCTTCAGTGTGTGTTAAGGGACTGATATGCAGAGGATCTCAGCCTACAGGCTTGTTATGGTTATGGGAAGCTCTGACAGTGCAGGTCACCTCTGGATGACCATGCATTCTGCTAAGGAAAGGTGTTTGCCCATAAATACTTCAGAGAGCGAGTGGTTTCCCCTGGGGGTTGCAGCTGTAACACAGTACATTCTTTCAGCAGAGAGATTAATGCATGTCAGAGCACACATACTTGTGTAGCCACACACATGTTAGCTGTTACAACACCTCAGTCCAACTCTGAAATACAGTAAAGAAATAATTCTAGTGTAAAAGTTTAAAAGGTGTTACGTCTTTGACTAGAAGGAGTGAATGTCTGTTTCATAATATTCTTTGCTGAATCTTTAATGTGCTTTTACATTTGCAGATAAAGTTACCAGTCTCTGGAACAAAATCAGCAGGGTACCTCTACATTAACTCGGAGATGGACCACTCCCGTCAGTGGTGGGTACTGGGGGAGGTGCCAGGGGAAAGGGGAAAGAACTGCTAGGAGGAAAGAGTAGAGCAGGATATTTGCTTTAGTCATCCGTGTTGCTGAGGTCGTGCACACAAATCAAGCAGAAACTCCTGCCTGAAGGTCTTGTGAAAGATTATTTTCATTAGGACAAAAAAGTAAGTTAGTTGAGAAATATATTTAATTGATCTCTCTGAATGTGAATAGAAGAGCAACATGAACCATTCCTTTGTGTTGTGTTCTGCAAACTGTAGCTCAGTACCTACACAAATACTGTGAGACAAGATAAAATATTGTGCCCTCCCACTCCACCTCCCCACAGAAGTGCAGAGGCTGTTGAACACCAGTCCTAACTTTGGTCTGGTATTATGGATTGCAGTAAGGGAGTCACACATTATATCAGAGCCATGCGAGGTGCACTAAAAAGACAGGATTTGGTTTTTTTTAAGCCATCCAAGAAGTGTGGTCCTTGTGGTTAAAAAACAAGTCCTAGAACAGATACATTATAGTAGAAGGATGCTCTGATACCACATCATATAGGAATTACTTTACATTTTTATAGTACTGAAAACCTTCTTAACAGTAACCAGTCAACAGTAAACTGGTTTCTGGAACTGAGCAAAGAATTACCACATGAACTCGACCTCTTCTTAGATACTGTTAGCTCTGTTTATAAACTAAAAGCTATGGCTTTTAGTCAGCTGCCACCTGCCATATGATGATGTTTTCTATTCAAAATTAGATGAGCATGACTTACTGAATTTCTCTTCTGAGTAAGTAAGGGAAGGAAGGTGTAAAAGGATGTGAGAAAAGGCACTAGGCTGCAACATGAGAAACTCAGTACCAGACCTGGCCTCCTCCCTAATGACCAGGGATAACTCCAGAGATCCCCAGCCACATTTCTTGCACACCTCACTTCCCTGGTGCCTGAGCTCTGATCTCCTCGCTCCTCCTTAGCCCCTTCTCACAGACAGTTCCCTGTTATTCCTGGTTCACAGTTACTGTGAAGATAACTGAAGATTGCAAAGTGTTAAACTACAGCAGTGCATACACTTCTTGGAGTTTTGTTTTAAAGTGAGCTCTTGGTACATTCCTGCAAATGTTTTTTAAGGGAAAAAAAAAGGCATCTTCTTATAAAAGGATTTGTGGCAGATGAATCTGTCAGACTCCACCAAATCCAACTACATGCAGGGTCCTGTGCACAGCTTCATGTGGGGCAGAAGCAGGACTTGGTGTCCTTGCACCCCACTGAGGAATGAACAGTAAAATGGCTGGGAGTAAGAAGCAGATAAGCAGGCCATCCTGGTGGGATTCTGCCGGGTGTGTGTGTGCTTTTCCCAGGGAAACCAGGGCAGGACTCACACAGATACAGACAGCTAAATGACACCAGGAGCTGAGTACTCTGTGCAAGAGTAGTTGAGGCACCAAAGCCTCTGAAATGCATCTGACTCTGAGCATGCAGACTGTCTGTAGCAGTTTATTTATTTATAAAAGAGAAGAAAACTGTAGAAAAGAAAATTTGGAGTCTGTGAGCTCATGTGGTTCAGGAGGAAGTGGCATTCACTCAGAGGCAGGCACTACAGGGAGAGGGAGGGTGCCCAGAGGCAAGGGCAGCCAAGGCACTGCAAAATTACTCTTGCCTGCCCCAAAGTGATGGAGGGAAGGGCTGAGCCCCCAGGCCACACCGTGGGGAATGAGCATTCCATGTCCAAGCCCGGTTGCTCTGCCTGGGTTGGGGGTGGGAGCAGAGGCCTGCTGAGCAGAGCCCTACTGCAGACACATTGCACAGAGGTGCAGCAGCCTAATTACCTGATTGTGTGTACTCAGCACTGACTCCAGCAAAGTCAGAGCTGGGCCAGTGCCAGGAGCTTTTGAAAAAATCCTATTTTAGTACCCCAGAATAAGTCCTTTCCAGCTGGAAAAGCAGCATGAGCACTTTCTCAGAAGTGGGTTTGGAGCAGAGCTTAGAGGAAGCAAAAGACTCCCACTCAGTCTCCAACAAATGCAATTTTCCTTTTTTGAGTAACCACTGTCGTACCCTGTCAGGGTTTCAGCAGTCACATTGAGTGATCACACAGTGTTCAAACTCTTCCAAGCCAGAATAATTCCTTAGCAACACCGTCTGGCTCCAAGGCTGGAGAGGAGTGGAGAGAGGAATGCACCCACAGGATGGGAAGGAAAAAAAGGCACCGGGTCGGGGGAAGAATGTCCTAAGAAGAGATGGCAAGTTTTTATTTGAATTGCAACAAATAGGAACATGCATAGCAGACCTTTAAATCTGGGCTGTGCTACGATATTAGGGAGAACAGCTTTCAGAAGCTGGCACTCACTAACCAAGATTTAAAACACTTGAGAGAATTTTTAAAATGAAATGTGAATGTGTGGAATGATTTGTTTCTCTGTCCCAGCTGTTTCTACACTGACTTTACCATATTAAAAGCGATTGCTACAAGTTAAAGATCTCCTTTGTTTTCTGTCAGCTGGTGCCTTCAGGATGTCACCTTGAAACTGCAGGATGGTCAGAATATTCCTGTTTACCGCTCTGCGATGGAAAGCATTGGTGTGCAAGAAGGCTAAAAACCAGAGACAGCTGCATCTCTGCCTCCCGTGGAGCCAAAGGAGCCATTAATCGATTGCATCCTGCTGTGGCTGTGAATGTACACAGTTGTCACAAGTGACAGTTTCACTTAATCGGGTGCTCTCAAGACAATTTTCTCTCTAAGATTGACCTCATCATTGTTGTAATTGTAATTTCTTTCTTTTGCTGGTTTATTCATGTGTTTAACAGAAGCCTGAAATAAATATCTTGCAAAAGAGTTGATGTTGCAGAGAAGTCATGTGTTATGCCCTGTGTGTGCTGGTATTATGAATTTGAAATAAATAACAAACTGCCAGGAAACTGAGGTTTATTTTACAGACCAAAGTCAGGACAAGTCAGCTTCTCAAAGCTATTCCTTTGCTGCCTCTGCTTCCCCCCATTTCTCAACTATGTCTTGTCTAAAGCAGGAAGGATGATGCAGCAAAGGTGAAGCTCAGCAGCAGCACCACCACCCTCAATTCCACTTACCAGGTAGATTTGCACCCTCACAGTTATCATTACAAAGCTCACAAGATAGCTGAGGCCACTCATTGTAACTGGAATTCCAGGAAGAGACTCTCGCTGCTCACACTGAAGGTTACTCAGAACTCACTGCTTCACACCAGCACTGCCCAATGAGTTCCAGAGAGGACATTTAGGGAGAAAAACACTCAGGAGGGTGCAGAACAGATGAAGCACTGCCATGGTTTGCTCTGACTACCACAAGAGATTTTGATTGTGCCATCAGGTAGAGAATTGGCCATCAGCAAACAACTTGAAGAATAAGCAAAACACCCCAAACTAACAAAAAGTCCCCCCCAAACCTGCACAATTTCCACTTCGACCCCAAACTGCCCACGCAAACAATTGCAAAACCTAAGGCACAGTTTGAGGCTGAGAAAATACAAGTAACTATCCTGCCTGTACCAGGAGGTAACAAGGGAGCCTTTAAAAACATCCAGACTAAAGAGTGTTTTGAATTCACTGTAAGAGAGATGCTTAATCAGGCTGAAGCTAGGGAAAGCCCAGAGCTTACACCATTCCATTCCCTGTCCCTCACCCCTCCATCTCTTCTTCCAGATTTGGGTCTAGGAAATCCACCAAGGACACAGGCACAGCAAAGTTTTCGAGAGCCATGAGTGTTAGGTAGAGAAGGGAGAGCTAGAGCAATTGCCTAAGTAGAAAGGAGATGCTAAAGGGCCACAGCAAGGACATCTTGGATAAACAATTTCAGAATGAAACAATACATGTGTGCCTCAGTTTGAACTTCACAAAGAACTGTCAGGATGAACAGCACTTGTGAGACCTGATCCAACCCTCATGAAAGCCCAGCACTCCAGGGAGAGAATTAGAATTAATCAAAAAAAGACAGCATTGCCCAGCTTTGATTGAAATTGCTGTTTACTGGTTTCACAAAACAAAATACAAACCCCGTGATATGAAACATTAGCCTTGCACTACCACTAGCAAGAACAGCAGCTCAGGGATCTGGAGATCTGCTGGCCACCTGGTGCCTCAGAGCTTGATCAGCTCTAGCTTTTGGTCACTGAAGAAGTTTGGTGGCAAATCAAACAGCTGACAAAAAAAAAAGCCAAACCAACCACTTCCCATTCATCAATTACCACTTCCCTGGCTGCAGCTTTGATTTGTTGCTGATCTGCAAGGATACTGTGGCTGTGAAGAGGAACTCCTTCTTGTCTGTGCCTGTTCAGTCACTCCTTGTGTCTGCACTGGGAGCATCTGGCACACGTTGTCATTCATCTGCCTTTTGTCACCTCTGTGTGCTCAGTAAGCCTGGGACCTGAAGTGGCTGCAAGGTACACAAGTGTCCAGGAAAGCTGTTCACAGCCACCCCAGCCTGCAGCACAGGGCTTGCTCACCACCTCCCTGTCCCTTGAGCTGGCACACACAATGTCCCCATGCTGGCTTCACAAGCTGCTGCACCACAACACCACTGCCTGGCCTGGCACAAACTCTGGCTTTTCCAGGCCTGGAGGAGTTATCCCCACACAAACCTTACCAGTAACACTGGGGACAACTATTACCTTGCTTGGGGGAAGCAGAGCTTGCAAAGAGGCTCCATCTCTCACTTTCTCCCCTGAGCACCCTTTTAACTTTAAGGGCTCCCAGTCACCTCAACCAACGTGTTGGCTCCCAGAGCTGTGAAAATGGGCAGTATCATCATGTCATACCAACAGTTCTCTTAATCAAATGTTAAAACCCAGAGAAGGAAGAAAGCTATGGGTGGAACTGGAAGCCAGCAAATCAGTGGAGGAGGGCAAGAATAAAATCACAATTCATTCCCTGCCTTTGTTTTACTACCTAATAGTCAGGAAACACAGAATTTCTTACCTCATGACCTTGAAGAATCTCAGAAGTCACTTCCTCTCTGTGTTTGAGCTCTTTTAGGATGCACATGTTCAAGAGGAGAAAAAAGCATCAGGCTGGTGTGTTCAGTGCCAAGCAGCTTTAGCCATGTGGCTCCCATTAAATATATCACAGCCCAAGGCGGCTGCTTTCACAGAGGACACAGGTGCAGCAGGAGCAGCCAAAGGAGCTGGAGCATGCCAGAAAAACAGGGAGACCAAAGGTCTCAGAACCACCAGCAGCTGCTGAAAGTCCAAATAACTTCAAAAAGGCACCTGGGCACCCCTCTTCCAGTCTTTTCCTGTAAGGAACACTGGAGCAAGATTAGGTTTTCTTTAACTTCATCCTGTCACTGATGAAATGCTCATCTTTTGATAAAAGACCCTGGATCACACAAAACACTTAAGGTTGAGAAGAACCTTGGGAGATCATCTAGTCCAACTGCTTCACTTCCACTGGAGTCAGCTTGAACAGATTGCCTGAAAGCATGTCCAGTCAGGTTTTAAGGATCACCAAGGATGAAGACTCCACAACTTCTGGACAAGCTGTACCAGTGTTTAACTATTCGCACAGTAAAAAAAAGTCTTTTTCTGGTGTTTAAACAGAATTTTGTGTGTTTGGGAGTGTGCTCACTGCCTCTTGTCCTGACACTAGACACTACCAAGAAGAACCTGTCTCATTCTCTTTACTCTGCCCCCACACTGATCCCTCCCTCAGCCTTCTCCAATTCCAGGTGTCTCAGCTTCGTTAACAGGTGCTGCAATCCTTTAACCATCTTAATCATGTTTGGTATGTTAAATAATTTCTTTTTAATTGGCTTGAAAATTTGTGCAGTTCTTTTTCCAGTTGTTGGTGTGGTTAAAACATCATCTTCATGACCTTTGCTGGACTGCATGTTTGTTTCTTATTCTCTAGTTTGATTTTAATAGTTTCTGCCAGGCAGTCATCACCCTCAAGGAAGGAAACCACCAAGGTGGCAGACAGTTCAGGGCAAGGACTTAATTTACAGCTGAGAAACAGCGGATACTGCTCAGCACTGTTACAACACTTGCACCTATTTGAGATGGACCTGATGAGCTGGGGCTGTGTAAAACCAGGTGTTTTGAAACCACTGCCTTCAGAAAGGCTGAGTGGGCTCACATGTTCCCTTTTGAGTATGTTTCTCCAAGGAGTGACAGAATTTTGCCCAAGTTATGGGCCTCCTATTTTGGGCAGATGTCTTGCATTGCACAGGGAACAAAAGTAATTTGGATTGATTTCTCATTTAGAAATGAGGGTACATCCAGTTCTTTCCTGCCACATGCCTGCATCTTTCCTGCTTGTCAAAGACGTAATTTCCCTGAGTTTTCTGCAAAATTTCCTACAAAGTTTCCTGCAACAGGGCCCAGGCAGTCCTGTAACACCAGAAACAATGGAGACCTGTCTGCCCTTGGTGTGACTTTGGAAGACATCACACCTCACCAAATGCCTTTGGTTCATTTTAAGTACTGTTAATTGTATAAAAATACTAGAATAATGTAATTTTTTAAGCAATCTAAGGCAGTTTCTATTAATTTGCTTTCCTAGAAGATTTAGGAGAAAAGGACCTTCATTCAATAACTTCTGAGAGACAATCTTTGCCTCTCTTTGCTTGGTAAGGCCCACAATACCTTCCATCCAGCAGCCAGACCAGCTGGATCTCACAAGGTGCTACTGGAAAGTGGCAGATGGTAAGCGATATCCTGGCAGCTCAGGAGATTTCCCTGTGAGGATTAGTTAAAAAACACCTGTGTAATTCAGTCTGCATGCTGGCATTACAAATTAATTGAAGAGATTGGGTACACTGATTTCAATGCATCACCAGCTTAGCTGTGATTCTACTTGTACAAGCAAGCAAAGACTCAATGTAATTAAGTTCTCTGTGTTTACAGGAAAAAAGATAATCCCTTCAAGCAGTTCCCTTTTCTCTCCTAATTTTGCAGTAACGACTCTGGTCCTAATGCTCTGCTTCATTTTGACAAATTCTAACCTTTTCTTTATTAGGAGAGATTTTTATCACACCCATCTGTACTTATTTTTTTCCTGGCTGTATTTATTAATGCAAATGACAGCTTAATTCAACATCTGTACCATGAAGAACTTTACAGTGGAAGCATACAACTTTAGTGTGGAAAAGATTATTGATGCATTTTATATTTGCTGCACAAATTGAACAAATTTGTGTGATTCAGAAAATGAAAATATCAGTAATCCTGCTAATGGGTGTTTCACAAAACACAAAGAAAAAAAGACCCAATCAGCTGTTCAGAAAACAAAATTTCATTTATTGTAAAGTTCGTGAACCAATAAACACCTTATCAGAAGTACAATGAACTGACACTATTTCTTTAAGACGTTGAACTGTCTTCCAGGAACAACACCTGAAATACTCAAGAGAGATCTTAAGCCACAGAGTAACGTGGTGCAAAGCCCACCTTCATCCCCGTCCCTTGTGAGCACTGCCGGTGGAGGATGGGCAGCGAACTTTTATTTGCATTTCTGACCTAACAGCTCTCAAGATTCATGGGGTAGATCACAAACTAGAATTCACCCTTTTGTATCTAGGGACCTGCACACAAAAAATGTGACAAATTAGACAAATCACAATGCAAATTCCACTTTGGATAAAAATATTATTTTGTAGAACATTTAACTTAGCAACTATTAAATCTGTAAGCCTCTCTCTTAAGGAGGTGAATATAGTAACAATAGGAGACTAGGCTGTGCTTTTCCTTAGGACTTTGCTTTACCCCTTCCTACAGCTCAGGGTAAAAACACCTCGTTTGCAGCTTCACCCACACTCACAGTGGAAGAGAAACAGCCTCAAGCGTGTGGATCTGGCTCACAGTGTGCAGTTAAGTGTTATGGAAAGTTTTCCCTGTTATAGGGTGAATCTAAGATGCCTCGTTTATAACTTATACTATTAAACTTTCACAACTTCATACAAATTCTTAATGGCGTTAAAAACACTGTATAAAACCACCCTAAGGCACGAAGAGTTAAACAGAAATGCAGCCCAGTGGAAATATCAAAGCAGCCAATTCAAGAGAAGCTGGCCTTGTAATAAGTATGTATTTCATGTATACAAGTTTCACTGTCCTACATTAAAACAATATATATAGGACAAAGTGTATACTGCTCAGCACCTACTCTTTTCCATTAGTCTCAATTTGAGACATGACCTGTGGTTACAAAGAGGAAATTAAATGGGTATACATCCCTCAAATAGTTTGCTGTGGGCAACCAGGAGTTGTTAAACATTTATGTGTGCAATACTGGCAATATTGTTTTGTAAGGGTAGGATCTGAACATGCTTCAACATCACTGCTCTGCTCAGCTTGGTAGATTAAGTACAGATGTAAGGGAAAAAAAAGTCAAAATGGAAATGATGGAAGATGGGAGAAATTGTAATCTTGCACAGAAGAATTTCATGAATCAACGTCCCCTCACCCAAACAAATTGTCTTGGGCAAATGACTGGAGAGTAAAAGAAAGCCACCCATGAAGGTACTGTCCTGCCTAACATGGCTGAAATAGATTAAGGTCAGCTCCTGTCTGTGTCCAGAAACACCCAGATAACACAGATACACTGTTGCCTCAAAGATTCTCCTGCTGAGAGCCAGCCAGAGCTGTCCAGCAGCTGACTCCCTTCTCCAGAGCATGAAAGCCATGTCTGCATTACAATATGAAACACATCCAAACTCAATTCTGTACACTACTGGCTGGTTTCTTGTACGAACATCTTCGAGAAACACGAAGCTGCCCTACCTACATGAATACTTGATATGTAATTCCATGGGGGAAGAAGCCTGATAGAGCTGTTTAATTTAGGTGGAATTTCCTTGATGTGGCTGGAATAAAGGCAACCCAACCTCTGGCAATGAAGCCAAGGTTACTTATCCATAACAGCCTTATTGAAAAACACTCATTGTCCCACTGCTTTTGGTTCAACTTTCTTCTGTACTGCCTTTCCCCCACCTTTTCAGCCATGCTGATCAGATCACCCCAGTACTGCTGGTCATTAATAACCCATTTAACTTTCATGTGAAGGAGGAACTGTAACATTAGCACAGAGCCCTGAACTGCTCACTAAATGGAGTAAGAACATTTGATACATTTGAAACTGGGAAAGTGTGTACCAACATGGAAAAAAAGGGAAAAACTAGCTTAAAAATTTCTATTCAATGTTTTATAGCAAGAAAACTTTTGTCAGAGTTTATTATAAAGGAACAGCATAAGGAAACCAAATAAATAGTTGAATAGTTAACAGTATGCAATATAATAGTACTAAACTTCAATTACATAAAAATTAAACTTTGGAACAGCATCAATATGAAAGATTTCTTAGAAAACTAGGACTCAGTCCAAGATCCTCAGATCTGGACATTGCAAAAACCACTCAGTTTTGATGCCTAGTTGGTGACAGCTTTGTCCTCTGAGGGACTGTGTCCATTGAGAACTATGACCCATCCATACTGCTCCCTAACCCCACTCTGCCCGGCCATATAACATGCTGTTTTTCCAGGTGTCTAAGGGACAGTGTTCAGGAGGCAGGAGCTGTGCTTTGTTGTTTCAGAAGAAGCAGTATCTTCTTCCTCATCTGACAGCTATATTGAATAAAGTAATGCAATTTAGCCTAAGGATGCTCCTTTCTTCCTTAAAATAGAAGAACAGAAAGAAGGCAGAGATGACCTCATGATCCCAGTAAAACCCCAGCTGGTCCTGGGGGAGGTGGAATCAAGGGCTGATTAGCTGGACAAACTGTCTAACCTAACATGGTAAAGTCAGTGGAGAGAACTTCAGTAACTTCAGAGGAGCTACATCAGACTCTGACATTTTTCCTCTCATCCACACTGTGCAGCCCCACTGGCCTGGATTCTATTGGCACATCTCACCCAACACAGAAGCAGAAGGGAACAATCTCTGCTGGCTCACAAGTGATTGAAATAAGCAAATACATCACCCTGAGGAGCAGGATTTTACAGTGCTCCCAAATCAGACATATCTCCAATACAGATTTCTTTACCACTGGGGCACGTGCATCTGTCTAGAGAAGCTAAGCTCACTGTTCAGCTACACGCCAGAGGAGTCTGGGTCTTTGACCTGATGTAAACACACAGAGGATGATTTTGAAATCTGTATGTCAAACCAGGTGATCAAATTCTCCTCTCATGCAAGTTTTAGATCAGCAGATAGTTCCACTGAAGTCAGGAGGCATTTGAGAAAAACCCAACATTATATATTTGCATTAAATGCCAAAACATATCCTAAAATACTCCTATTGACATCTGTCACTGAAACACTTCCAGTGTCGACTTCTCAAGAACACCGGAACAATTAACAAAAACTCTGTTACAAATCAATAGCAACAACAACAACAAAAAACAGAAATAAAAATTAAAACAAAAAATAAGCTTATCATCTTTGTTAAATTCCTGTCAGCCACTTGAAATATTGTTTATCTGTTCCATGAAAATAAGAGCATGGCACATTTTTGTTGTGTGCCATTTATAAACACTTTCTTTTATCTAGAACATTTATTGCATATCACAAATTCACTTGGCTAGAATACTTTTGTTTAGTAGAAAAAACTGCCTTCCAGTTATAGCTTGAAGCTCCACACAGTTCAGTAAATGAATTCTCCTGGTATTTCCTGCAGTAATGGTTCCTCAAATTTAAATCGTTTGGAAATGGCTTTCTGCTCAGTTACTTTTTCTTTTTCTGACTGCCTACATTGTCCCAGTGTATATGAAGCCACTACAATTAGTTCTTCTGTCACTATTGATTCTTCCTCTCCAGTTTTCTCAGCATCTACTGATTTTTCAGAGGCAGAATCTGCATCTTTCTGGATGGCATCACTGGTCTCCCCTTCTGCACTCTTATTCCAGGCCCTGCAAGTGGGATTATCACTTTGCTGTAACCATGGATGTTGAAGGCATTCTTCAGCAGTTGCCCGGTCCCTGCACAGAAAGGAAAGCATTCATATAAATGTTCAAATGAATGCAAAATCCAGTACCTTGCAGAAGAAATCCCCACAAATTATTTCAAGGATATGACTGTATTAAAGACAGATAGAATTGTAAATAAAATAAAAAAAGCACTGACAGCTACCTTTCACCAAAAAAGACCACGGCAGTTCAAGTAGATGAACTCCTAGCACTTAAAATAAAATAATTCATAGATCCCTAAATATGAGTTTCTACTTCCATGTTGCCAACAAACTTTCAAAGTTTACACAGATTTTCTTCCTACATACAGAAAAAATATCCAACCTTTACATCCTTCAAGTATTCCCACAGACAAGCAGCAGGCCTTTTCAACAGCTGACATGTCCCATGAAGTTCCACAGAAAACACCTGTTCTACTTGGGAACCTAGAATTTCCAGTTCACTGCCCACTGAGAAAAGTGTACTAATGAACCAGAAAAGGCAAGGTTCTCTACAACCCATCCAAAATTAAGGACTCAAAGCTGAGTTCATTTAAAAGACTTCAGCAAAGTACCTGCAAGAAGAATGAGCATATTGTTCACTGCTACAAGGTATAGTTCATACAGTTTTCTGAAAGTAATTTCAGTTTTAATTACTAACATCTGGATATCATTTGGAATATACATGCTTGGATGGAAATGGAGGAATTCTCTTTACAGAAAAAGTAATAGCACAATGACATCAAAGTCCCCTTATACTTTAAGAATGAAAACACTAGCAGTTGCTACATTTAAAATTAAGTCAGTTTGACATATCAGNCACTCCAATGCTCCTAAATTAAAAGTAAAAACCAGAAAAAGTTTTTTAGTTTGCCTTTTTCTTTTCTTAAAAGCAAAGAAACAAGAAAAAAAACCCCGAAGAACAACCCTTTTCAGTAAAGCTATGATGACCATTAATTTGTTCAACTTACCACATGTCAGTTGCTGTACTGATTGGGTCGTAACTCAGAATTTCAGGAGCTATTGGGGGGAAAATAAAGGGTTTTTTCATATGGAGACATTACATT
>VZTN01035838.1:41432-95298 GCA_013400515.1 Erpornis zantholeuca | reverse complement strand
CCAGTGCTTCCTATTGTCCATCTTTTCCTCTATTATCTTCAAAGAGCCTTTTTAGTTGCTTCTGTTCAGCTCTCCAGGGAGGTCTCTATCCTCTGTCATCTCTGATGTTCTGTCTCAGTAAGACTCTCTCAGCAGCATTCTCTCATCCTTGTTCCCCCTCTACACATCCTCATGCATGAGCATTTAGAGTGATACACTGTCATCGGAGTTCAGGATGTGGTTTTTTTGAGACCTTTGTTCACCTTTTCAATACAGAGCCATACAAAAAGGCAATGTATTTTTAGCTGGAGTTNAAACCTGCACAGGGTAAAGGAGTTGATTAGCTATTATAAACATTTACCTTTTTTTTTTTCATGTCTTTATTCCCCTGTCCTCAGCCCTGAACTTGTTCCACAGGGATACTATTTGTGAAAGATTTGTTCAGGGAGGTTAAAAATAAAGGAAGACAAAGAAGAATTTAGGTCTGTCTTTAGAAATGCAAAAGGAATCAGATTTCATCTTGGCCAGAGTGATGAACCTGCTTGAGCCACAGGCTCAAATTCAGGTCAGCAGTGAGGCATTCATACTGAACTACATGCACATTTTTAACTGCCAATTAATTACGTAGAACAGACAAGGCAAAATGCGTAGGAAAGAAATTTAGAAAGCAGACTCTGCTGCTTTGCTGAACAAATGTCTGTCTGAAGTTAAAGGTCTGTGCTTCAGTCTCTGCTACTTTAAACGAGCTTACTCAGGTGTTGCTAGGAGAATGGCTGTACGTGGAGCCCAGTTAGGGTGGCAAGACCCACCTGTGAAGCTGAATGATTGTTTAGGTATTATCCCAAGCTGAGCTTTCTCAGGTGAAAGCTGCTGCTGTGACTGCAAGATAGACATACTCTTCCTTCACCAAGACATCCAGCATAGTACATTACATATCTATACCATTGTAAAGAGAGAAATCCTCGCTGTATCTGACTCATTTCTAGACCTCAGAGGTCACAGAAATTTTTTAGGGCTTCTGTGATCTAGATGTCCCCTGTAGAACAGGTGTTACCGAATCGAAACCCAGCTTTTCTTCTCTCTGCTATGCAAAAACCTCTTTCACGTTCACATCACTTTCCTTCAGTTGTTTGTAGAGAATTGAAATGCGTCTAGAAGAATAATAATACTAAAATGTTGGAGACCCTCATGTGATGGTTTTATGTAGCTTCTGCATGTACAAAACCACAGAAGTAGAAGCCAAGCTGTCACTTTCAATTTCCATATCTGAAGTTTGTAACTCAAGATCCAGTCCACATCATTCAAGTCTCCAGGTTTTCAACAGGAGCAGAAGGCCCTCAGCAATTTCAAGAGCAGACCTCAGAGAGTTTGGACTTATTTTTATTTATTCTCTTGCTCTGGACATCAAGAAGGGGCCCAGCAATTATTCAAATACCCTCCCCATGTTGCTGTGCTCCATTAGCTTCTGTCATGATGTAAAAGTACTGAAATGTTTTAAAAATATAAACCTACAGACACCACAAGGGATGTAGTTTGCNAACCTACAGACACCACAATGGATGTAGTTTGCCTCTCTCTGAGGAAAATGTCACCCGATGACAAATGTTACCAATAGATCACATATTGCTTAGGATGTGTAAGGTAGAAATGACTGTACCACCCAGTGTTTTTTTTCAATGAGCATTAGCACTGTGTATTTGAACTGAGAAGTATAATTTGAGTGTCCTTCCTTGGCAGAAAGTCATTCCCTTCTCAACATGCCACCCTGGCAGCCTTTGCAGCAGTGTACATTTCGGTGAGTAACCAATGCTGTTCAGTTTTGTTTACACAGGACAAAATTTTGAAAGTAATTTGCTGTATAGTGTAAAATTATGTGTTGCCTGGATATCTTGGATGGATGGACGTTTTTATCCTACCAATTTGAAAGCAAAATAAAACTAGTAATAAAGCTGGTTTTATTATAGCTGTTAAAGAATAAGGAAAAGATTCAACTGCTTCATATCCTTTGTTAAGAAGCAACAAAAAAGTGTTATGTTAAAGTATATTTGAGGCCTCATATTATCCTCATATAAAATGCAGTGTTTATCTGTCTTACAGAATGATATTTTAACTTACCAGTCATTTTAACCTTTATGTATGCTGCCTTTTCTTTATTGCTGTCTTCACTTGCTGCTTTTCAACTTGAGGCACTAAGGGCCACACATTCATGTGATGTAGTTTGATTTCACCTCCATAGATTTGCAGGATGAAATGGCACAATCACTCCAGAAGCCTTCAAGGTGTGACTGCAAAGCAAGTGAATAAAACCCATCAGTCTCTAGCAGAGAATTGTGGGACATGCTGCAGCAATCACAGCTGATTTTGCACTTCTGAGCTGTAGCATTTCTTCGGTATGGCCTACAATGTTTGCACAAGTGATGACTTACTTGAAGTTTAAGAAGTAATTCCATCACTCATGCTGTGAAAATCAAAGGAAAACAATAGTAATGACATTAGATAACAGTATTGTGCATGTACTGGGAGCTTGCCAGTATTAATTCGCCTGGAGAAAGGCCAAAATTTGGAATAATACTGATGAACCACCTCCACTTAATTTTTGTGATCTCCCTGACATTATGGCCCTCAGTTGAGAAATGACTCTCTAAAGCATCTGGTAGTAGCTTTTGTTGGAACAGGTTATTGTGTTCATCTGGCATGACATCTGGCTTCTGTGTTTCACAAGCAGTGGTTCCTTAGTCACATTTATAGAACATTTAGATGCTGATTGGGAACAGTATTGAGGCATAAAATCCTTATCCTAATTGATGTCAGTAAGCAACACTGTGTTTTTGGAAATCCATTCCTTGTGATTTCAGGTTTTCCTACAGTAAGTGAACAAATTTTAACAGGGCTGGAAAGTAAAATTAAATTGATTACTTGTAATATTACTGTGTACTAGTGATCTATATGTAAAAGAAACACTGAATGCGAGAAATTAAATCCTCTAGGTACATTTAAGTTTCTTCAACTGCTTCTTCATTTCTTTCTTTTTCAAGATGTACTTCAATTCTACGTTAACAGACTCCTCAAAACTTCTTAAACCCCTCTTGGTCTTTGCCTTTATCATCTGTGGAATTCTATGCGGTCTGACTCGTATCACCCAGTATAAGAATCATCCAGTTGATGTTTACTGTGGCTTTCTCATAGGAGGAGGAATTGCTCTCTATTTGGTAAATATAATGGTTAAGTTTTAGCAAATAAAATTGATAAGGCTGGAATAAGAGTCCTGGTAACTTTTATGAAAACTTTTCATCATGGTCACATGCCATAATTATAAATGTAGTCAATATGTGTTGAAGAGGATGATTTGGGGATAATCACTTTAAAAGCAAAAAGGAAAAAGCAAACAAGTATTTCAATGTAAAGTGCCATAACAGTGCACAAAGTGGAATACAATCATCTGGCATTGTATACAGAAACAGCTCCAACCTTATGTGCTTTATTAAATACTTAAAAATACTCATCTTTTCTAATCCACACTTAAAAGCATAACACAAGAAAAATACTTTATTAATTGGAATTTGTTGCTGACCCGAGTTGATACTGACAGTGTTAGCTTTATGATCTCAAAAAATGAATGAATCATGAGCAACTCAGCTGAGTGAATTGCTGAATCTGCAAGAAATTAAAGGTAACATTAAACCCTTGTGATTCTTTGGAGTTCTTAGGCAAACCATGCAGGGGAAACAGGATGGTCAAATTAGGTTTTTCCTATGCTTTTCCTTTGTACTGTTTAAAGAGATGGAGCACCTGGCAAGGGTCCTGTAAGGAAGCATGTAGGTCTGGCCTGTTTGTATCTGTCAGTAGGAAGCTCATCAAGCACTTGCTTTTGCTTGCTGCTCTCAGTATGTCTCCAGCGGGAATTCTGCTGCCCTGGCTGCTCAGAGAGCAACACAGGTGCCTGGGAGCAATCAGAGCTTCTGCTGACATCACTGCTTGAGTGGGGGCAGGTGAACAGAAGAGTCTTAACAGCCAGTGGGATAGTTTTACCCCCAAGAAGTCAATGATGAATTTTAGTATAATACTAAAATAAGTTTCCAGACCATCCTTTTCTGTGATAACATGACTTGAGGTACCTGCAGATGGTCTGCAAAGGTGACCAGGGAAAAATGTCTTCACAGTGGCAGAAGAAATAGCAGTCAGGGTAATAACAGAAACCCCAGGAGCTACTAAAGTCAGCTTTTATGATTGCACTGTGAACAGAAAGGGACTCTGTTGAGAATATTATTTCAAATGATTCAGCTGTTGTAGATTTACCTAAATGGAGCTGTTGTCCCCATGTTTGAAATGCACAAAGAAAGTATGCTTTGATAGGTCTTCATATACTGTTGCGTGACATCATAGAGCAGAGAGTATATTGTCCTGGATACCCAGTACTCAGTAAATCTGCCCTGAAAGCTACACACCAATAGGAGGAGCGGGAAGGGAAATAATGTGAAAGTACAAGCAATTCTGAAAGGAGTGTAAAGAACAAGTAACTCAAGTGATTGAGTCAGGTATTTGACCCTTTCACAGAATACCCTCAGTGCAGTCCTTTTAAAATGACAGCATTTTATAATGAGTCTACTCATTAGGAAAATGTTGTGTAACTAAGTCTTATTACAGTTTTGCACAGCTTGGAAAGCAATTTATTTAAAGTTGATAAATTGTTCTATGATGTGGATATTGTATTACATGGTTATTTTGCAGTAGAAAGGGCAGAATCTACTAACAGCAGAGAACAAGTCAAGCAGTAACAAGATTCAGTAACACAGAGAAGACAGTGGTATAGCTGTAAAACAGCTTTGCCTAAGAGACTGCAAACATCTATTTTCCTGTTTTTCTAACAAAACATTATTTTTGTAGCTCTATCTGCTGCTTGATTAAAAGAAAGCCCATGGAGGCTAAATCCTTACCTCAACTATTTATTGCCCTGATTAATATGCTGTAGTTATCCTAGTGAGACTACTTCATACATACTTAGAGGTACCAGACTGAGGACAGAATTTGTACTAAGGCTATACTAGTGAGGAAAGGAAAGTAAGCATACATGTCAGTGTACCTGGAGTAATTATGTCACTGAATACTATTTAAAAGCAAAAGAATGTAATTAAAGTACCTTAAAATGTGTCCTTATTTACTTTCTTAACCAATTGTTGATGCTTCTGTCCAAATATCAGGGCCTGTATGCTGTGGGGAACTTCCTACCAAGTGACGAGAATGTGTTTCACCCAGGTTTTCACAGAGAACCTCTAAGGTCTTTGACAGACCTTAGTCAAGATGCCAACAGAATCCTGCCAGGAAAAAACGGCAGCAGCAGTGACGGCATTGTCTCTCACCGTACGGAAGGTATCCTGAATAGAAACCACAGAGATTCAGGGTCTCTGACCAATCTCAAGAGAGCAAATGCTGATGTAGAAATAATAACACCACGAAGCCCAATGGGAAAGGAAAACATGGTTACTTTCAGCAACACCTTGCCAAGAGTCAACACACCATCCTTGGAAGATCCAGCAAGACGAAATGCAACAATACATGCATCAATGGATTCTGCCCGTTCCAAACAGCTGTTGTCCCAGTGGAAGAACAAGAATGAAAATCGAAAATTGTCCCTGCAAGTAATAGAGACTGAATCTGGCCAGTCACCACCAAGGGCTATCGAAATGAGGTCAAGCTCAGAACCCTCCAGAGTGGGTGTAAATGGTGATCATCATGGCCCAACTAGCCAGTACCTGAAAATCCAACCTGGAAGTGTACCAGGTTGTAACAACTCAGGTCTTACTGGTGGGCCGAGGGTCTCTATTCAGTCCCGTCCTGGCTCATCCCAGCTAGTACACATTCCTGAAGAAACTCAGGAGAATGTGAACACTTCACCCAAAAGTAGCTCAGCTAGAGCTAAATGGCTGAAAGCTGCTGAGAAGAGTGTTGCATGCAGGAGCAATAGCCAGCCAAGAATCATGCAAGTAATAGCCATGTCTAAGCAGCAAGGAGTGCTCCAGGGCAGTCCAAAGAGTTCAGAGGGAAGCACAGTGACCTGTACAGGAGCCATCAGATACAAAACCTTGACAGAGCATGAGCCAAGTAGCATTGTTAGAGTTGAGGCCCATCCAGAAAATAACAGACCTGTAATTCAGATGCCATCAGAAGGTGAAGGAAGTGGGTCATGGAAATGGAAAGGTCCTGAAAAAGTCACTCTTCGTCAGACATATGAGCTAAATGATCTTAACAGAGACTCTGAGAGCTGTGACTCCTTAAAAGACAGTTATGGGTCAGGTGACAGGAAAAGAAGCAACATAGATAACACTGAGCATCACCATCATGGAATCACTACGATAAGAGTCACACCAGTAGAGGGAAGTGAGATCGGCTCAGAGACTCTGTCCATTTCTTCTAGCCGGGACTCAACACTTCGAAGAAAAGGTAACATCATTTTAATCCCTGAGAGAGGGAGTAGTCCAGAGAACACCAGAAACATCTTCTATAAAGGCACATCCCCCACGCGAGCGTACAAGGAATGAGCGGAGACATATCAGCGGGTCCATACCACCACAAAGTAAACCCATCTTGACACAGGTTCTACTCCCTTTGTTTTGAGCTGATATTTACCTTTATGTGCCAAATTGTTGACCAGCAGCCCAGCATTGCTGATGTGCAATGTGCATGAGCCTGTGAAAAGCATGTGGTGGGGGGAAAAGCACAATGCCAGAACTAATGTGAAACATTTTCATGCAACTTGTTTCTTCCGATTCAAAACATTTATCTGAGGGTGATGATGTCAATTAAAACAATGGTCTTGAACAGAGACACTGTATTTCCTGAATGTGCCAACTTTTTATTTTATATTTGTGTGCAAAATTGACTGACTTTTTCACAGCAAAGGCTGTATCAGTGGTATATATTCACCTTTGCAGAATTTGCACCAAATCTTTAATACAGGATGGTGCTGATGATAACTTTACATGTTTTGAAAAATCGCATACTTATCAGATTCCGCAAACATGACATATTGATGTGCAGTTACTTTACAAGTAATATTGCTAATACTATGATGATGCTGGCTGCATTCATTTAGCGTAGGAAATATTTACAGCTTTGTTATAGTGGATCTGTCACATTCAAAGATTGCAAAGGTTTTGTGTAGTTCTTTAAGATGTCTACTGCAACAAAAAATGTGTGGGTGACATTCCATTAGAATGGAATGACTATCTATTTTGAATAGTTTTGCTGCTACCGCTCAACTTTTGTTTAAGAACAGGTGCTACTAATGAAGAGGCTGCTTCTTAGTGGGCTAACTTGTAGAATTGTTTTAAATTACGTTTTTTAGGGGGTCTTATCAAGTACTACAAGTAATTCAGATTTTACATTTTTAAACTTCTTATTCTGTCCTTCAGCGACTCTTCCATTTTTCTATTAGTTTTGAAAGAAATAATGCAGGACACCAATAACTTCAAGATGTGCAAATGTGAAAGGTGAGCCATGAGCAAATAAAAATAGATGGCAACTTTCCTGACCAGCTTCCAAGGAGACAAGAATTAATATCATAGCTCACACTTAGAAGCAGTCATTCACCTCACTTGCTTAGTATGCCACAAGAACAATCACAAGTTTCACCCCAGTCACCATCACATAGGGGATTTGCGCTTCGCTTTAAAGAATGGAATGCCTTGGTATTGCAGAATCACTGAACAAGTGTTGCATTGTGCCACTATTACCGTTCACCTCCCCTGAGACACCTTCCAGAGCCTTCTTAAGCATGATATTCTTTTCCCACCACTGCCACCACTTAAGAATATGAAAGGTCTCTGCACCTGAGAACACACAAATTATTTAAACTGAGCTTTGAATATAATGAAAAAACTTGCCTGCTAAAAATCTCCATTGCCAAAAATTAATGAAAGGATAAGCTCTGAAAGAAATAAACATGGCATGTCCTAGAATGGGCATGCTAGAAGGAATGCCTCATTTCATTTGGCTCTGACTTAAACCTTCAAAGAAGCCAGGGACAGTGCTCACCCACTGCAGCTCTTCATTCTCTCCTATTTCTACCCAAAAGAGAACTACTCTCAGACACCTGCCAGCTCCCTTGGTAGGAGGGGATGGGAATGGCTTAGCAGTCCCCTCACTGAATGAAGAGTACCAGATCAGGTCTGTTCTCTGGCTTCTTGAGAGAAATATCGTGGTCTAAGTCCTCTTCTGATTTAGGATATCAGAGAACCAGATACATTCTCTATAGTCAGAACCTGTCTACAGACCCTACCCCACAGAACTCAAAGGAAAAGCCCACCCTACCCCAGCCAAGTAGGAGGTAGAAGGAAGAATCATCCTATTCAAGAAGATAAACAGCACAACACAAACAAAGACCAAAAAAAAAAAAAAAAAAACCCAAACCAAACAACAAAACAAAAACCCAAAAAAGGACCTCAAAACCAAAACAAAATCTCAAACCCAACCCCAAACCTAAGTAATTTCACAAGTATGAGGATGGTATTTGCAAGTCAATGGAAAGCTTTATATATACTTCCCAGTTTTACAGGTGCTCAGCTGAATGCTTGCTGTCAAGCCAACCGTGCCAAGCAATGCTTCCTTCACCTGCCCATCACCCAGTGCTGTGAAAGAGTGTCAGTCCTTTACAAAATGACCACACTCTTTCTGCTATTGATACAGGATGACCCCATCATACTTAGGATGATTGGGAGAAAGTATTCTGCAGGTTATATGTAAGAAGCTACCCAGTAGGGTTGCAGCATATTGTGTGTGTTAAAGGCACCGTATGTTGAAGACACACTTTAAGGCACATCAGCTGGGAAAAATAATCATAGATACCAGGAGAAAAAGGAAAAATATGTAATTTTTTTAGAAATAAGTTCTCAGACACTAGTATTTACAAGTCGGGATTTGGTTTTTTTCTTTTCAAAAGGATTTATCTTTAGTCCTTGGTATTTAATATGAAATTTTGTACAAGATTCCTAGGAATTACAAACACTTGGACTGTCATGAACAAAACCCTTTGGATTTAGTTTAGTCTAGGTACAGGATAAAGCAGGTAGGATTAGCTTTAAAGGAATGGGTAAGACACAAACACTGTTGGCCTATCAATGCAGGGAAATAAAATGCAATCATTTGTTAGTTTGTAAGTGCAGGGGAAAGGAACATAAGTAGATGAACCTGGAAATAATGGAAAATTGAACTGGAGAATAATGGCAATAAAGCAAAGATTAGAAAATGTTCCCTCTGGCAATTTAGCTGTTTTGGAAACAGCAGGATTCCTGGTGGGAGTGTTTGTTCTTTATTCCTTGGTTTTAGTCAGATATATATTGGCATATATGTTGCTTTTATTACTCTAAAACTTTGCTGCACTATTTCAAGTGCAGTGTGATATTTTTCCTAAAGTTTCCTATTTCTTAAGAAAAGATTTTAAAGCTCTTGTGTAATCATTGAAATTATGTTCTATACATAAATATTGATATATTCTTTTTTACTCAAAGTGCCAAAGGCTACTGTTTTTAATAATGGCTTATCAAATTATATTACGTTAGAGAGCAGAAATGTAATAATATATACATTGGAACTCAGACCTCTGCATGTATATTTGATAAGGAGCCTTTTGTAAAATTACTCTTTGTTTACATTCCACTGGTACCTTAATTTAAAATTAATCAAATAAATTGACAGGTGACATCTTCTTAGTGTTCTGATTTTCTTACTTGCTAACAGGCACGAATTTCTTTGTTAGGCTGTGCTTTACTGAGAAAAGAAAATACTTAAAAATAAAATATGTTTTTAAATGAGAATTCTCTATATAAAGTATTGTGTTTAATAAAATGTTATGCCATGTTTTCAAATGGAAAATAATTTGTAAATTGCTATAAATGTATTTTGTTAAATAAGTACAGATCAATGCTACTGTGTGAGTTTATTGTGCTAACATCATGAAATAAAGATAAAATTCTTCATTGATATTTGATTATCTCTGTGGTGAAGCAAAGTCTCATTCCCCCCAAATTATTTTTCAGTATTAGGTATGATGTGTAAAAGGGTCATCAGTGAAAAAGCTCAAGACCTTGCACAGTGGTAAGAATTTATAAGGAACAGTGTCCAAACTTGTCTCTAACCAGAAGACATTTTACAAACACACCCAAGTGAATTGGGAACTTCAAGCCACGTGAGGGTGTGCCTGCTCAGTCATTCTGTAGCACCAGCTGTTTTTCTCAGCTCCTAATGCCCCTAAACCACCTTGTTAGTGTTGGGTAGAGCTGCCAGGCATGGTGAGGCCAGCCTCGGATTTGTGAATGAGAGCAGGGCAGATGTCAGAGGCAAACTTGAGAGAACAGACTCTCCCCAGGGGAAGAAGTTAGGATGCAAGAGTCAGCAGGTGTCATACACCCTTTGCTGGCAGCAGTGAAAAACATTATGTGTAACAGCACAGTGTCAAAAGCAGTCTCACCTAGAAGCCACACAAGGCAGTGTGGTTAGCAAACAGCAAAGACTGTCTCCAGGCCTGTCTGAGACACCCTGAAATGGCAACAGCAGGGCCCAGGTGCCTGAGGTGGAAGATGCAGCTGTAGCTAGAGCATGGACTGACATTGGCAATGGCATAGTAAGGAGCACAGGAAGTAGCAGAGCCCCTGCAAGCATGGCAGCACAGCAAACTGACTCTGAGAAGCTTTCCCAAGCGTGCCTAGGCCTTTGTTCAGGCTGCTCCTTTGTACCTGTGTGTCCCTGGAGCAGCTAACCTGCTCTGGCTGGGTGGCACTGGGCAGCTGCTGTCACTGCCGACTCCAGGCAGGCAGCGCAGTGCCGAGCACTACAATGACACACACGCGCCTTGCTCCCAGCCAAGGTACGCGGGGTGCCTGACTTTGCCTCAAGCTGCAGTCAAGCTCCCTGTCTCTTGACTTTCATGACAATTTAAGATGGGAGCCCTCAGGCAAAATAGAATCAAAAACCAGTATGTTGTCTCTCAAAGAAAGGGAAGTGTCTGTACAGTTGTGATACTGTTCCCTCTGTGGTGACAGAAGGTGCTTTCTTCTTGTGGCTGGGGCTGAAGACTGTCCTGACCCCACACATGAGAAGCCAGTTTCAGGAGAGGCCTCTCCTTTGGCCAGCAGCAGATGCTGCTGTGGCAGTGCATTATATGCCTTGAGAGAGGCTGTGTGAAACATAAGAGCTGTGGCCCAAGGTTACGGTGTCCCACCCTCTGGGACATATGTTGGTAGCCTGGGAAAGCTACAGACAACGATGCCCCACGTATGGCTCAGAGAGACCCTGTGAAGGATCCAAGAGAGTAAAACAGAGTAGGGTAGGACTCTGCTGGAAGCTGATATCTAATGCAAATCTGTTGAGTTCTCCCCTTGGAGTGACCCCTTCCATGGATCACAAAGGGGCCTAGACAATTAGTTCAAACATTTTAAAAGGCACATTTTAAACATCTGAATTTAGACCAAAACAAAGTTCCCTTTTGGAGGGTATCTTTGATGTAGAGATTATAATATGAAACTTCATCTAAGATGAGGAAGTACCTCCACTGACAAACCTTGTCATATTCTCTTAGACCATTCTGGCTACAGCAACAGTGTCACTAAATTAAGAGAGCTCACTGTGATCTAGACTGATGACTAAATGTGATCATGCAAAGGGGTTTTCACAGGTATAATTGATTAAACTGAAATTTAAATCTATTTTGTGCTGAATTTTATAAGAGCTTCAGAGGCCTTGATTTAAGAAGTAACATAAGACAAGACTGTACCAGAATCAGTTTGGTATAGATTTATGAAGGCCTTTTGTGTAACGGATCAGTGCACACCTAATTTGGCAGGAACATTTTAAAGGCATTAAAACCCTTGTTCATAAAGTCACAAATAAAATCTTTTCACAAACCTTACAGCACAGAATGTATCAAATATGGGATAAAGCTTCCAAGTGTCTCCATGCTCCGCATGCAAAATGAAAGTGAGGGAACTCCAGCGGCATGCATCTATGTGCATACAAACACACACAACACAAAGTTAACATGTTCAAGCCAGGATTTAGAAGGAGAATGCTAAACCTACAATTTAAATCAAGGAACAAACTGTGGCAAGGCTGCAAATACTCTAAAATTTTTCTGCTTTGCCTGAAGTAATCTCTTCAGGCATTCCAAATTTCATTTAATTATACCTTCCATATATGAAATATGTGATTTTGCCGTAAAGGGTAATGCCAATCGTCACATTCAATGGCTTTATCAATAACACTGTCTTGCTTAAAAAAAAAATAGCTGAGTACTTATCCAGAATTAAAGCAAGTCTGCTCAGTCTTAGAAAGCACTTCTCATGTTTGAGGAAAAAAATATTTTTTTCCCCCTCCAAACCTCTCCCTACCTTCAAAGTTCAGGTGTCATTCAGCTTTTTCCTACTGTATTACTTTTCCAGTGCTGCTGAGAAAGAAATAGGAGTCATGGGGATTTGTGGATCTGTCAAGTCTCTGCAGCTACTAAATGATGCATAAGGAAAAGCTCTGCTCTCTCACCAAATCATTCAGAGGAAATTGGAGCATATCTGAGTGCAATGTGATCCTGTTTCTGCTCCTGCTTCAAACTAAGTTTGTGGATTATGATGTCTGTTCCTACCCTGTGCCAGGGCCAGAAGACTAGCTCTGCTAAGTGAATAACATCATACAACTGGAAGCAATAGCTTTGCTCATTTTTACCTGTAAACTATATGACCGCGCTTTGTAAACAATAACCATATTTGAATTTTCTCTAAAACTAGCTATGACGGTTTTTTCAATTACTACAGGCTAGGTTTATTGAAGTTCTTGGTATGGGTTTTTTTGTGTGTTCTTTCATGTACATATTGAAGTGATATTCTTTGCCTGAGCTACGTAAATGATCCTGTGGGCCAGTCACCCTGAAATTTGTGAGAGAGGTGTGGATACTTACCAGAGTCCAGTCACTTTTTTCATAGAGCATTGTCAGGGGCTGAAAACTTGTGGATCCATTGCAGTCTCCTCTGATACATCTTGTCTTCCTCTAGTATTTAAGACAGTTATCCTTGCTCTTATAATAGAGGAGAGTTTTCACAGAAGTGATTCCAACATCCTTTAGCTCCCAATACCGATTACGCACCAGCCTGGCAGGGAATAAGTTGCAGACTTTGGCCACTTCTAGGTTTTGTTACCTGAGAACCACTATGGGTATGATGACAAACCAATGCCTTGGTTTACCACCAAAGAATGAGCAGAAAAACTGAAGAGAAGCATGCAGTTTAAATGATCAGGACAGCTTCATATAGCACTTTCTGGTTGGTAACACAAAACAAAAGTGCTGTGAGCTCTGTATGCCAAACAGATTGCAGACTTGTCTAACCTGCTAAACCAAGGCAGATCGTGGAAAGAGCTTTCTTAAAACGCTTTCATTTTTAATGAGATATATGAAAGAGTTCTCCATTCACTAACTTTTTATGATGCAAGTGGAAGAATTCATATATAAGTTAAAAAGCCCCAAAATGTATACCTTACCCAAAAAAAGAAAGTGAGTCAGGAAAATTTGAAGGTGCTTTACAAAATGGAAGATTAAGTAGCACTGAAAGAACAAAATCATAATTTTTAAATTTGCATGTTATTTTTATCAAGCAGAGTAGGCAGCTAATTAGTACAATCAGTGCTTTCTTGATTCCTCTTCAGTTATTCATCAAATAAATGAAGACCGGGTAACTGTAAAACAATTCATTTCCTTCATACTTAAGACACAAAATGTGCCTAGTTTACAAAGCCCTAAACTCTTGTTGTTGAGAAGGATCAGAGAAGGAACCAAAGGAACTGGTGAGAGTATATCTGAATCTGTGAAATGATACAGAAGCTACCTGGATAGTTTACGATATTCAAGGTCAAAATTTTTTAAAATTACAAAAAGAGCAGCTAATCTAGCCCTGGATGTGCAACTAACAGAACCAAAATACTTCAGAACCTGTGAAGGAGCATATTACCAGTCAAGCTCACTGAGTGGATTTGTAGCAAGGATGGTGAGCTGGACGGTATCAGTTGTAGGCCACTATGCCATATTAGACTCTACAAGAGTCTGTTGTTATAAAGGAAAACATGTAGAGAGACAGCAAGAGATCTGCTGCCATAGAAACTGATGTAGCTGCTAGATATGCTGCGTCATTGCTCCACTGAGGAAAAAGCATGGATCAGCAGTATACCACAGACTGCGTCTAACCTGCATTGTTCAACCAGTATTTAAAATCTGAAACAGATAAATGATGATCAGTTGTTATTTGCAATATAATGCAGCTGCACTGTCTTAGCATACTTTCTAAAAGGACTTAATAACTAGTGGAAAACTGGAGATGAAAAACTAAAAAATTGGAGATTAGGTATCATTCAGAAGCTTTCATTTGATGTTCAAGAGTGCTTTGCACTCTCAGAAAGATGAAAAAAGCTACAGTGCCCGATCATTCATTTCTTATCCAGATATTACTCCTATAGCAGTTAAAAAGTGTTTTACTTTTGCAGGCTTTGTTCCTATTTTCTAGAAAATGAAGTTGAAATTCCATATTTCTAACGCAAGGCCATCTCTCCTGTTGCAGTTGATGGTACTTTCTCGTATATAAGGAATCCATCTGCCAGGACCATACACTACAACAGTGCCCATTTAATCTTCTATTATACCCAGTCTTGTTCCAGCCTTGTAGGGACTTACCAGTCTCTTTCACCTACACTGCAACTGCTTTATGTGGAATCAATTAACATTTTAAACAAATAAAAATAAGCCACTGTCTAAATCACTGCAGAAACAAGATTTTAAAGTTTACTTTTAGAAAAATTATAATGACAACAGTTAAAGGCTGAAATGTTATTTCTCTGTAGTCAGTATCTCATTATTCATAATTCTCTAGTAAAGTGCAAATGTATTTCTGCTTTTAAATTATGGCAACATGGAGCTTTGGATTATCCAGGGAGAGTTTAGCACTGATATATAGTTGATATATTGAATTCTGAGCCCACCTGATTCTCACTTCTTAAAAGATTGGACTACATAAAACAAAGTAGTAGTATAATAAATTAGAGGCAGAGATGTAATATCTGTTATGTGTATTATATTTAGGGCACAAGGATGACATTTGGTAGATGCTATAATCTCCTGCAACTGTATTAATCTTTACTGAGTGCTGCCAGTTCCTGGTAGAATTCTGATGTTATCACTTAAATAGGAAAAAAATTGTATGTTTGAAAATTATTCGGTTTTTCTCTCTTCTGTGAGACAAAAATAAAGTGCTCCATTTAAATGCACTCCTACATGGTTTTCACTGCATAATGGTACTCTTAATGGCAGCAGCTTGCACAGTAATGCACAGTAATGCTGCTTTCTACTAAAAAGCTTGAATTGGCCTTATGTAAACTGCAGTAATTGTTTCCTGCATTAATGAAAAGATCCTTCATTTTTCCAGAAGAGATAATTCAATTCAACTAAGATGCTATTAATCCAGAAGTTTAGATATTTTCAATATTTACACATTTCTGGTACCAATACCATAGAAAAACCTATGCAAGCAGAAGCCTCTGGATATGAACATCACAGATCTATCACTTAAGCCTAAAAGTGTTGAAAGTACTTTATGTCTTTTAGTATATACTTTTCAAATACATATTTTTAGATGTTTTACTGAGCATCTAGTTGATCATATTGTCTCTTCCTTCTACTTCCAAGTGCCTGAAAGGAATCTTAAGAAAAAAACACTTCCATTGAGGCTGGCCTTGTTTTTACTCCTTGAGAGTGCTTGAGAGTAATGAGTGCTTATTAAGAAAGTGAGATAACAGGATGGATTTGTATATTGTATGCTGTTTCTTTTCAAACTGTAATCGACCTTAAAAAAATTTTCAAAACCTCATGGTTCTTGAGACAGTGAAGAGTCAGTCACAATAAACAAGATCCTTTACCTATCATAGTGAATGTTAAAAACTTCTGGAACTCTGTATGTTAGCTAACATAATAACTCAGTCTTTTCAGAATCAGAAGTCTACTGGAACCAAATCAATCTTGAGGAAATGTATACTGTCAAGATTAAATAACCTTGTATATTTGAAAACTAGCAGGAAATCTTCTAGCTGTTGCTACAACTTACAGCTCTGCCCAGGTAAGCAATCATAATGTCAAAATAAGGCACATGGACACATATATGATTGATGGGTGGATTAAATTAATTTCTAAACAATTTTAAAAAATAGAAAGACACATTCCCTTGAAATTGCCAGAATTACTTGATAATTGCCAGTAAGAAACCCATTCCACTACCCTCAGTATTACTGTGTAGGCATTCAAAGAGGCTGAGTGCAGCCCTGGCTATCCTTGGTCCAGTCCAGCATAAGCAGCCTGTGTGAGGCTTTGGGCATTGAAAATTGTTAACAGTAAGAGCATGGGAAATGATAAGCCTAGAGTAGTAGTAGCAGGGTCAGTGATTCACCAGCATGGACAAGAACATGGACATAATATAAACAAGAGAGGAAGACAACAAGGTATGGAAATCTTTGCTGTCTTCAGTTTCTTCCATTCTCCTTTAATGCTCTTAGAAAAGTGGAAATCCAGGTATTTTTAGATTTTAAACCATTTATTACTCCTCATGTTCTAGTACCATTCTTTCTCTTCTCACAAAAACTACAACTCCATAAAATAGGTTGTGTTTACCCACTTCTTCCTTTTTACCGCATCATTGCTTTTCTCTTTCCTTAGATTGCACGTGTCCCAGGAAGTACAATCTCTTTCATTACACAGTGAGAAAGATCATGATAGCAAGCTGTAGAGGTGGCCAAAATATGTATATTCAAAGGTGACCCCAGAGGCTAATCCTGCCAGATGTTGGTGTGCTGGCAGCCAGGACTCCAGGGAGGGTACTGCCTCACGCAACACAAACTGCTACACCACAGCCCATGCAGACACTCTGGGGTCCTGCTGTACTGGCAGGCTGAACCACTGGCACCATTGTGCCCCTTTGTCTACAGAAACAAAAGCCGACTGACACACGCTGCTAGAAGGCTGATACTTCTTCAAGGTACCTATTTTAATTGCTCTTCATGCCTTCTCTCCCTTCTAAGAAGGAGCAAAAAAGATTCTATAGGAGCAAAGTGCGAATTATGTGCGGTACCATCACACTTAGCTTTCAAACCAGGAATGTCTTCCAAAACAGATCAAATAATCAGCGCTAACAAAACCATCAAATCAAGCAGTGGCTAATTATTAACTCACACCAACAAATAAAAGCAGCACCATTTCATCTCTCCCCTTAGCATAAAAATTCAAAACTGTGAAATGAGAAATGTTCTAGCTGGAACCTCGCAAATGTCCTAACCCCATCTCTACCCAATCTGTCTTTCCTGCCTATCAAATCCAATTGACTGACAGGCAATTTGTATGAGCCTTTGTACTATGTAAGCTCCAGTAATTCCTTCTTTAAAAAGCCTTTCACTCCTGCTCACTGCAAGAGGTGAAAAAATGTGCCTGTGTGAAGAAATCAAGCAAATTCGGCAGAAACAAACCCATCAGCTCCCATTAGCACTACTCTTAGGTATGGCAACTGAGGCCATAGCTGGGGCCAAGGGCTGAACCTGGCAACTTTCTCATTGCTTTCCTTCACCTCTCAAGAGATAGTGAAGAGATCTTATTGGCCCATTTAACATCTAAGTCTTATTAGACTATTTTAGATCAGATTAAGTCGAGATAGTTTGGACAGATGAAGATACAGAGCTGAAAAATACTGGGAATGACACTATATGACATGAATTGGTCATTTCTTCAAGGAAGAGAAAATATTATTTCTCTCTCCCCTTTTCCCTAGCAACCGTGAAAATTTTGGGTTTTTTCATTTACAGAAGAGCTCTGATTTCAGGATTGCTAGAAAATAGAAGCATCTGCTTGTAACCAAGGCATCTTCTGAATAGCACAGGACCTTCAGTTAAAATCCTAAGAGCTTTTTAGACCTTATGCCTTATGATGGCAATTATTTCAGATAAAAGGAAATTACAAAGCCTGAGGTGTGGGAAGGCTTTAATCACACCATGGAGTGCTCATATTATAATCCATCCCCAGGAGAGAACTTGCTTGACAAATACAATAAATGGGAGCCTCTATAAGAGGATAAATAATTATTCATCTGCTGATAAATTCTGACAGATCGTCTTTCCTATGCAGCTTGAGTGAAAGACATAATCAGAAAGTCCTTGATCTGTTAATGGGCTAACAGCACTCTAAATCCAAACTACCTTGAAAAACACTGAAAGTTTTAAAATGTTATTTTATGGTTCTCCCTTTTTCACTGAAGTAGTATCAATGAACTCTATGCATCTTATTGATATTTTACTGAGGGTATTATAGTTTTTTGGTATGGTTTTTATAATTTTTCACTCGATTAACGTTTAGCAGAGTTATTTTCATTCCCACTAAATTCAGCCTAAGTTCTCAAGCAGTGGTTTTTGTCAGGGTGGTTGGCCAATGTCTCAGATAGGGTTAAAATGAATAAACATTAGTTACTTGAATATACAAAATTTCTTACCAACTGCTACATTTGCTCTTTAAGTAAAGAATTGTGAGAATTTCCAAAGGCAGGTAATATTGAAGGGAAAAAGAAACAAAAATCTGCAACCTTCAACTATAATCCCATTATGCAATCATGGCTGGAGACTCCAAACCAAGAATGTCAGCTAGTCACATTCCTAACAGAGATTGAAGAAATTTCTAGGCAAGGCACTCAGGCGACTATACAAGTGCAAGTCATTAAATAGACCCTAGAAATGGAAACAATCTGCACAGCCTCTTTACTTCTGTCCATACAATTCACAGATAGAGGAGGTGACTAGTGCTGAAGAGGAATGAGAGAAGTGTTCCTCCTTTTCTGCCAGACCAATATTATAAAATCACTGTGCTGCTGAGGGTTTGGGGCCTGTTGTGGTACTAAGTCTGAAAAATCAGAATAACACACCTCTAGTGCACAAAAGAATGATTTTCAAAAGATTTAAAAATGCATGAATGTCTAACAACTTGTATCCTGAAAATCTTCCCCTGAATCCATGGGGGAAGGTGGCTGCAAAGTAATAAAAATTTTAACCATGTAAGATGGTCACATTTTTTAAGATACTTACAGATATTTTGTGGAAATAAAAGGGTTTTAATAAAAGGGTTTGGGGTTTTTACCATTTTTGCCATGAAATGAAACATATAAAATAAAATTAAAATGAACCCTCCATGACAGATCTCTGAAGCATAATGATGCTAAAAATAAAACGTTACCAGGGAAACAGAATGGAACTGAAATTAGTGATAGGGCCTGATCTAAAGCCACGGAAATAAAATGAGAACAGGATCAAACTACACTGAAGAAAACAAAACAAAAATAAAACAGTTCTTCCACAGCAAAAGCTTTATTCTGTTAGTATCTCTGATTATAAAGCAAAACCCAAACACAAATCCTAGTAGGGCTTTTTTCAGCTGTCTGAATGTCCTCATACGGGGATGTGTGTGTGTGTCTGTGAACAAGACTCTCAGTATCTACTGAGTACCATTAGACTCCAAGGGGTCCCCAGCCTGCATTGCACTAATTTCTCCCTCAGCATAAGAGCCCATAAGTTGAGTCAGTTTTACATAACTAAAGTTTCATCTGCTCTATCACTTATGTTAGCAACTCTTCCATCTTATGTTTTTAAACTCCTTCTAGAGAAAGTTAAAAGGTGGGAAATTATTCAAGATACATTTCAGTCTAGAAGAGTCTAGATACTCTAATTTCAGCATACAGATACATGCATTCATAAGGAGCATAGAATCACCTACCACAAACTTAAAAACCTCCAAACTTCTCTATTTCTGAAAATGTTAGTCTACTGCTGTAAAATGGCCAAATAGTTATTTTCAGACAGAAGACATTACTTCAGGACTAAATTATTTACAGAGATGTACAATGACTCCAGACTTGACATTGCCATCCTACATTTGTTAATTTTATCACCAATCTCAAGCTTATTTCCTCACTTCACCCACAACTTCACTGTGGTATTGGTATCATAAATCTCTGCCACAATATCCATTCCTACTCAGTGATGGCAGGAAGGCTCCCCTGTTTATATTATTGCTCCTCAACTGAAGTAGTCTTAATGTTTACATACTCCTTCAAAAGAGCAAAAGGTTAATTCTCACCAAAGCAACTACCTGGCAGCTGAGCATTATTTTCTCTAAAATATTATTGTTTTTTTTTTTCTGGAATGGGATGGTCTCACAATATAGGTGATAATCAGTGATTTTTAATGGCTATTCATGTTACTCATTTTTGCTTCTTGCTTCAGATTTCTATTTCCAACCCAAAGACAGCTTTATATTATTGGTAATATTAATCATTTGCTCACATTTGTCATTGTGAGCTAAAACTTTTCAAGTTGATGTCCCAGGGTTCATAAACAAATTTGCAAACTCAAGGGTGGATACTTGCCTGCAAAAAATTATAATGCCCCGTAGTTCACATTTAGACAGGCAAACAAGTGTACTTAAGTATAAATGGTGATTTTACAGGTGTTTGTAGTCTATCTACATCAAATTAAGTGAAGTTATTAAACTTCAGCCTGCTTTCCTTTTTATAATTATGCAGATGACTGCAGGGCATTTCCTTTGAGTGGTAACTCCCATCTATATACCCTGCTCCAACACATACAAGCCACATTAAAGATAGAAGGCTCTTAGATTACTTTTAGTAGTTTCGAGATCTTTCCCATATCAATGTATATTTAAAACAGTAAAACCGTTAGCCCCTTAAAATCTTTTAAGAATACTGTAAGCCTGCCTTCAATTATCTTATTATTGCTAATTGCAGTGCAAACTTTTGTTTTTACTCACTGTTAAGAACACTGGCTTTTCAGTAAATAATGCTATTGAACAATTTCAAAGTTTGAGGACCTGGCTGAGATTTAGCCTCTCTATGAACAGGTCACAGAAGTAGGGCACATCAAACTGGGCTCCCAGCAGGGAGAGGGAAATATATCATTACTTTTTTTGGGAAATACAAGCAGTTCCACCTGGCTTGGGTTCTTGGATTTCTCTAGAATCAGGCAGAGTAGCAGATGACCTGCCTCAAATTCATAAACTCAGCCTTTAATTTTCAAGGCCATATAAGGATCTGCATTTGAAAGCAGTCATCTGATGTTTAGCTTCCTGACACAACTGCAAGCGTATGGGTTATATAAAAAACCTCGGAGACATATAACTTGGTGATATCCAAAGTTTAGCTTTTTCTGACAGATATACCTGGATTTCCCAAACTTACTATAGCAAGTGGGATCACAGCAACTGAAACAAAGTCCTTAATTGACTCATTTAGGCTAGAAATAACCTCTAAGATTGAGTCCCACCATTAACCCCTCACTGCCGAGGCCACCACTAAACCACATCCCTAAGTGGTTTACACCTTTTAAGTATCTCCTGGGATGTGACACAGCCACTTCCCCGGGCAGTGATTTCCAAGCTTGTCAACACATTTGGTGAAGAAATTTATCCAAATACCAAATATAAACCTCCTCTGGTGCAATTTTAGACCATTTCCTCCCATCCTGTCACTTGTTACTTGGGAGAAATGACCGACACCTACCCAGCTCCATTCAGGTACTTGTAAAGAGCAACAACTCCCATGAAGCTCCTTTTTCTCCAGCTTAAACAACTGCAATTCTGTCAGCTGCTTCTCATCAGGCTCATCCTCCAGGCCCTTCTCTAGCCCTGCTGTCCTTCTGTTGATACCCTCCAGCACCTCAATGCCTTTCTTGAAGTGATGGGCCCAAAACTGGACACAACACTCAAGGTGTGGCCTCACCAGTACCACTTACAGGAGGAAAATACTTGCTCTGCTGGCCACAATATTCCTGATACAAGCCAGGATGGCACAGGCCTTCTTGGCCACCTGGGCACACTGCCAGCTGTTGTTACAGACACTTCTTGCCCCATGATGCTCCCAGATCTGGTGCCCAGACCGGACAGCTGAACAACCTAAGTCCATCACACTACTTTTCTTTTAAGTGATTTCTGTCCTTTTAGTTACATGCTGAACCCAAGGAAATAGTGGCCTTGATGGAAGAAGACATCAAGGTCTGTCATTATCACAAGGAAAGTTAATGTCATCTTTGTGTCAAGGCAATATTAAAAAAGAAAATGCACTCCTCTGTTTTTGATGGGTTTTGACGTGCAAATGAGTATAGCAGTGACACTTCTATGTTTTATTTATAAGACATAAAGCGGAATTAATCTTGAGGGTTATTCTGAAGCATTCAAAAGCATTTTGCTGAAGTAGGCAGTCTACTATCATGTTATAGAGCACAAAATAGCAGCATTTACCTTAAGAAGTTCACTTGCAATGGCATCAGGACTCAAAATAGGAAACCTCTGGCTCAAGTGATTCCATTAACAGCTCACTTGTTAATTCAGTATGAACTGAGTTAATTTCTCTTGTAAAAACTTCTTTTTAGAAAAACAAAAGGTCAAAGAAGAAGAATTGACTCAAAATATATACATTCCCAATTGCAGTTTAGAGTTTATATGTTTGCTACTTTTATTGTTACTCATTTATTATTATTTTTAAATGTTATTTTATATCTTTAATTTCCATTATTGGAAACCTGAAGTCAGTCTAAATGATGTTCAAGCATCTTGTAGACTTTTACTACCTTAAATGTGAGTGCAGATGCTGAATATATCAGTGAAGCCAAATGGCAGCAGCTGTCTAGATTCCACTCCTGGAAAAGGCTACTGGTGGCTTATCAGAAAGAAAGAGAAAATCCCATGATATCCAGCTTTTATTCTCTGAATGATTTTTTAAAATCCTACACTGCAGTATAGTGGAAAAAGAAGGCTTTCTGAACCTGATAAAAGCAGATTTCTGGTTGAGATCAAAGCAAAAGTACAGTCAGAGTTGGAGTAGCTTTGCCTCTGCCAACAAGCTCACTTGATGATGGAAATATCTCCTGTATGTTCACAAAATGGTCTGAGGAAAAGAGCTGATTTCTGAAACAGAGTGGACAGCTTGAGAGGAAAGCATTGATTGCTCATTGAAAAATGTCCCTTTCTAGGCAGCACTGTAGCAGCAGCCTGGCATGTGGAAGGGCAGACAGATGGCTGCACATCCACCTGCAGACTGAAATAATTAAATCACCAAGGATTTCTGAGTTACAAACAACAGCACAATACAAAACCAGCGACTAAAGTTACCCTCCTACGATTGTACCAACACATTTTTATAGAAGCTTTAGCTGAAGTGTAAGCCTGGCACAAAGCACACCCAGTGTTTGTGATTACCAGCTGGCTATTACAAGAGACATACATGACTCAACATTTCTGTAAATCCAGGACTCACCACCACTCCTCAGCATTCTCAAATTTGTAACTCAGTAAAACAAAGCCTATGAAATTCTGTCTTTGCCAAGAGCTCTGGCTGATACACTCCACACACATCTAATGTACCATATGCAGATTTCCTGATATCCATCAAGTTTTTTGGGACTAAATAATCCTATGTGCTTGTGTATCTTATAATCAGGACTGAATGGAGCTTCAAAGGGAAATCTAAAGTGCTACAAGATTCAGTGCTAGAATGGCTGAATGGAGAAAAATACCTCAGGATACAGGAGACCAAGCAGAAATATCAATACAATAACAAGAAAAATCTCAACAGTTCATGGTTCAAAGGGTTCTCAAACAACACTATTGTGGTAATACACAAGGCCTGTTGCAAACTGGGTTTAATGCAGCCATGTTGAAGGACTGTGATTTCCTAAACAAGAGCCACCTTTTTTTACAAGCATCTGATTTGAACCCTTGCAAAAACATCTACTCTGCAATTTTCTGACATTTACTATGCAATTTATTATCAGCTACAGTTTGGTCATGGATAAAACCTTACTTCTTCAAAGCATACAGCTCTGCTGCTCTTCCATTCTTGCTATTCTGTTCTAAGAAAACTGCAGCTGCCACTATGAATACATTAAGGCTTCTAAAAAACAGCTGTCCTTAAATATCTCATCACACCTCTCCATAGACAAGTATGGCATAAAGCCATATTTCTGTTCTCTTTTCATCCATCTGAGTTACAGATTAGCAAATTCAATCAGACATTTTGTGATAAACCTGATGAATCTTGTTACTCTTGCAATAACTTTCACTTCAAAGTGCAATTACAAAGCACCCAGAAGAAAGAAACTAGAAATAAAAATTAGCAAAGCAGACATTTGTGCATGGTTCCTAACAGTTAAAAATGCAGAGTCCTTTAGGATTGCATCAAAATATTAATGCTAACTTCCCTTTTTTATTTCCAGATGAAACCTTGTTTACAGATTCTCCTGAAGAAGGCCTCTGAAAGGCAAGATGGGAAACACAAAACATTAAAAGGATGAGTTTTATGTCTCATTTGAAGCAGCAACACAATATTAAAAGCAGCTGAGTGCCTGAAAAGTTAAGGATTTACAAGAAAATTACTTCAACCAGTTACTGTTTAAAAGACAAAGAGTGATCAAAACATAAACTAGATTAAGTGCAAATATAATCTGTCCATTTCTATGACTGCTAACATAGAAAACTTGTACAAATGGAAGAAACAGTGCAAGTTTTTCTACAAAAACAAAGCAAATATTTCTAAATCTAAGTCTACTATTTCCCTGCAAAATTAGATAGATTTGACAGGAATCTAGCCACTTCTATTAGGAAAACATTAATGTGCCTGAAAATCTCAAAGAGAAACTATCTTAATCACAAATTTATAGCACATATCACCACTTCTAAACATCCTTCTAAAATACACCAACTTATAACTTCATTGTTCGTGACAATGTGTGAACAAAATGACACTTAGCAAGGGAGAACAACCACAGACTGCAACAGGAGCAGAATGCATCTGAATTCACCTTTAGGAGGATGTGGTGCACACACACCACAGGCCTCACTCCACTCACAATACAGGATAACCTACAGATTCACCTTTAACCTTTCTAACACCCCTAATTAAATTAACTTAGCAATAAGGGGGAGGGGGAACAAAAAGGAAAAGGGCTTACCCACAGATCTTTTAAACTGGATGGAAGGTAGTGAAGGTAGTGAACACAAAATCCTCCAGTCTCCTGCTCAGATCCAGTACCAAGACTGCTAAAAGCAGTAAGTTCCAAATGGATTTACAGCAACTCTGTAGACAACTTTGTATTAAAGAAAATGAAATAAACAAAAAAGAAGGGTTACAAAGAGAACATTAAAAGGCAGATTTAATGTTCTTACAGAAGTAACCTTCTAGTAACCTTCTATACCTTGGTCTAGCTGACATAATCACTATTAGCTATTGTCAGTGCAGAATACTGATTTAATGTGGGGTAAGATGTCCTGTACTAATGTTATTTATGTCCTCTTTCTTCCTTTTAATTTTTAGAAGATGTTTCAGAATTGATGACACATGGCAAGAATTTAATGAGACATTTAATATCTTCATCATAGGTTTGTATCTTAAAATCCTATCTGTCATGGGACTAATTTCTGCTGTTATAACTACAAAACTCAACATTTGTCCTCTTTTAACTGATCTTAGTTATGATTTAAATACAGTTTCTAACTGTAATTAGATAATGATAAAAATACCTTATGTATTTCACAACGGATTGATTGAAATCACGTTTGCTTTTTCCTCTGCAGAACAGAATAACCAAAGCAAGACAGCATTCTTATACAACTGCTGAAAAGGTTTCTCTTCTGGATTTTATTACTTCTCTGTCCATCTATCCCATCTTCATGGCCACCAGCTTCATCCTAATCCCTTGCTTTCACAGTGGTGTTGATCACAAGAGTCAGAACCGTAATTTCCAGAACACAGTTTTCAGATGGGTTGTGGGAACCCCTGTTAAGAAGGGACACAAAAGCTAAATGTGCCCCTGTCCTGCCCTCTCCATAGGCCCTGTTCCAGTCCCAAGGTGTGCCTACAACCCCCTTGAGCCCCTGCTCATCAGCCCACCCCTACCTACCCTCCTATTAGTCCCCCTGCCCTGGCACCATCTTGGTATGTGGCCTGCCCAGATACCCTACATACTTAACCCTTATCACCCCCCGGAAGCCTCTGTCTTTGCCTCTGGATCAGCATGCGAGTGGGGCTGGAATAAACTTCTCTGAAGACCTTTGCAATGACCCTTCCTCCCTTCTTTCCACCAATGCAGCCAGCTTTCGAGGGTTGTGGGCCAGAGAAAAAACACTCTGGTTTACAACAGGTTGTCATTCATTAAAAGACACCAGCCATGACTTAAGGTTCCCACTTCCCAGCAGAATATTCCCACGCCATAATGTGAGAATGAAGAATTCTGGTTTTCTCTTCATCACACTACATTTCTTCTTGGTTTCCAACAGTGAATTTCACACTCAATTCAGCCAAAACTTCAGACAAAACTATTCTAAACACTTCCTTCTTTTGAAAAAAAGTAATAAATTTTAACTCACGATGGTCACCTACATTACATATTACAAAAAAATCCCAAAGACAACAAGTTTAATATATATTGGGGGTGGGAAAGAGGTAGGGAGGTTCACTGAAAACTTTTTTATAATTTTCTTGGGGTAATATCTTGTGTTCTTCCTTTACATTTAGAATAACATGTATTCTTTTTGGTTCTAAATAAAACATGCACTAAGGTGAGTTACTTCTTTGGCAGATGACCAGATGACTAAATTATATATGAAATGTAATTTATAAAGCTTTTTAAGCACTTCCAGAAACTCACAGATTCCATGATATATTTCAATAGATCTCAACCACGAAGGACAGGCTAGGGCCCACACACAGGTATAAACAGGATACTGTGAAATGATATACAAAGGTAGTCAGGCATAAATCAGAAAATGATACATAGATACAATTTTCTTCCATCAGTAGTAAAACTCTGAGTAGCTTCAGTTAAAGCATGTCTAAAAAATCAGGACCAGAACAGTATTGCACACCATTTAGATACCGCTCCCTGACTGATTTTTGCCTTGAAAAATGAAAGTGCAGGTGTGCTTTGAGTGTTTTGAACTGCTGTAGTCTATTGTCCACTCTCATTTGTCAGAGGGTGAGAGGTCATTAAGCTACAGTATCTCACCTAAAAGTTAGAGTTTACACAGTTGACAAGAAACTGTAGTGCCTAGGATGTAGGTGCTGATGTCCAACATTCAATCACAAAAAAAATCCAACTATAAATTTGTATTCCAACAATGTTCCCTGCATTGCCAAAATGAGGAAGTAATAATAATAATAATAATAATAGACAGCCTCTAAACAAGATAAGTGAGTCTCCTTTTCCCTCCACTTTGTACAGGTCCTTTCACTATCACACAGAAGCCATCAACTAACACAGATTTTGGATAAAATTTTCACAAACGACTGCAAAAATTACAACATGTTAGAAAACCAGACAAAATGTCTGTGGGAGAATCAAGACTTTCAATACTTCAATATTCCTCTCCAAAAATTAACGTTCAGAATTGTGTCCAGGACTTTATGCTCACAGTTATTTAGTACCCTGTCATATGAAACCTCAGCTTTGCTGAAAGAGATCTTTAATACCTACTCTTCAGCCTTCTACAGTGAGAGCTCACTTACAACTGCAGTCTTCCCTGCAAACAATAACATTAAAGCACAAGGCTGACAGCTCGCTAAGAGTAGGTGCCTGTCATAAGCAATGACAGATAGTCATCCATCCACCCATCTATAATGACAGAGCCTAAAATTATTATTTTTAAAAATAATTTGGTGTTGTTAAAATGTCTTACAGAGAAGGAAACATAATTTTTAAAAATCCTTAATGTTAAGAGACAATTGAAACAGAATTCTTTACAGTGCACAACTTTTCTCAAATTCGTTTGAAAAGCCAGAACTCCAAGAAAACAGACATTTTCTCTCCTGCTTTTGTGAGCCTGAAAAGTGTTTTTCCTTCTCTTCTTCACAACCTCAGGAGAGATCAGAGCTAAAGTAATATTATATTAGGTTGGCCTGTCTTAAGAACCTTGATTATTTCCATCAAACTCACTGTGAAATGGTACATGTGACTGTTCTAACAGCCAACTTGTTCAACATTAATTAACAGCCAAATTGCTCACCATTAGCATTAAGCTACAGTGGTTCTGATCTGATTCTTTGCCCATAAAAGAGCTAACAGTAGACCTCCCAGCACTGGTCAAAGGGCACAGGATCATCTTAATAAAAGAAGAAAAACTTTTAAACTAAGAAGGGATGTTGTATTCAATCTAAGGCGTCACAGGTGAAGTATCTGATCCTAAAATATAATTGTGCTTGGGATGTATAATACTCTCTTTAAGATAAGGGATGGGAAAACTCCAAAATTCTCTCTGAAAAGGGAATAAAAATTCTTATCATGATTTTAGTAAGATTTCTTTTTAGAAACACAGGAGCATTAACATTAATAATAACATAAGCCTGTTTTGGGGAGCAATATTGAAGAGGAGAGTACTTGGGCACTTAAAAACCAAGAGGTCTTAATCTCAGCTCCCTAGTAAAAAAATAGTGCCCTAAAAAACCACCAATCTATCAATGATATCAGTTACCCTGCTATCAACACAGCTTCACCAGCAATATACGTAAAGCATGTTGTAAGTAATATAAGTGAAAAGCAGAGTGGGAACTTTAGATACATCAGAAAGATGAAAACCCACATTAGGAATATGATTTAGGCCAACTAAAAGTCCTGAAGTCTTATTTTTCATTAACAGATATATCTAAAACATACTAGGATATATAAGCAAATATGGAGATGCTGATTTTGGTCTGAATAAAAGAAAAAACATTACTATATTTTAGTCTATAATTAAAAATAAAATTTGAGGCTTCTGCAAATACTAGCGAGGGCTTTTTGTGTATGTGTAGGGATGTGTGTGTGTGTGTACTACCCTTAGCATTTCAAGTCAGGAATAAATTCTCATTTAAACTAGCCATAAATTCAATTGTAACAATGACACTCCTATTTCAGTGTACTACCTTGCCTTAAGATGGCTGTGACTATACTACTACACCTCACTGTGTGGTAGGGAACTGATCCAACTTTGTACCAAACCTCTGAAATCTTAACATGGAAGCCTACTTTCAGATATTTAACTAAGTAGGTTGTTTTCCCAGCTGAGAAGGTGCTCCACTTTTTTGGACCTGGGTTCTTGGCTGCAAGGCCAAAATTGTAAAGCACAAATGCCACAAAGACACCTGGTGTCCAGCCTCTATTTAAATATCCAGCTTGGATTCATGGTGCAACTAAAGGTATCATGTTTTAGCTACCAATTCTCATGAAGCACAATTATATTTTCAAGAGTTTATACCTTCTATTGAATTTTATGACGGCATTACACAATATTTAGTTATTGTTTAGATACCTGAACTTGCATTAACTTCAAAAATAAAGAACTTCAACTAAAGAACAATGAGAAAGGATTATCTGAGTTGGGAAAGATCAAACAAAGAAAGATTAGAATTATTTTACAAGATTTAATAATTACAGGACCTTTCTAGCACTTAGCAAATGCACAGTGATTCTGATTCCGTGCTCAAGGAACAATACAGCCTAAAATCACAGCAGATTTGCTTTTCACAGTCGGCTGTCCCAACAAATTCCAATGAATTAATAAAATCTCTCTATGCTGTTTCTTAAAAGAAGGTACCTGTGGGCAGCTATGAGGGTCCAGGCAACAGGGACTGAGAGACTTATGCTAATCAAAACTCACTCTAATCTTTAACACCCTTAAGTGAGGATTTACAAAAATCCTCTCCTTAATGTTTTAATTCTAAGACAGGAGGAACAAATTCTGATCCATGGTGTCCATGACACAAATTTAATCCATTTGGAGATTAGGATTCATCACACCTACAAAACACTAACCATGTTATGGTATGAAACAGCAAAACTTTCATTAAATAGCTTTCTTTGGCAGAAAATTTGACATCAGTCTGCCTGGGAACCTTTAATGTCTTATACTCTTTGACTTATACTGTCAAAATAGACTTTAGTCTATTTTGAAGAGAACCTATTGAAAATATAGCCAATGGATTCTGACAAATTGCTGATCTACAATAACTTCTGTTATTCCACAAAGACAATAAAGCACTTCTTGAAGAAATCATCTCCTTTTCACAACCAGCATGGCATTAGCATGGTGTAGTGCCCAAGGGAGCTGTAAGAAATGAGATTGGAGAAGACTGCCAGAACTCAGCATTGCCACATAAATGGAGCACTATACCTCACAAACAAAAATTTTCGGAAGCAGAAGACATTTGCTATGTTTGACACTTTCTTGTCCTACTTCACACAACCAATCTCCTACAAAATGTTTAAGTGCTCAAATGAATGCTTAAGCAAGGCTCTGAACTTTCACTTTTCTTAGAAGTATCGTAATTTAAAAACAAGTGATGAAAAAATTATGACAGCTGATGGACTTTATGAATTAAACTAGCAGAGACTTTAGAGCTGATTTGTGGGTGGCCTTCCATAAGTAGGTGTGCTGCAGGCCTCAGTATCTAGTATGCAATACATACGAAGAATACATCTATATTTCTGGCTCTTTTGTTTCCACTAGGAAGGATCTGAAAACTAAACTAGCAATTCCAGTAGTTACCTAGAAATAAACACTGCAGGCAGTATCATGAGAAAAAGGGTTGCCTCATAGTACATGCCACAGGTGTCCAGGACCCAGCCTGTGTCTCACATAAGAGATAGAGCAGTAGTTCATCTAGAAAACAGCTACACTGAAAGCCCAGAGAAAATGCTGCTGTACTGCTTAAGTTGCCTGCTTAGTGCACTTGGGCTGTGTCTCATATGCCTGGGACTGCCACATGGCCCTGACCTCCTGTGATCGACTGACAAGGCCCCCAAGGCTCTCAGTCGGTCAGGGTCTCCTGCTGCAGGATGCCTGCTAACCCTGCAGCATACAGGTATATTTACTCCCTCACATTTGGGCTCCTATCTCTACCAGATCAGTCTACACTTTCTACAGTTGCCAGAAAAATGCAGCTTTTTACAGAGGGGAATTCTCAGCACTGAGCCCCTGCCTCAAACACAACAGCTGGGAGATCACCCCCCTCTCCATGAACAATACCAGGAGTCTGTGGAGATCCAGCAGCCCAGCCAGCAATTCCATTAGGTGATATCCCCTTGTTACTCAGCCCCTGTTTGCTGGTGTGTCTGATGAGGTGCACTGATCATGGACGTTGTTGACTTGGAGACACCTCTGTCTTTAAAATTTAAGTGCCTAGTTAGTTATTTTAGAGGGTATTTACTCATATGAGCAAAATCAAGGCATGTAGGGGGACCCCTGTTCTCTGCTACAGTGAATATTACATTCTCACCCCTATATTACTTTGAATATGTCAAGTATTTTTTTGTACTCAAAATAAAGTTACTATCAGCATAGGCATAACCAGTCCAAGTTAATTCAGCACACTGCCAATGTGAAAGCTCTGACAGAAGTTTTCATCATCATATTTTGGTGACTAAACTGCTGCAAAGATCAATAAAACAGTGGGGCTCCTCGGTTTACTGAAATAATTCAAAATATGGTAAATGTCCTATATTGTCTCCTTTTTTTAAATTAAACTGCAGTAAAAAATTTGGTTGGCTCAGATATGGATATAATGGTAAAGTCTGTAGTGCAGGTAGATGAGAAGTGTTTGACTAAATATTTTCAATTAAAAGCATGGCATTTTCAGAGCTAGAACATTTAAGAGAAGTGGAAAAATATCTATGTGTATCCAAATAGCTTATGCTAGTTTTTCAAAACACAGAAAATTGTATTTTTGGTTATAATTTCTTTTTATGTCTGTACGTATAAACTTAGAATATAAAATGAGGATAAGAAAATAATCTAATATTTCAAATTCATTTCAATTAGCTGTTTCAAGTTTCCTGAGTGCATTTAATCACAATGTAAGTTTATTAATGTTTTAAAGGGTTCAAATTTCATTATGAGAAAGAAGATATTTAGATAGTGAGTATTTATAGGGATAAAACCCCAAATTCCTGCCCTGATGTAAAGAAATTGTTTGTATTAAAAATTATTTGGCTTGCTTTAAACCATATACAAAATCATGCTTTTATTCACTCTAATTAATGCATCAGTAAGTAAGAACTCTATCTCCACAATCATGACTTTCATGGCATAAATGTTATATGAAGGGGAGAAAATTGTCCCACAAAATCACTTCATTTCCAGCAGGTAAGTTGTCTGTAGAGTACTTTATACACAAAAAGCCTTTTAAATTGCTTGTCTTTTGTACTGCTGTAAAATGCACAATCACTGCCAAAAAAAAGCAGAGAGAGATAATGACAGGCAAGCTAAGTATACAGCAACTGGCAGGAAAATTTCTTCTCCGAACCCAACACATTTGGCAGGCAGGTCTATGGAACACACACATTAGCTGGCATTTATATTGGAAATCAGAAGAATGTTCTGGTAACAAGTACAATCTTTTATATTCTGTCAGAGCCCAATATTTATTTTGTTCAGCCCAATCATCCATTTCTCACTTTCTGTTATTATTCCCTGAGCCCCAGCTAGAGACCCAGCTGGCAGACATAGCAACATTAAAGCCAGGTAGAAGCACTAATGAAAGAGCTGAAAACAATTACAAGAGCATCAGAAAACACATGGATTCACTAGTGAAAAAAAAACACGGCTGAATTTTCAAATACTTCCTGGTTCATTGAATAGCATGAGAAATTTAGGTTTTAGAAATAAAAGGCCAACTCCCTGTGATCCACAGGTTAATATTTAATCAGCCCAAAGTTCTCAGCAGAAATTTTCCCACATGATGGTAATGAGCTCTATTAAAGACTTGGTGGATTAACTACATGGATTTTCAATCATGTCATATCTGTCCAAATCCATACAGTAATTTAATTTGTGTCCAACATGCTATTTTCTCCCTCCAAATCAAGCCTTTTTCCTCCAAATAATTTTTCTTTGATCTTTTCACTACCATTAAAAAAAGATTTCCATACTGGAATCTCCCACCACTGTCTGCACTTGACAGTGTGCCTCCCACACAGTTTTGTGCAAGTGTTAAGCCTACAGTATTCATAAGCTCTCTAAACTGCGATTCAGAATATTTCCTACAGCAGATGTTTTTCCTTGCCTCTGCTTTCATATTTAGCAAGATTTTTTAAAAAATAAAAAATCAGCACATATTAAAAATAAAGATGATAGAAATATAATTGCAGCCAGCTGAAGACTGGAAGGAAAATCTCCATTCAAGGACATCTAAACAATCAGCAACCAGGTCTAATGGACCTTCTCAGATGCCAAGAAGTGAGAGCAACTTGTACCCCATAATTTTTACTTCCACTGAAATGATTAAGAGGATGGGGGCTGTCTGATACACAACTTCTCTGTTTACATTGCTCCAGTCTTTTGATATGTATATACAATGAGTGAGCTTCTGTGTACAAATGAAATAATCAGAGATGGGCCAGCATGTTCTTTGTGTGCAGGAACACGCATGAGTATTTAAATTAGTAGGTGGGGACAGTGAGGCTTCTGCTGTGCCTTAGTGTGAAAACAATTTGTGCATCTTTTTTGTATGATGAATTTTTAGGGTTTTTCCATTGAACTCACAAATATTCAAAGACTACTCTACTTACTGCACACACTTCAGCATTCTCGAGTAAACATGGTCACAGTGCACACATCACTTTCTCCTTTTTTGAGGGTGAATGTGGTCAGCAAATCAGCGAATCAGCCAGATTCTGTTGCAGGGTAAGCGTATGGTCTAAGACTCAAACCCACATTAAAATATATTGGTGTAGGGCTTATATATGCCACTATTTTACTTTCCCACTGTTTCATAACTTTGTTTAATTAATGTATTGCTATATCAAATTTACAGATATTGAATTTAGTAAACAAATTCAAAAACTCATGATACCACACCCAGTGCTGATTTAAACAGTTGCAATTCATTAATAATAGATGTAGGAAGTCAGCCACTGGTATGTGACTTAAGTCAATTTGTCCCACTCTGATTTCAATACCACTCTTTGTAATCAAAAATATAAAAATTTCAGCCCTGGAAGTAATGCTATTCCTTATTTGACTGTACAATTTTTACTCAGGAAAAAACAGATCTAGAGACTTAAAACGTAAAGAAGTACAAAGCAATCATTACTTTGCTATACTTGAAATCCTAATTTTAAAAGTCAGCCTTCTATTCAGGTGCACCCAATGTGAAAGGGAAGCATTAAGGCTTGATTCATTGTGAACACCTTAATACCTCTGTTATGAGAGGTGTTTCACCAGCATCCTCTCATGCACACTTCACAACCAGACTGAATGTTAGTGTGAATAGAATTACAAATCCAAGAAAAATAAAAACTTACCTTTTAACATTTGATTTTGGTTTTGGCTTTGTTGTGATTTGGGTTTTTTTTCCTATTTCTTTTTCATTTCTTTCATGCACTCTCAAGAGCTTGGAAGAAAGAAAAAATACTGCATGCTTATTCCTCTCGTAATATCTGAATTTATGAAATCCTGAGATTTAAAAATAAAAAATACTCAGGGATGCTTCAATGCATTATTTTGCTTATTAGATGCAAACACTGTTTCACATACTATTATGTAACATTCAAGAGGGACACAGGTGAAATAAACAAACAGTGCTTCAAATGTATCTTCCAGTTCACTGGCCAACTGCCAGGGCCTGCCAGCAGATTCTGGAGGAGGCAGAGGCAGGACGTTTACACCAGTGTATAGCAGGAGAGTCAGAGGTGGTGAGGATAAACTGAAACAGGAGGGGTTCAGGCTGGTTGTAAGGAAGGACTTTCCTTCTGAAGCCATCAGGTAGTGAAGCAGGTACCCCATGGAGTCTGTGCCACCTCCCTCCACGGATGTTTTCAAGACTGAACAAAGCCCTGAGCAACCTGATCTGAGTGGATGCCTAACCATGCTTTGAGGTTAGACTAGATATATCTGTAACTGAATTAGTGCAGTAAGATGCTATAATGGCAAGCTCCTTCCTTCACAGTTGTAAAGATTTCATCAAAGTTTCCTTCTCCATGCACAATTCAGTCTGTAAAGAGAGGCAATTCTTCTACTGTATTCAGCTGTGCTACCTCACCTGGAGTGCTGTATACAGCTCTGGGCTCCACCATCTCAGAAGGATGTGAAGGTACTCAAATATATCCAGAGGAGGACAACAAAGCCAGGAAAAGGGCAGGAATGTCCTATGAGGAGCAGCAAAGGATTTTGGGCTTGTCTAGCTTGGAGAAAAGGAGGCTGGTGGCCTCAAAGAGGGGTGGCCTCATTGCCCTGTAACAGCTTCCTGAGGAGAGGAAATGGAGGGGAAGGTGCTGATCTCTTCTCTCTGGTATTCAAGTGATAGGACACATGGGAATGGTTGAAAGCTGTGCCAGGGGAGGTTTAGACTAGACATCAGAGAGCACTTGTTTATTGAGAAGGTGGTCTTGCACTGGCTCAGGCTTCCTAGAGAGGTGGTTCCTGCCCCAAGCCTGTCAGCATCTAAGAAGTTGGACAATGCTCTTAATAACAAGCCCTTGGTCAGCCCTCAACTGGTCAGACATTTGGACAAGATCATAATTACAGGTCCTCTCCAACTGAAATATTCCATTGTAATTCAAAAGGCAAAAGTTGTACTGGTCTAGTGATCTTAGCTAGGTCACTATACCAGTACAACTAAGACACACCAGCATGTACAGCCAACTTCACCCAAAGGAACGGTTTCATTTAGCATCACATCTGGTCACTTTTGCTGTCCCAGCCCAAATACATAGACACCCATTTGCAGATAGCTCATGCAAAACAGTCCTTAGCACAAGTCCAGAGTGAGGCTTGAGTCATAACAAGAAAAATTATTCATTCTGCTTCATGTACTTCCATGTGTAATTACTATTACAGATCTGAGCTCAAGGCAGTTATAAAATTTATCTACAATTTCTCTCCCATGACTTTAGTATCAGCCTTAATTAACAGAATCCAAGAGCAACTGACTGCATTTGATTTCAACTGCAAACACACTCTGTTTTGGGACTGACCAAGTCCATTCATGTCAGGAAGCTGCATAATTATCCTGGAAATGTAATAGAAGATTTAAGCTTGAAGTGCCAATTGGACAACAGACAGCTGACACATCCATGTAACTGCATTACCTGTGGTCATTTCAGATTACACTAGGTGCTCTTCCCCTCAAATACACCTTTCTGCCAAAGACATCTGAACATTTATTTGCCTAGAATTATTCAGAGTGCACACTATATATCATCTTGCTTGTGTGTACAAGCTGCTGAACTGATACCTTAAAATCCTTAAGGGACAAAAAAATAAAATAATTACTATAGAAACAAGTACTCCTCACTGGTGCAGTAACCAACAGAAAAATTATAATTTCTTCTCATTCATGCTCATATGAATTGGCTATGCAAATACAGGAGTAGATATTTATTCATAATGGTTCTGCGCAAGCTGCTGTGAAATAAGCTCTAGAGAAAGAGTGGTGAAGCTGAAGTGCTACAAGAAAATCTCATATATTGTAAAATTTATGTCTCAGTAGAGATACCACACAGTAATGACCAGAGAACTGAACAGAACAGCAAATCTCTCGTGACTATTTCATCAGGGATGTCCATCTTAGAGTTCTTAACAAATTTGGGACAACTGTGTTTAATTAATTTATAAAGTAATCTCTGTTAAATGTATTTCAGAAGACTCACTCTGCCTGCTTGCCTGAATTAAAAAAAAAAAAAAAAGACAGTAGTGTGCAAAACTAAGTCTAGAAGCATTATTCACATTAATGGAAAGTATTTTGCTTGGCTGATAAGCACATGGCTACTCACTGGCTGAAAAGAAACTGTTTACCCTACATTTTTTGTACATATTTCAGCTTGGTGAAATAGAATAAAGATATTAATCTGAAGCAATGGAAAACAAAAGAAAGTTGTTCAGACTAGGAAAATTCTCTGAAGTGGGTAGAGGTCTCTGTGAGAGTTAGCACTAATCACTGTCGATCTGGTCTTTTTTACTGCTAAACTCCAATTAGCACCTCAGCGAGAAAAACAAACAAACAAATTTAAAAAAAAAGAAAAACCAAACCAAAAACCCCAAACCAACTCATTGCAAAATTTTCATCAGGGAAGACGCCTTTCTCACATAAATGTGAAGCTATTCAGCATACTGATCTCCAGCAGACAATTTCTTTCAGCCCCAACAAAGAGCAGACAACGGTTACTAAAATAAGACACCAGTTTGTTAACCAATTATCAATTAAAATCTACTCCTTATCAAAGTGTAAGACAAATAAGGAGGAGTACTATGGCAAAACATTATCCTGACAGTGGAGTTGAAACCACCAAGCTTTACACTGTTTGTTTGTATTATTACACTTAAACACAAATATAGTTGCTATGCAATTGAAAGCAGCTATTTGAAAGAACAGGGGTCCCATCAAAACAGAAGGATCTCACAGGGTTAAAATATTGCTTTATTCCTATGAAATGATATTGTAGAGCTTCTCTTGTGATATATATTCTTGGTTCTGACTGCTTATATTCAGGATTTCTGTAGAGCAAAAAAATCAGCAAGTAATTAGGAAATTATCACTGCAACTATATGCATGGGAATTTAAAGGCAAAATACAGTCAGAAACAGTAACTCTTTATTTCCATCTACAAAAGAAAAAAAGGGTTTTTTACAGTGCTGGAAAAGTCTATATAAAAGACCTGCAGCAAAACCAATACTGCTGTTTAATGCTCTTTTAAAAATTTATTTTTCAGGAGGCTGTCATTGTCTTAAGCCTTCTCTTACCAAAGAGGAGCTTCAAAGCACAATGAGAAAAAGTAATAAATTTACATGTCTCAAAGATTGAAGGAGTCCATCTTGCTTCTTGTGATGAAAAATAAAGATTCTTTTGATAGACACGCAGAAAGACCAGCACGAATCTAAGCAGGCTACTGCATGTCAGGAAGGAGTATTGCAATGCCTAAGTGTGCCCTGTTCAGGCAGACAAATTGGTGTATCAATCCTTTTGCTCTCAGCAATTATTCCCAACAGTGTAAAAGCTTTGAGAGCCAAGTATTCTACATCTTCATAACACCACCATAGGTAAAAGATGAAATTATCAGCTGCTCAATTTCTTACCACAGTTAGAGAGATGGAGGCTGGCATTCAGTCTGTAACAACATGATATCCTAGAAGCTCACACAGATTTACTCTCTTCAGTAAGAGAAGCACTCTCTACAGGATGTGCTTCAGTACTCAATCTTCCTTTCACCAAGCGTGTCAGGAGAGGTTCACAATTCCTACTGCTCTCTGCATTCAGTCTATGCCTATAGGAATGGATCACAACATGCATGGGCATGTCACTGCATATTTAAGGTATTATTTTCCATACCTACTCCATACCTGTAAGGGAATCTTGCAAAAAGAACACATTTTGCACAGGAAGGGACCATATGGGCTGTGTTTGTTTTACCCATTTTTCCCCCTGAGCATCTCCTAGGGACAACAGCTTTGTGCCTACTGCTGTTCAGAACAGTCCGTCCCAAGAAGAAAAATGACATCAAGGAAGAATTGTTTACTGCCATATACAAGAGATTTCAAATTGAGCTTATATTAATGAAAGCAATTTTAATAAATATCAGCCAAGATATCTAAACTGACAAAAGCATGGCTACAAAATTACTGAATTTAACAACACATTTTCCTGAGATTAAAAATCAATTGGCAGATGCCAAATGGGAAAAAATGTGATGACACATATTGCAACTTTTTATGACAGATGGTTTCAAATGGATTAATGAGGTGCGTGCTGAATTTTCTAGGTTGTGGTTAATATTTAACCTCCAGTCAGCAGACACCTCTAAGGTTTTCACACCTGAATGGTCAAGTGGCCTACCTAATTGACCTCATAGAAACACTGTTCTAATTTGAAGAGTATCTACCAAACGAAAAAGAAATTAACAAACATTGGAAAGTGGGGAGAGGAGTAGAGACCTTGCCATGACACTGGCATAGAAATGGAAATGCAATACTTGGTTTTCCTTCTGAGAAGCTGAGGAGAGACATACAAATTACATGAGCTCACATTATGCTGTGTCAATCAGGAAGAGCATTGCCTCAGGTTGAAGGAGGTGATCCTGCCCCTCTACTCAGCCCCAGTGAGGCACATCTGGAGAGCTGTGACCAGTCCTGGGCTCCTCAGTACCAGACGGACCCAGAGCTCCTGGAGCAGGTCTGGGGTAGGGAAACAAAGACAGCAAAGGGACTGGAACATCTCACAGGGAAAGGCTGAGGGAGCTGGGGCTGTTCAGCTGAGAGGAGACAACTGTGAGGGGACCTCATCAGTGTCTGTCAGCATTGGCAGGGAGGTGTCAGAGGATGGACCAGGCTCTGCTGGGTGGTGCCAAGCAATAGGACAAGAGGCAATGGGCAGAAATTCATGCACAGGGAGTTCCACCTCAGTGTAAGGATGAACTTCAGTGTGTGAGTGACCATGCACTGGAACAGACTGACCAGAGAGGGTGGGGAGCCTTCCTGACTGGAGATATTCCAGAAACATCTGGACACAATCCTGTGCAATGTGCTCTAGGATGGCCATGCTCAAGCAGGGATGTTGGACTAGATGACCCACTGTGGTCCCTTCCATTCATTGTTTTTCTGCAGTAATGAGTCTTTTTGCTGCATTTAGGATATCACAGAAGTTACTTGCTTGATATAACCAGCAGACATGGCCTCCCTTCCATACCTTCATTGTCTCCTGACTTTCACTGTTCCTTTGGCTAAGAAGTTACTGTAAAGTGTATCACATTACAGTAGACAGAACCTTTCAGACACTAAAATAAAGCTGAAAAATAGTTGAATCAAGACCTAAAGTCACGGTTTGTGGCTAAATCAATTTGAATTTGGTTTATATCTGTAGAGTTGTTACTTAAACACTTCACTGTGATCACTAATATTCAGTCATTTTTATTTTGAAAAAGCTACTGGAAATGCACTGTACAACAGCATCTACAGGAGTTCAAAGGTGAATGAAAGAAAAGTCAAATGAGAAATAGCAACATTCTTGGTGAAAATATTTACCATCCTAAAAGAAAAAATTAATCAGAACATTCTATTTCACTATCTTCCTCCTGCATTTATTCTTTTCCAGGAATATAGATTAAGTCATTCTGAAGTGACTTACTCTTACATTGAACATCCTGCATTTCTCTAGCAAAAGGGAAAAAACAGTGCCTAGTCACACACTCATACTGTAGCTATTTACAGAGTGTTTGCTTCAGGGAGTTTGCCTAGGCCATCACATATCCTAATCTTTAACAGTATAGGGAGTGTTCCTTGTTATCTAATGAATTAAGAAGAAAAATATGAAGAAACAAATTACTAACTTAATAAAAGGAAAAAAAAAGGTAATTAAGAGGATAAAAGATATTTTTTTGGTTTCAAATTTTTGAAATAGAATACTGCCAAGTAATCTGTGACAGAAAGAGAGTGATACTCCTAATTCAAACTGCAGTCCATAAATCTGTACACCTGTCTACAGAATCTTTATACAAAGCATTCATTTCTATCAAAAGCTGCCACATAAATTGTTATATAATGTATTTTTAAGTCTTTGAGAAGAAATAAATACACATATGTGCAATATACATAAATAAAATATATTTTAAAGTTCCATATATGTTTAATATTTTATAGAAAATGTACTTTTTATGTAAATAAAATGCAGAATATGCTCCTTGATGACTAGCAATATCCACAGCATTTGCCAGATTTGTCTATTGTGCTCTTCTTGAACATATCCCAGGTAGATATTCAAGAAGTAAAATAATCAGCCAAACTGGAATACACAGTGATCATCTGAATTGGTACTTGGAATTCTGCTCTAATAAATGTGATGAAGCCCTTAATGACTCAAGCAGCAAGGGGAGGGGGAACTGAAGAAGAGAGTTTGAAGCTGTTTTCATTATGAAAACCGACAGCTCTTGGTTCCAATTTCGTCCCAAACTGCCATAGAGATTAATATTTTTCTTTCAGAGCCACATTTTTATAAGAGATTACATTTTCCTCTGAAAGCAGAAGAGCTCCATTCAAAGACATGCCCATTTGTTGTTGTCAGCTTCTGCCTAACTGGGCTGAAAGCCTACTGTAGCTCTGCGGATCTGTGACCTGCACTTCACTCCCTCCAGGCACTATAAATAATTTCCATGGAAACAGCACTGAAGAAGATATCTGCAAGCCAAGAAGATATCTATAGCCTTTGTGTTGGATTTATGTCTTTTATTTTATCCTCTACGTTTTCTCAGTTAAACCAACATTAAATACATTTATTCTATAAAATATGTTCCATGAAACACTAAAGTTATAAAAGAAATTAGAGATACAGGAGGAAAAAAAATAAAGGAGATTCCTACTCCACAATATGTATGCATCTATAGATTATTTTTACATCCTGCATTCCCCTTTGTCCGAAGGAAATTGTACATTGCATCCACAGTGCACTTTTTTCATAAAGGGAAGCATTCTCCCTTAGTCATAAGGTATGAAGAGGTATATGATAATATCATAAGGTATTTAATGAAGAGTGTTGTAATTTACACCTTGATGAGGCTGAGAAGAGGTAGATATATGTGAAATCACAGCTGAAGGACTCTGAAACAGCTACATCAGACCACAAAGAGAGGAACTGAAGACAGTGGAATGCACTGCAGCCTTGCCAAGTGCAAATCTGCAGCTCTTCAGGCCTGGATGCCAATTCCCAAACAGTGAGAATAAGCTGACTTCCAAACCATGGAAAATAATGCTCAACAGAGGATTTAGTAAGGATAATCTGGAAATCTACCAGATTCTGTTCCCTCATGTTCCTTCAGCTAATGAGAGTCTGTGTTTATGAGAGGTGTGAAGTACTCCCTCTTTCTCCTCCTGGCCACAGGAATACCGAGGCTTTAAGCCCTCCCTGCAAACTGTACAGCGTGGACTGTTTTCTCTGTCTACTGAAGCTGCAGATGACAAGATATTATAAGATGACATTCTTATAATTCCCAAATTATAAGAATCTCCTTACTCCAAGGTCAGTTTACAGATGTGGGACAAAACAGAGAATTTCTCTCCTTTGACTGGCCTTGTGCCAGCTGCCTGTAGCTTAGGGGATGAAGGAACCAAGTCAAAGCAACAAATTAAAACTCAAACACAAGCACCTAAAGAGTAAGAGTAATCTCTGCTCTGTTTTTTTTTCTTTTTTTCTTTTCAGTATAAAAATAACTCATTGAATGTAAAAAAAATTTTTTTAAATTATTCTTAGCTCTTTTACAGGTATCTTTGGAGCTGCTTTTCCACTCCATATTCCTCCTGTGGGATCTGGTTAATCCTCACAGAAGTTTGAGTGCTGACTATGAGGTCTTTCTTCATTAAAACACACCAGATTACATGTAATCTCTTACATTCTTTCCCATATATTTTTTCTCATAGGAAGAATTCATACAGTTCATAGCAATAGCAACACTAGGATTAAAAATAACAATTTAGGCTTCCTCAAGTCACTGCACCAAAGCTAAGATTTCTTTGAGGAAAGATTGTCTACTATTACATAAACCCTTAGCTGTAATCATCCTGTAAGGCTTCTCTCTGTATTATAAATGCTAGAAAAATACTTGAGAAGCCAAGACTCTCTTAGAATGTTTTGATCCAATGAAGTTTAGAAAAATATCAGATAGAAGCTAATTCACCATAAGAAATAATTGTGTTTATATCTTCTGATAGCTACTGAAATCCAGATTCTTTTTAAGCTCATGCTTGACAGTTTTTAGGTCCAGGAGTTAGAAGAAAAAGATTATCAGGATTAGAAAAGTTATTTCTTGTTCTCTATCCAAAATATTCTGAAGGTGGCTATTTTTTCAGATTGTTCTCATATCCCAACTCTAACAGTCAGAATTTTCACTTTAACTACTTAACATGCAACTTAAGTATTTAACATTATGTATACTGTTTGACTTCTCTGTGCCTTTTCTTACTGTGAACAAAAATGGATAGTTCTGACTTGAACAGGAAAATAGTTTTTGACAGTGAAGGACAGGAAGCAGTAGAACAGGTTGTCCAAGAAGTCTCCAGACTTGGAGGTCTCAAAAGCCTGAGGAACCTACTTTGAACTCAATATAGATTATGCTCTGAGAAGTGGGTTGGGCTGGATGCTGTTTCCTACTCAGTCTGCATGACACTGTGAGTCTGTGTACACTTAAATGTAGAGATTATGAAGCATTCCACACTCCAGACTTTTAATTTTTTCCCTAGTTCTGATTTATGATATGAGAAAAATATCCCAAGGATATATATAGGAGAAACACACTCAAAGTCTCTGGCAGCTTTGGAAGAGAACTGGCAGATGATCACGAACATGTCATGGTGACATTGAATCCTGCTCTGTGGTCACTTCCTGCAAATACTTTCTTCAATACAACCCACCAACCACCCAAAAGCAGTTGTTTAAGTTTTGACAAGGCAGAGCACAATGTTGAGATTCACAGTTTCGATTCAGAAGTGATAGGTAAGAAATAGTATATATCAGTGTCCATGAAGTTATTTACACCCCTGAGCATTCAGATATTCCACATCTGTATGTATTTATTCTACCTGTTTGATAAAGTTGGCCTACCTGAATAATTTATCTCTCAAGCCAAATGCAACACTGAAACATAAAGTTTAAATGAAATACAAAAACTCCAGAGATACTCAAGTTACTGGGGTCTTTAATTACAGGCCATAAAGAGAATCTCTTTCTCTTAAACAAGGGGGGGCACTGCTTTGCTGGTAAATACTAAAACACATTCCTTAAGCCTTTCCTTCAGCAAAGCTAAGTGTATTGTTAATTTTAAGTTGCTTTTTCACTGCCAAAGCTATGAAGGATGAAAACCCACTTCCTCTCACCACAGTTGCTGGTGCCTCACAATTTGTACCTCTGGTAATATACATATAAAATCATGACTGCTAGCAACCCACAGGTCCCTGCTACAAGCTTCACAGCTCAACTGTGGGTTTGGAATGGTCTGGTAACTAGATGACACATTTCTAGTCTCAGATGATTCTCACCTTCTACAGATATTAAATTTTGTGGTGTAATTACAAAAAAGTCTCTCACAATCTTCTTGCTCTGAGATCTCAAATCATCTGGGATTAGGCTATAATTAATTATGAACAGCATTCATTACAAGCACTTCCACTTTCATGAACAAACCTAGTTTTTGCATTGGGTTTTGCTCCTCATAGCTAAGTTTGGGCTAAACAGCCTTCAGTCAATGATCTCCTCCCATCATAGCACAAGTGGGTCACTGCAGTATCTTAGAAAGTAGGCTGCCTTCTGCATTATTCCTAGACACAACACTTAAGATGTCAGAATTCTCATGTAATTGGGCATATCATAAGCCCCAGGCTCTTACTACGTTGTTTTTACAAAGAACGAGGTGCTGCTCCAGTCTTGAATTGCAGTGTCCTGGATTATCTTTCAATTTGGTTTAAGAAAAATGATAGCTAAAAGACTGCAGAGGGGATTTAAAGCACAATTTTTTTACAAATGTGAAACAAAAAGATTTATTATATAGCTTTACATAGTTAAAAGGTGCTTCTGTAAATAGATCACAGGAGTTCAGTTTCTGAGGACATACGCTAACCCAGAAGCAGTATATGTATATATTCACTGAAGCAGAAGCCAAGCATTGTTTACATAACTCCCCTTAAAAAAAAAAAACAAAAAAAACCCCCAAACCAAAAATCAAAACAAACAGAAGACTTGCTTTCACTTAGATAGTCATACAGCTACAGCCTTCGCAAAAATTGGTGTTGAGCGGGGCTGCTGGGTTTGTCCCCCTTTACACTCCTTAAATTTTTGTCTCGCCCTGCCCCCTGGTGGGAGCACAGACCGCGGATCTATTGCTTTCACTTTTCTACAAGGCCACCCCAAACTACACTGCGTTTCTTACATTGCTATTTGTAATAAAGGATGTGTGTCACTAAACATACAAATTATTTAATTGAATACTAAGGGAAATAAAACAGTATTATTATTTAATAAAATAACTGCTCTATCCAAATAATTAAATAAAAAAATTGCTTTATCTAAAACTTAAAAGATCACCAGCAGAATATTCACATTGCAATAAATATCCTTTCTATTCCAGATAGATATTTAATATTTATGATTAAATGAGAATGGATAGTAAATTTTATATACATATATATACATAAACATACAGTGTTTATTTTTCAGTGGTTTTTTAGTAGGAGTTCAAGATATAGCAACATCTATAGCATGAGTTTCTTCACTTAAAGATTACATAAATTCCTTTCTAGAAGGATCAACAAAGATGATAGCACAGACCTATAGGGGGTTACAGCTTGGTAATTGAAGAAATACTTTAGATCTAACAGGTGGGAAGAATAAAGCAGAATTGAAGGCTTTAAAAATATTAACACTTGCCATCCACTTAACTGCTGCAATTCTACTCTCACTGAATGACATCTTCTAAGAGTTGCAAAATAAGGTATTACCAGTGCAAGTATGTGCTAATTTTAACCTCTTCAGCACATTCGGCCATGTTTAGATTATTTTCAACACTCCTGTACTGCAGCCTCAATTCCTTCATACCATTTAAACTCAGAACAGTTCTGTGTATTCTGAAACTCCTTCAGGTAGCGAGGTCACCCACTGGCCTTTCAGGTGTCTCTTGTCCCAAAACTCCAGGTGCTGTAGACACTAATGGTTGTAGGCAGCACATTCTGCTCTTGTCTACACCAGAGCTGCAGTGGAGGTGGGAAAAATCATTCAGCCTCACTCAATTCACCGAACTGCCAGTGAAAACAGCAGCACTGCAGCCTCCGAGCACACCTTAGCCAATGAGGTAACAATGTTTGTCTGGGTGTGACGCTGGAATGTGACTCACCTCTCCGTGCTCCAGGCACCACTGGCATCTTGATAAGTCAGATCAGTCTCAGCAGCAGCCAGGGCCCTGTCCACCCCACTTTTGTCAGGTACATCTGTGGCGCTGCCATTCGTTCCTGACAATATCTGCCAAAAAACAAAGGGATTCTTACACCTTTCCCTGGTTTCCTACTGCAGAGAGCAAGAATTACTTTTGAACATGCATCTACATTTGCAAGCTGATAGAAAAGCTCAGTCTTGTTTGCACCCAGACAATACAAATCAGAAGTTAGTGTAAAGGCATATATAAGAACCAAACATCAAAGTAGCAGAAAATATCAGAAGCTGTAGTAGAGGTTTTATGATTTCCACATACATTTTGGCCTGGGTTCTCAGCTGGTATAGAGCAGCACAATTTCCACTGCCTTCAATAACTGTTTTGCAGTTACCAATAATCCAGCATGTGTGACAGCTTAGGGCAGAGGGAGATTAGACATCTACCTGCAGTTACATAACAGTTTGCCTAAGGGGTGAACTTACAAGTTGCAATCAAATTGGTCTACCCTGCAGAGGCGTGTGGTTATGTGTCACAGAACTACTTAATGTCCCTGATGGATCAAAAACCCAGTAAGAAATGGTAGGTTGCAGATGAAGATGAACTGCCTGCTGCAGTCTAAAACCAAATGGTTTAAAGAACAATTTCTTATGACTGTGTATTACCACAGACCAATCTTTTCTCTACTTAAGCATCCAATCTAGACTAATTTGGGGTGAAACATTTAGGGACTACATGTCTTTATGAACTCCAAGTACTGGGGTACAAAGGATTGTGGTTTTAAGGCTGTTTGATGGCTTGTCTTAATTATGCTCTAACCACACTATTAAAGTCTGATGAGATCTCAGTTTGGATAAGTTCAGTTAAATTGTCAAGGGTATAAGTAAGAGCTGTAAAGTCTAATTAAAAAAAAAAAAAAAAAAGAAAGACCTTCACTCTTTTTACATTGAAAAACAGAAAGGATTTTGGTTCATGTCCAATGATTGTAATTGATTTAGCCCCTGATTTATACAACTTATATTCTCAATCATTCAGATGAGGACCTGATTCTCCAATCCCTGTTTATGTCAAACAGCATATACTCAGGTGAACAGTAACACTCATTTTAATGCTGGAACTGCATGCAGGAAATAAGTAGGAAGCTTTTCAAGGTAAGGAAGTATCTTATTTTTTTTGTGATACCTTGAACACACTACCATGCTTAAAAGTTGTTTGGTTGGGCCATCCACTCCATAAGTAGTTTACTTGACATGATCAGGGAAGAGGCAGATAATCAAACCCTGCCTACTTACAAACACCCTGGGAAGATGGATCAACCTTCCTGAAGCGAACTGGAGATAGCTCAGGTCTGTTCCACCTCTAGGCTGCAGAGAAGACTCCTCGGGGCCCAGCCCATGTTAAATTCTGCAGGAGCTGCATGTGGAAAATTTAAAAAAAACCATTTGGTCTCACATTCTTTTAGGCTATATCTGATCTAACATGGTGTACTTGACCAAGTAAATTGCAAATATTTGTTTACACTGTAAAAATAAACCAACTGTAGCTAATTAATTATCACACTGCCTTTGGAAAAGCAAACAGAAGAAGAGGAGGCTGAGGGCCATTTGAACTCAGGCCAGTGACCAGAAACTGTAACTAAGTAAAGTACTTCACTTCTAGTACTGTGCCTGCTTTGCGTTTCCACTGCAGGCTGTGATCTGTGGCTGGGCTCTCACTCCCTGTAGCCTGAGTGGCAGTGAATTCACCTGCTGGAAAAACTCCCAGCAGAGATTTTGTGGCAATGCCTAGTGGGGATGATCAGGTTGCCTATCTTGTCAGACTCCAAGTGCTTTAAGAATTGTGACCAAAAAGTGAATGACCCAGTTCAATAATGAAATATCATTAATACTTGTGTATTTCCTGTCTCCTAGGCAACGACTCTTTTTTGTTTGTTCAGAAGATTTAAAATACAAACACACGTATGAAAATAATCAGACAAGAATACACATTATTTCCTTCAGATGGACATATGCTCCCCATGCCCGAGATTATTTTTTTTTTGCCACGGCTTGTAACAAGCAAGCGCTAGAAAGATATTTGCGTCACCTCATCGGAGAGACTCGAGGGAACCTGCTGGCTGCGTCATGGAGCTCCAATTCCAATTCACGGCATGGATCTGTGCTCCGGGGCCTGGATCACTGCCTCCTTCCCTCCGTCTCTGACCTCGGGGGTTGCAGGGCTCTTTACCACACCTTTTTCATCACTGCTCACCACCTTCATGGCATTTTCCCCTTAAAGAGTTCATTCAGAGAGGCACCAGCAGCTTCCCCGAGGGCTCAGCCGCGCCCGGCTGCGGGTGCTGAGGAGCCGGCCCGGCCTCCCCTCACGGCGGCCACCCCTTAGCCCCGCGGTACGGAGAGAGACGGTACAGAGAACGTTCGGGAACCCAGTGACGTGAAACATGCACCGCTTAGGAATGACAAAAGTTTTATGGTTTTCCTTGATGGTAAGTGCCGGTTTTCCCCACACACAAAAGGGCCTCTTTTTTTAGGAATTTTTTGAATTTTTCATGACCCTTTACAGTTCAAGCAAGTTAAATTGAATTCTCCGAAGTGAAATGAGTCACTGCAATCTTTCACTCACATTCCTAACCACATCCCACCCTGGCTAACTATTTGAGCTGGTCAAAATTACAATGAAAGAAATACACCACTAGCTAAAAAGCACTTACATGAAAGAAATGAATGAAATTTGAGAAATGAAACCATTCCCAAGTGGCAGCTGTACTGCCTCTTAGCAGCTAAAGAAGCACCAAAACTTCCAACGTGCTTCTCCTAAAACAGAATTTTTACCCCAAGAGAGACTGTGAACCATTGGCTTTTCATCTTAATTCAGGATGGAAAAAGTCCTTAAAAGAAAAAAAAAAAAACACTTGAATGTTTTCCTGGAAGAAAAGTCCGTTTTCCAATTTCCTCTCTCCTTTGAGCAGTCTCTCTTTGCAAAAGCACTTTTATCCCAGCAGGGAATATTATAATGAAATATGTTTGAAAGACATGTTCATCACCCAAAAGACACAAACACACACCTTAGCTTCCCTGATGAGCAGTGTAACTCTCCTCTCAGATCAGCCAAACACAAACAAACTTCAACAGAGCAGCAAAGGCTTTTCTAGCACACACTGCTGGAAAAATGCTCACTGCTTACTTGAGAAAGTGCACGTTAGCAGGAAAAGAAAGGATAAGTGAATATGCAAACAGAAGTCTAATCTCTTATCTGTGACCTATTCATAAACTATAAAATAACAGTTTGGAATTAATTGTTGAGGGTACTCAGTATACTAAGAGGGGAAAAAAGAGGCAGCCTTGGATTAAATTTTCTCCTAGAAGTTGCTATATAGAGAAAAAAACCCTCCTTTTGTGCAACTAAATATTTTTTAATCTTTTCTAGATTTTTAATATGGTTACACATAACGTCTATAAAGGGCCATTAAATCATCCCATTTTATATTTAGAAACTCTCAGAGTTTCTTCAAAACTGACAATAATCCATTTTTTACTTGAAGCCATTTAAAGTTCATCACCCCTTTCCTGGTTCCTTTTAGTCATTAATACCTCTAACTTACAAAAATTTCACCTGAAACACTATAAACCCACACCAATATAATAATGAGAGCTACCTTCTTTACTGCAGCAGGATTACAAATAGGAATACTCCTCCTAACGTGTTTGTACAATTGCAATCCAGCTTCTTAGCACTTAAAGAACTGGTTAAAGAGCTTTTGTCTGGGTTTTATAAGAGAAATCATTCTTTATAAATCATGTGTGGCATATCCCCTCAGAGCTGAGAGCTGTCAGGAAGCCAGTTCCTTTTCCTGCCTTCACCACATATACCATTATTATTGGTTTTATCTTCCCACCAGTACTGAAAGTCTCTTCTGCTGCTCTGGTACATTTTTCAGTAGATTTACACAAGTTATATTACAGGAAAATCTGGACCTTCATTAAAGCAAAGTAATAGGTAACTTTTGTACTTGCATTCAGTTACAAAATACATCAATTTTTAGGAAGCAGTTTATGCAGATTCACACAATATGCTAAATTAGAAAGGTCCATCAAGTCCAACTCTTATGTCTTGTGGCAATATAATCCCTTCATTCCTGTGACTTCTTCAAGAGAAAAAAAATTATTTGTACTACAGTAGTGATTCTATTCCCCTAAGAGTGTCTGACTGTGCTAGCACAAGTAAATGCATGAAACAATAAAGTCACTTCCTGCCACAAAGAGGTATACTTTAAGCATACATGACAACAGATGGAGAAATCCCTGGAGTATTAATATTGCATGCACCAGAAGGGATTATTCTCACTGTGCGTGAATTAGACTGTATGCTGTTGCTACTTGTACTGGAAGTCCGTGGTCCAATACCACATCTTGCAGGACTGGAGGTGGAATAAAATTTTCTTTCAGTCTGCAGATTGAGTGTTCCCTCCCACACATTTCATTATACTGCTGTCAAGGTTCATTCTCACTGGCATTGTCATTTTTATCTTGAAAATGTTTTCAGATTGCAAGAGGCTGCAGTGGAAAGAACCACTGACACAAATTTGGCATGCTTTCCTGTAAGCAGGAGAAGAAAACTCTGCCTGCATTGCAGGCATGATAATCAGCATATCCCTTGGGTAAGTACTTGTTTCCCTCATCTGAAAACATCACAGAACATAACTGTATCAACAGTCATCACTTACTTTTGTATCAGTGCACCAGTGGTCAGCAGCAGGGAAAAAAGGAGAACTTAGTAAAATCTAGCATGTTGTCTTTTAATATGCAATGTATGGGGCATTTCTGCAGCAAACTACTGACCTGAAAGTCCACCTAGTTTGTAAACTGTGCCCTTACAAGCGATTTTCACTCTGACCAAGCCACTCTAAAATCTGTAATACTGGACTCTACTGAGAACAGTGTTTGGCCTATCTCAAACACATTATAGAGTGGATTTCATTTTTGAGAAGCTTTGTTTCTTCTTCTTCTTATGCCTAATACATTTGAACTTGCAAAGAAGGACTAATCAGACCAAAAGAATACTTGGTCACAGACTGTGTGGACCAGATGTGGTTTTGTTGATGTTGCTGAGAGATTTTTCCCAGTGGATTTGAATTGGGAACATGAAGAGGCCATATGGTGGCAAAGATAATTTACACAGCACCTTTTATCAACAAATATTACAAAGAGCCCTGCAAAACACCTACTGTGAAGGAAGAATTTCACTCAGAACTGAAATACAAATACCTTTGGGGTAAAACTTGGAAATACATAATAGTACACAGTAATGCTGTGGAACAATTTCTAATTAGTTGTGAAAAATAAACTCATAGCAAACTGAAATGGTGAGAGGAGCACAGGTAGACAAATTCTGTTTACAAATCAGTTGTAATTTGCATGGTTTCACCCTATATGCAAAGCGATAATTTATGAATAGTTTATTCCTTTTGATAAATGCAACTCTGATAAAATGATCTTCAAATACAGAAATTGAAAATAGAACAGAATACTAAGTGGATAACTTCATTTTAGTTTTGCAGATGTTCACTGTACATGTGCAGAGTAAATGTGTATACCTCATTGTAATCTCAGTGTCCCAGAAGGCAAGGTAGCCAAGAAAAGTTATACTATTTTTTGTATTTGTTGTAGGAAGGAGTTTGGGAGGCTCTGGATATTTTCCAGTACTGTAATAAATGTCACTACTGAAGTAAGAATAATCAAGAAAAAACAGTTGTTTCAAATACGATACAATTTTCTTTCTATCCATCTTGGGAAAGATGAACAATAGAAGATAGAAAATGTGATAGATTGCAACATGCATCAGGGTCAGGAAAGAACAAATAATTTTCAAATGAAACTATGTAAAATCCCTTTAGTGAGGTTTATTATTTGAAAATGTTACCTTCTTTCAACCTTAATTCCAGGTTGAACCTTGTTTCAGCCCCAGATCTGCTGTAGATAAATTAATATGATGTTTATCTACTGTAAGAAGGCAATTCTAAATGCTGCTCGACAAATCAAATAAATATTAAGTAGACACACAACATAATTTATGTTGTATATTTATAGAGCTCCCAGAAGAACTTACAAAAAAATTATTCACTGCACTTAAAATTAAATTGGAAACATAACTTTATGTAAAGAGATTTTTGAAACAAAAATTTTTAAGAATCCAGAAAGTTTAGCTGCCAGGTCCTACCTTTTGATCTTCTAAGAACTTCTGCCCACCCATAGTAATTCAGACCTGTCGCCCTGAAAATAAGCCTTCTGATTTGGAGTCAGAACTGTTCGTGTTGTTTTGTAAAGTTACTCTCAAGTTCCCACAGAACTCTTGCACAAACAAGATGTGTTTTTCTAACTGTCCTTCTTGTTTTTCATTCCATTCCTGATAAACAAAGGTTTGATGGACTTCTGTCCAAACCAATGGAGATGGACAGGAGAAGATCTCCCTGTCCAATCCACGGGGTCTCAAAGAATTGTATAAAAGCTGTAAAAAATAAAACTTCCTGCCTTCTTTCTTCCGACACTCAACCTGTGTGTGTGTGTCTGTTCGTTCGTGCTCTCGAGCAACACAGACCTGGTCACACAAAGTCATAGTAGTCTTAATATCACATTTATCTTCATAACCCAGCCACAGTGGTCCCTCCTATCCCAGAAAAGATGAAGACAATGTTACTGATTCTATAATACATAACCAGCAGGTCTTTTCCTTGTTCCAGCGTTGCAGAGTTTTTTAACCAAGAGTGCAATGATTTTCAGCACAGCCATGTGACAGCTGTAAAACTTTTGTTTGTATTAAACTTGCTGCTAATTAGGAGTAAAGTGTTTTCTTGAAGCTGTTCAAACTCTTAAAACTGACTGTGACAAGATCCATTGTCCAGATATTCCTGTTCATTGCAAAGGAATAACAGCAGAGAAACTGCTGCAGACACACCAGTACTTGAAAATTATAGGTTAGGAAAGACACCAAAGATTTCATTAATAGAATTGTAGATCTCTGAGGGGGAGCAGGACAGCCATGTACTGAGGTTCTGTGTGCTTACCCTGATACACAGCCAATTAGCATTCCTGAAAAATGGACACTAGCAGTATCACTCCACAATTATGAGGGCCATTTTCATGGTCATGCTTCATTCACCCCCCTGATGGCAGTACTTACAATCAGAGGTGTAGAATAACACGAACACAGTGCCCTCTTACCCTCAGGAGCAATTTCCCTTTTTTTATTTGTATAGTCATATGCACTAAAAGGATGTGAAAAGACTATTATTAAACTTAAACATGTTTAATGGCACCACATGCTGACTCAGAAATTCCTTTTCTCCACACCCATATAAGCAGTGGCCCTAATTGCAAATGTTTTATTGCTGTGTTGATAAATGTACTGTATCGTTCATTCCTTTTCAGAAAAATTTCACACAGGCCTATTTATTTCTTAATACAATGTTTTAAAGATCAAACTTAGTGTATCTATTTAGAAGAGCAATCTTAGCTGTAGTAAAAGTAATAATAATAACACTTACTGTACTTTAGATCTTCAAAGTACTGTATGGATATTAAGCAATTTGTCTCTCTTGGCAAGGATTTTTGCATTGAACAGTAAGTAGCAGCAGGTACCTTGTTTCTTCTTTTTCTTTCTTCATTATTTTCTCGTTCCTGTTTTATTCCACATAGGCTAGAAGAGTGTTGGTTATCTGTATAAAGGAATTCTAGAAATTACTTACTAGTGCTCCTGAATGGTTTGAATTTGCTTTTACCAGCCAGAGCAACCCATCTGACCCCTTTTATTGGTAAGATCTCTCAGGAACAGAAATGAGAGTCAGCTTTCTCCTGAAGCATGCTCTCTTGCCATAAAATGGAGCTTTCCTAGATAGGTTTCACAAGGAAATAACCTCTTTTTT
>VZTN01035838.1:23257-41401 GCA_013400515.1 Erpornis zantholeuca | reverse complement strand
ACTATCACAGCTAATAGAACCAGATTAAACAAGAATCTTGTCTTTTGCAAGTGCTGGGGTAGAAACTCACAATGAGTGCAGTGCCAAGGATGGTGTTTCCACAAATACAAGTATAAGGATTATTTTTCTTAGTGCTTTTCAAAGTATCCCAGTGAAACAGGGCTTGACACTCCCTGCTTTCCGTAGAAGATGACCTCTTTTTTAGGTGCCAGAAGTGCAGGAAAAAGGGCCAGTTTTGCTTAGAAACCAGGGTCGAAGGTACAGTAACTGAGACCTGTAGAGCCAGAGCTTGTCACAGCAGCAATGAGAGTTTGCCATTCCAGAAGTCAGAAAATAAAACATATTGTACTCCCTTTCCACCCAGAAACTCAGAAACTGCTAAGGTCTCCATCCATCTTTGCAGTACCTCTTCTTTCTGTGAATGTTCAGCATTGTAAAGTACTCATGTCCTTGAAATTTCTAATTAAACCCCAAGGAGACTGAGGAGTCTGCAGATGTAACAAGCATTAATTCAATGGTTTCTGTTGTCAAAAAGCAGTCAGTGTTTAAGTGCATTACAGCCATTTATCTTTTTCTTATCCAGGAAACTATTTCTATAAGCTTGTGAAGGGAACATTCTCAATAAGTACTAAAATAAAACCATTGGAGCAGTTTGGCTTGTGGAACTTCTCCAAAAATTGAGAATTAGCAACAAACAGAGGTGCAATCTCACTTCTAAATTGTATCAACATAGATGTGAGTCATATTCACAGCAGCTGTGAATTTGCTGTGACTTTGTGTTGCTTGAGTGTCTTCACTTCCTATCTCATAAACAGTACGTGTCCTGGAAGTGCTCTGCCACATGCTTGCTTCCCCAGGACTGCATGGATATTTCTGCAGAAGCAATTCTGAAGAGTTAAAAACCCAAATCTCTTCTTTGATGACCAGTAGATCAGGAAAAAGAAATCCCTTTGCCAAGTGATCAACTTGTCATTTGCCAATACCACTAAACAGTGTTCCAGGAATAAACAAACTGATATTTTGCCAGCACTTTTCTGTCACACAAAAAAAGGCATTACCTTTTTAGATGCCCAGGTCAATCTTTGATTCAGGCATGTGTTTTCAAGCTTTTCCCTTGAAAAAATAACATGCACATGGTTTATGTTTCCTATTATATCTAGACATACATTCTGAATTCTCCTTTGGAGCTTCAGTAGCTATAGATTAAGTCCTGATGGCAAGAAACTAAGAAAGTGTAGGGTAGGACTTGCTAGAAGAATTAATACAGCTGAGAACAAAATACAAGACTTCAGGGTCTGAAAAGGTGAAGCAAAACTGTTTATCTCTGATGCCACATAGAAAAGATTTCTGAGCAGATTTATTGCATAGCTTTTGAAAGATCAACACAGTTACACAGAAAGAAAAATCATCACTTTTTTCTTTTCTTCTTTCCAGAACTATAAACCTATATTTCAAAAGCCATTGTTGAAGTGGAGGATTAGATGAAAGGTTGATCCCTGACTCAGTTTTCAAGGGCAGGTCTCTTGCTACTTAACCCAGGAATTTTCCCAGTTTTCTGTTGCATTCTATGCTGCCATCATCTGGCTCTTTTCATAAAACCTGACATTTTCTAAATCCCACCTATCTCCACGCCTGAATTTCTCTTCAATGCTTTTCATGATGATTTTCACAGTAAGACGTTACCTTTTCTCATGCAGTAAGCACCTCTCTGCAGCTACCACTCCCAGAATACTTACCCAGACTCTGGGCCAGGCATCCAGCTCCCTTTGCCTAACTGAGCACTCAAGATGGAGGGAGGATATTCATTTGTGTGCCTTTTCATACTCCAACATACTATTCTGATTCCAAATCCCTTCAATCATCTAGCAGAGATTTCTTGATAGCAAGCCAGTTACTTGTAGCATGCCAGCCACCAGCATCTTGGCTATGCCCTCCTAACTTAGGGAATGCAGACATTTGGTCATGGAAAACACCTCTCCTCCTACAGTAAAAGAGTGTTACCAACTCTCCCAGTTATTTACTTAAATATACACAGGTTATTTACTTACTCCAAAGCAAATCTTATCTTCTGCCTGATGGGGCAATGATAAAAGGTGACAGAAGCTTTCCAAGGCCACACTGCTTCAAAGACATCACAACCTTCACCTCCTTCTCATATGTCTGGCAACCAGAGTACTGTGTAAAGATTCAGAAACATTCATTTGGCTAAACTCTGGATTTCTGATGGCGAGTAAAACTCTGAGGGAGCCATTGGATTGGCAGGCATGGGGAAGAACAATACATACAATAAACTTCGCTTCATCTTTAGCTTGTAGCGTACGACCCTGGGTTCTGAGGAAAGACTCTTTTCCTTGAGCATTTCCAATGCTTGGATTTTTGTCTACTCTGGTCTTCCCAGCACCCCTCTGTCTCTGTGCATGCCAGGCAAAATCTGCCTAGCAAAACATGCTCAGCGTCTTTGTCTCCCTGTTAAAGGAATCACCTAACCTGTTCTGTAGGTAACAAGAACAGGAGAGCAAGGTTGCCTTTCTGCTGCCCAGCCATGCCCCAGTTCCAAGTGCAAAACAGAAGGATGCTACACAGAACATTTCTGTCGTACAGGAACTGCAAACACGCAAGCACAGCACATCTCTCTGTCACAGAACACATCAATCAAGTCATGCAGTTCTTGACAGGACACTAATTAATCACCATGGGAGACAGCAGCATGGGAAGATATTCCAATATGTTTGCCTTCATTTTTTTCCATGAAACAGGAGAGGCAGGTTAAATAAGGCTCTGCTGGAGCTTGTGATGCACATTTTTCAGGGTATGGGAATTACTGCATACAAAGGAGAATATATAAATTAGAATGAACAAGTCTTGGGGCAAACCAGAAAACGAAGGCATATTTACATAGGGACTGTAAGGGGAGATGAACCTAAAAGGGAAAAGAAGCCAGGAAACTTGGTCTTAGAAACATTAAAAATAGCTGCTTGGTTTTAATTTCCACATCCAAGTCCTAAGAAAATCTACAGAATCAAACCTGAAATTAAGTAGACACTTCTTTAATGAGCAAAGTAAACGCATGCCTAATATTTGGATATGCAGAAGCGACCACTTATTTTGCCTGAGTACTAACTTCAAATGGCAATGTGCTGAAATCTTCAGATTCTTTATTAGCTATTTATTTTTGTAGTGACAGAACAGAAGTGGGACAAAGTGGGACAAAATGTCTGGACAGCTATATCAAACTTCCATTCTGAATTCAAATCTGAATTGGACCTGAACCAGTACACACAGGTCTTGAGCACCACTGCATGCTTTCCTTAAAAATCTTCACAGCTCTGAATACTAGATGGACGTCTCCTTATGCATCCTGGCAGAACTGGGCCAAGACTTTCAAACCCACCTGGGAACTGGCAGAAATGGAACTGGGCTCCCGAGGTTTAAAAGACGTATCAGTCCTAATGAAGCAACACAGAAAGTAAATACATACATCTAAAAGTACTCATGTCAGCACAGTTAAATATTGGAAGCTTGAGGAAATACCTTTCATACAGCTGCTGGTAGAAGAAATGAAGATAAGCCCTGTATTGGCCCTGTATAACATTGTGTTTATTTCTTACACAACCAGTTTTCCTAGCCTTGACCTGTGTAACTGTAGAGTAAGAACAAAATAAAGAAGCAAATCATGTAGAAATATGTGCCCCGTGTTCCTCGCTCAGGGACTAAGCAAAACAAAGAATGTTTCATTTCAATTTTCAAGCAGTCTCTCTATGTTTCTAAAGAGTGCTGATGCCCTGTGATATCTGAGTGAGACAGCATTAGGACTGTACACACTGTATTCCTCCTTGCTTTATTAATAAAACAATAATGGACTCAGTGGTGCAGAAGCAACAGAACATGCTGCTATGAAGGAGACCTCAAAGCCCACTCAGCTGCTTCACTGGTGTATATTAAAATTAATGAGTTTCTGCTGCTGAAAGGAAGAGGTGTCCTTACAGGGGAATGAGATCTATGATCTTTTTATTGTAGCATGACGACTGAGAAGCACAGAAATCTGCACAGCCCAGTCTCAAATAATAAATTTCTTTTTACAGGGGGAAGGTGAGGAGAGGCTGAATACACTTGCTGTACATATTCAAAGAGGGGATAGGAGAGTTTTTCATTTGCATCTTAAGCACCTTCCCACTAGTGAAAACTGGATTAAGGCTCGCTTCCTCCCCTCGCCCCGATTTTTATAGCTAAGAGAGAAAAACATTGGCAATGTTGAATGCCAGCCAGTAGCTGAGGCTGCTAACCTAGCCAACATAACCACAATATTTAATAGCTGTCAATTAAAGAGCCCTGATATTTATACATGGGAACATATATCTGGAGGTCAGCACGTTTCATTTATATTTTTGTTATTACATCCTTCACAGTGCTTTCAAGTTTTAATGCGTTCCAGTTAACAAAGTAAAATTTTGAAGCAACAATTATGTTGGTAAATAATACAATATTTTTAATGTTTTTTCATCAAGACAGCTCAGTCTCATTCCAAATTCTTCAAGGCTTCATTAACTGCAAAGAGGAGTTAATAACACACTGCTCCAACAGCATCTCTGTGAAGCTTATTTCCTGCTTAAGAACTCCAATGAGAAACAAAAGTTACTAGTGTGTTTTCACATCTGAAAAGCACATCAAGTATTTTGTGAGCTCAGTTCAAGCCATTTGCTTGAATGGAGTAGTTGGAGAGAACTTTTATCACTGTTTATCCTAACTCTGCAGAATAACTGCCTCAAATCTTAAGAAGGATCATTTTCTTATCACTTCCTTTTCTTAGAGATACTTTAAACCTCTGATATATGAATGAATGCTAGCGTCAAGCATAGTTTATAATTGCTAAATCATGATAAAATTCAGAAAACCAGGATCAACTCAAAACTTCTGAACTGTCCTGTAGGTATTCCCACTTAGTGAGGATATTTGATCTCAATCTATTTGGATTTGACTTTTATGCACTTTCTGTTCTAGAGTTCATTGCAATCTACAGAGAACTGCTCCAGACAAGGAAGAAAAAGGGACGGAGAAGGTGGAGAGGCAGGAGGGGGTCACAAACAACACACAGGATAGACAGACAGGACCAAACAAAAAAAAACAACCAAACAACAAAGAAATGCAAAATATCCACACCAAAACCAGACCTGAGGAATCATTAACAATTCAATTTCTTAATGTGTGGCTATGATTTATACCTAAAAATCTTTGCTATGTCACTGGAGTTGAACTTAATGTTTTCCACAGCATACCTACCTCAGTCTGCAAACTGCTTCTGTTCTAATTCAACCAAGCTCAGCCTATTAATAGTATCATCTAAAAAGCAGCTATTTTGTTTATCTCATTAAAATCCAGAAATTTACTACATTGCCCTGTCATTAAGTCCCTGACAGTCCAGAAGTATTCCATTAGGACTACATTAGTTCATCATTGAAATACACTTTTCTTTTAGTCTCACTACAGTCAAGCTTTATCAAAAACATACTACATGAAGAAACATGATATCTGAAGATCAGCCTCTAACACTTCTTCTTTTGTAGAAGGTTTTGGAAAGGCAAGAAAGAATACGGAAGTAAAAATCTGCCTCAGAAGACTCCAGAAATGGTTTTTTATGTGACATAAAGAGAGAATGATCTCTTTTGTCACTTGCCTGTTACTATCAGGCAAACCTCCTTTTGAGTCTCTTTCCTCTCCCCTACTTTTGGAGATGGGGCAATCCTGAACTTAAGCTCCAGAGAGTTCCTGGGGAATACTATGATTCTGGGGATAATTTGAACCCAATCACAGCCTATTTCAGCTTGTCCAGTTTAAGCAAAGCAGAATCTCAACACTGAACAGTCTGACATGTATACAGTACAATCTCAGAATGGGCTCAGGCAAAAAATTTATTTCCTTCCCTCCTAATACAGAGAAAGTGCAATTGGGTGTGTGTGTGAGTCAAGGGAGGCCAGGAAACCTCTCTTTCTCCCCTCGGGGTTGTGTTTGCCCCCAGAGCACCCCAGGATGGCTTGGATGTTGATCTGAGCCCTTGGGAAGGTTTGCCCTCAATCCTGGATGAACTGCAAACACCCAAGAAGTGAGAAAAGCTTTTTGCTTTTGCCTCACAGAGAATTTAGTTGTAGGTTTAGATTTTGTTCTATGTATTATATAGACACAAGATGGATGCTTCGGGGTGTGGTTTCTCCTTCTTCTTCTTCTTTCTTCTCTTTCTCTTCCTTTCTTCTCTGACACCAGTTCCTGTGGTTTGCTGGTTGGTGGAAAAAAGTTAGTATTGAAAAGACATAACAATAAGATGAGGGTTTACTGGTGTTGGAAACAAAATAAAATATGTATTATTTCTTGAATAGTTGTTAGTAAGATACAAAAGATAGCTGCTGATTAGCAGCCATTGCCTTTCTGCCCTGGTGTCCTCAGAGGACACTGCCTCTGCCTCCGAGGTCTTGATAAGAAAAATAAACAACTCCTGAAACAGCAAAGAAGATGTCTCGCTTCGTTCTTTCCAACATGAAGAACAGAAGGAAGAGAATCTCGAGGGCAGAAGACAGGGACAGGAGCCAAGGGCTCCAACCCCTGCAGGGGGCCCAGGCCCCCAACAGGTGCGTTGCCCCACAGAAGAGTAATTGTTAAGAGACACCTCACAAGTACTTTCAAGGCCAAAGAGTCAGAGACCACCTCTGCTAAAAGGAGCCATAACAACAAGCCAGAGGCCATGTACACATCAGCAACGACTGGGGGTCACTAGAAACAGAACTGTGCCATGAGACAGTTGGTGCTGATGACCTGACATGCCATACCATGAATATTTCATTAGGGTTTATCTCAAAAAAGAACAGATCTGGTCCCACTAGGGACTGAATGCAGTCAGTGACCACTGAAAATGCTCTTGGAAAACATTATCCTTTCAGTTTAATCTGAAAGAGATCCAATAAAGCACCCCAAAACTGCTCTATGATATGAATCATAGCACATTTACCACAGACAAGTGGATAAGCACATTCCTGATTGGAACTAAACTACTGATTTAGATACACTATAAATTCTTCTGTATGAGATCCTAACAGCACCATATACAGAGGAAAAAAATATATTTTGTACTATGCCCAGAGATGCATCCCTGAAAAGTGAAATCAGGATGCATCTTCCAAAGTGAAGTGATGCTATGTAAAAAGACAGATAGGCAAGCAATTTTTTTAAAAATCAAAGATAATGGAAGGAGGCAATTTGAGGTAATTCTATTCCCTATAAGAGGAAAAATTGCTTTTACATTTCAATCAAATGAGAGCATCTATGCAGGATAAGCCACAGAGCAAAGCACTGAGCAATGTCTCCTCTAACATCTTGGATGTTTCTCCAGTGACATTCAAGTGACAGAAAAAAGATCAGGATTTTTTACAGGCTTAAGACCTTTGACAGTCTCAGCTTTTCTTTATCTAATCACACAAAATTAACCAAAGGTATTTTGACATGCCTCAATGGAAATAAAATTCTTTTTATTCAGACAGAAATTAAATATAGTAACAAAACTCCAAAACAATCTATTCTCAGCACTCTGCGAGAGGCTAAAAGACAATAGCAATTGCATATATTTGTCTGGAAATGTTTACAACACGCTTAAGAATTTCCTTCTTAATTAAGGAATTCTAAAGATACTAATATTAATGGTGATCTGGTGCCAAAAGAAACACAATTCTTATCCACTGCAATTACTCAGTTCTTAATGGTCATGGGTAATATTTGCAGATCTTTAGAGTCTTCAATTCAAGCTGTGAGCTTGCATTTCAACATCTCAATATTTTCACCCAATTTTAAGAAAGTTTAAATATGTACAGCTCTTGACTGATTTACATGATTTTAGTTCTCTACATGAGAACTATGTAGAAAAGTTGAGACTTCACACAGTTTGCTGCCACCTCTCAGACCTGGCCAGTAGAACAAAAAATAGTGAAGCATAAATCAGCTGCCCTGAGCTGTTCAGTTGCTTTTCTGTTCTGGTTTAACTTAGCAACATTAAAAAAGATGGTACCGTAACAGAGGAGGAAAAGGCATTCTTTTTCTTTGAAATGGTTTTGGGTTAAAATTCAGTAGTAGCAAGAGTCAAAAGAAAGTAATTAAGAAATTATCACGACATCTATAATACAGCATAGCAGTTCTGGGAATAAAAATTACCTCTTCAGACAAACAAAATTCCTGTAGTCCAGCAAATAATATTAATTTCAAGCTACAGACACTACTGTATCGAGACAAAAATCTCAGAATAACATAAAGCCAGAGTGTTCATTGCTTCTTAATGTATATATGTACATAGTTTTGATTGCACAGCACCGGCTGCATGATTCTGCCTTATCCATCACATAGACTTAGGTAATGCTTTCATGAAGAAACAGAAGAAATTTGTGTTATGAAGGTAAGTTTTCTTATCAGAATCTGGCAGGTCCATCTCTGCTTTGTCCAGTCTTTTCTCAATATGTCTGTAAGTTCATTACATTCTCATCCTGGTTTTAATGTCATCATCCAGACACTTGTATACTCAAAATTGACCAAACCATTCACAGTAGACTGGAATTAAATCTTTGTAACACTTGAACATGGCACAGAATAAGTCTTTATTTAAAAAAAAAAAATCTATAAAATGCGTATATATATATATATGTGTGTATATATGTATATATAAAATTGTGTCATTCTTTAGCTTCTGACCCGGTTTTAAAAAGGCTGATAGGCTTGTAAGAAAAAAAAAAGTTCCATGTGTGTATTTTTAGAGATCATTAAAAAAATAATTCCAGAATCATTAAAAAATCAGATGTAATGCTGGGAGCGGCAGCGGCCGCCAGAGGGAGAGCCGGCCGCGCCTGAGCCCAGGGAGCTGGGCAGGACAGCGCTGGCAGAGACTGCAGCAACACACGCACACACCAGACACACACTGCTGACAGGCAGCGCTTCAACGCAAAGAACTCTTTCTAAAGGAAAGACCTGTAAAATTACAGCATTTGGGTTCCTATGCAATCTAAAGTTGCAAATCTTGAATAAATGAGTTGATATTCAGTGCGGTTAAAGATTAAAAGATTAATCTCCTTTAAAATTATTTCCTTACTAGTATTTAAGGTATTTTTCTTATCTTTTCCTAAAGAAAAAACTAACTAGGGCAACACAGACAGGAGAAGAAAAGGATTTGTTGGAGTTCTACCTGGTCAAGTAAAGAAAGGACACCTACAAAACTATATTTTCCAGTATGTTTAAATACTCAAAAGATGGGAAGTCAAGAAGGAAAGCTAGGAGGTGGTACCATGACAGAGTTCACCAGCCTTCAGTCCGTGCTGGTAAGGAGGCCAAGACTCTGTGACTAGTGAGTCTCAAAAGCCAGTAGATCTCCCCAGCAACAAAGAACAAGCCTTACTTCTAGCTGGTAACCTCAGCCAGGAGGAGTTACCTCTGGGAAATTGGGCACTCTGCTGGCAGAACACAGCTTGGATCAGCCAAGTTGTGTCACCTTGGTCACAGATTGGCACAGAGCTGGTGTCCTCTGCTAACCAAAGCCTGTGCCAACCTACTTTTACTGATGTTACAAAACATCACAGCTGGCCTTTGAATATTTCCACGAGGAAAAGACATCCCACATCGCCAAAAAGGAAAGAATTAAAAGACCACGCCTTTCTGTTGTAGTTCAGAGATTCACCAGTCCCTGAAACCTCCACTGCAAAGGGCTATTGCCTGTCACACTTCTGACCTGTTCACAAACTCCCTGCTTCCTTAGCTCTTTGTTCCTGACATATCTGTTTAGGGAAGCAGCTCTTCCAGGTTATTCAATTTGTCTCATATACAAAAAAAATTAATAAAAAAATGAATATTCCTTTGGCTAAACTGCAGCAGATTTGATGGAGATGTTCTCTGTTCTGGAAGTGTATTTTGAATCCTGCAGTCTGAGATAGGGCTAAGAGGGCATTCTGTCAAAAACAGAGCCTTTTCTTTCATTCTTCACACACAACCAAATGGATAAATTGAGGTGTCATGACACAGGAAAATCCAATATATGCCATGAAATTATTGCTTTCAAAGCAATTTTGCATGAAACAAAATATGTATTGATTACATAACCAATATAGGATTTTCATTCATATCACTAAGAAAAGTTAGCATTCTTGATCACAGAAGTTCCATTTTAGAAGGCATTTGCTGTGATTTTTCCTGAGTACTGTCAAGACACAATTTTATTTAAAACAGTTCATCATATGAAAGTTTATAATTTTTTTAAAAAAAACAACCTTTAGCACCTGCCCAGCATTTTTATCTGTTTGGAAATTACAGTAAATGACAGTCTTTACCCCACCTGCTAATTTAGTTAGGATATGTCCAGAACAAAGGGCCACAATAAATGCCAAAGAGAGGGCTACACCCACTTATAAATCACACAGCTCCAGGTCTCTCAGTTAGCAGGTTAAAAATTTACTGGATTGTACCTGACATACAACACAACTAGGTCCCTTCAATGATAACTGATTTATCGGAGGAAAAGCCTTCAGCAAGTATTCCTTAGCCCACCATGGACATTTCTAAAATATCTGTTTCCATCTGCTTATCTTAGCCCCTTCAACTGGGGGCTAAGACTTCAGCTGGATAGATATGTGCATGAAGAACACACAATAACATAGCATCAAAAGGATTTATAGTCTCAGACTGTGCTGCTTCCAGTCCTCTACTTTGTCAATTGCTAAGTGGTGGTGATACATGTGACATCAAAATGCAGTCTCACACTTTGGTTTCTGAACATCAACAACAAGAAAGGTAAGGTCACAATTTCTTAAAATCTATTGAGGGTGCATACTGCTCCTAAGAAATGTGTCCATTGAAATCTGTCTTTACATAGTATTTGATCCTGCTCTTCATTTTGCTTTTCTTACTTACTAAAAAAATTTCCTAGTTTGTTCATCTACAGTTATGATGTGGATCTGGAGTAGGAGTTCTTGTGCTTTCAGATGTGGGAGGAAAGGACAGAGAACTATTTGTATGAATGCACTACAACTTCAATGCATTTGTGCCAGCTCACAATGTATGAGTATCCCTTCCAAAGGTAGAGCTACACTGATCTCCAACTGTGTGTGCCTGTGACTACAGCTATTCTTGAGAGACAAGGGGGAAGTGGTGAGAGAGGATAGAAAGCCAGGTGAAGAAAGAAGACAGGGTTATTGAAATGCTGTTGGATTTAATCTAATCATTGTAAACCTCCTTCCATGAAAATAAATAGTATTAGAGAGTGATTTTGAATACAGAATAATACGGTGGTCACTGTGCTGACTTGGCCATCAGCAAAGCAGCAATGCATAGCAATAATTCCAATTTACATAGATACACAGATCCTGTGGTTTGGCCTTAATTTAAACCAGAATTTTTCACTATCAGAACTAGAATCATTTATTTTCATATGCAAGTCCAATTAGCCAGTTCTAGTTTAAACATTCTATATGGTCAGGAAAAGCATTAAAAAGTACTGTGAGGAGAGCCATCACCAAGTAACAAATATATATGTATAACAAATGTATAAACAAATACTACTTCCTTGGTCTGTGCATATTCTTTGGTCTTCGGAGCTATATCCAGCAATGGATTGCCTTAAACATCCCCCACAGTCAGTTTCCTGCTGTCTTATGTGATGATTCCATTATCAGAACTCACATTCTCATGAAGATTTTGTCTGACCTAACTTCCCAGTCTGTACCTTCACAAATTACAATTCATGCTCAGCTTTTCTCACTCTCAAAATTGGTTATTTCACCTTTCAAACACTCTAGCACCTTAACCTTCAATTAAAGTTGCTGAAAAATGGTAATTTAAGTCTTCTCCTTCTTGTCTCTCTAAGTTACATCCTCAGAGTGAAATAAAAGGACAATCTCAATTTTCCCTGTTGTATTTTGCCCCTCCACAGCCATCTATAGATGCCTGCACAGACAGAGCTTTTCTTTTGCTCTGAAGGAGACTGTTTACCCTTCTGTCACACCCTGCTTTAATAGTGATATGCAGAATATTTATTTCAGATGTAAGTTTCAGAGAAGAAAATCAGCCACAGTGATTTTTGCCTGTTTGTGGTAAATTATAGCCTTGGACATTCATTGTTTCGGATCTGTTTTGGTAGAGATATTTCTTTGTATTACGAAAATAAGCAGATGGATTAGGATCTGCTTTAGAAATTACCAAGTTTTTCCCATGCTTTCACTATAGCTGTTGTTCATTATTTCATTTAAATCATACACATAAAATATTGTGGTTTTTCCTTTCATATGCTAAGTTATAAACCAAATTCAAGTGTTCCCATGTGGATTACCTAGGAATGTAGAATCTCAGTTCCACTGACAATCAACACATCATGCACATCACAATAGAAATATTGATGCCTACACAAGACATCCAAATACACTGCGTGAAAGGACACAAAGATGAGAAAGAAAAATCAAAGCTGATCAATGTGGTATGAATTCTAGGACACTTTACTGAACTCTGAAATCTACCCTACTTTTATGGCGAAGCTTGCACATGGAATTGGCGGAATTACATTCTCCCACAAACTTCTAAAAAATATTGGTATGAAATTAGTTTAATCTCAGGATACCTATTTCAGCAAAGAACTGCTCTGCTAACTTCCTGTGAGAGGTATTAAGCAGATGCAGCTTAATGTAGTGAAGATTTTTATTGACTATGACTTTAAAAATTACAATACATCCAACCTCAGGCACAGAAAATGCTGAAATTAAATTCTGGCAGCTTTAGTCTAACTAATGGCCATTGATTTCTATAGCCTTTTTTCCTGAGGAAAGGACATATAAAGTTTTCTCAGTATTTGTGTGCTTCTGTTGGCTAAATAGCCTGGCAGATTCCTCTCAGAAATCCATGACCTAGACAAACATAAAAGTTTTCCAGATATCAGCAGTGTTCTAATCCCATTCCTTTTCTAGTTTGCATCAGAAAAATGGTTTTTTTTTAAATTCCTGGTAGGACTGTGTCAGGAGTGACAGAACGTGGCTCTGTAGGGCAAAAGGCAGAGGGCAAACAGCAGCCCTGCCATTGCCTGGCACTGTCCGTGTCACCTTCAGCCTAGGACTTGTACAAATCAGTCACAACCAGCTCTGCAGCTGATAGCAAAGGTTATCTGCACACAGAGCAACAGGAACCTGAATGATTTCACTAATTTAACTACTTGGAAGCAGGAAAGAAATGGCATGATAGGCCTTGCCATGAATGTGTGAAGGTAAGAGGGTTCAGGGGAGGGTAGGAAGGCTGGGTGTTGAGGGGAAGCCTGGGCTGACTCAGAGTGACTCAGAGTGAAGCAGTAACAGCCTGTTTGACTGTGGTCTATCAGTGCACACAATTTCCAGCAGTGCTACAGAGCAGGACTCAGCAGTGGTAATCACAGCTCAACACCTTTCCAGCTGTTTCCAGGTGGTATTTTCTGTAAGAAGACAGAGTAACTGTGGAAGCATTTGAATCAGAGTGAACTGGTACTTACAGAACATGCTCACTGCTTAGTAGAGATGCTTCAATTTATTTAAAGACACTTCAAGTTTTGAAATTCCAGTGGGAATTCATAATCTGCAATGGAAATACAGTGTCAGGTTCTCCAGCACTCTGCATTTCCATACATGCCTAAGGACAGTGTGACTCTTAGCAAACACTACAAAGGAGTGGCTGTAGGGTTTTTTCCTACCTATGATTTTCTACATGCAGCACCAAACCTTCACTTATTATCATTTAAGAAAGTATTCCTTTGCTTATGCTAAAGCCAACACACTTCTCCTATTCCTTTTAATTCCTGCACACCTTGAAGTACCTTTGTCCATACTGATTCCTAAGGAGGTTCCAAGAGCCAAGTTTCCTGGAGGCTGATGGTAGGCAGTGAATATGAAAGGGAAGCCGCCAGCGAGCACCACTCACCTATTAGCCATCAGCTAGGGAGACTCCCACTCCATCTGTTGCCTGAGAGAGATTTCAACAGAAAGATTACCCAGATTTGATAAGGAATATTCCCAGCATGAGAAAAACTCATGCTTCATAGCTGGTAATAATATTAGCCTAACATTTGAAGTGTGTCAAGCAGTGCAAACAGGTTAAAAATATTTCATTATAGAATCACTGAGGTATAAATTAACTCAGTGGTGCTATGCTGGATAGTTTAATTCTCAAATTCATATGTAATTTTCTACTTTGGATGAGCCAGGCATTGATTGAAATAGTCAACACAGACCTGTGAACAAATGAAATTATGGAATAGGAGGTGAGTTTTTTCTGGCTTTGCTTTATAACACTGTACTTACTTTCATTCTATAAAATAATCCCTGAAATGATCATACTGAAGCAATTTTCAGGCAATTAACACATATAAGAAAGACCTGGAGAGATCATTGACACAGCAAACACTTCACAGGCCTGCCAATGAATGTTCTTATGAAAACAAACTCATTGAAGCTACTGAAGTTCTTTAACTTCTCAAAATGTCTGCTGGAGTCCAGACATCAAGTGATGGATGACTTGTTACACACTATTCCTACAAAGCAACAATTTCTAGCAATTACATAGTCCATATAAATATGCAATTCAATTTATATAAAATGGGTGTTTTTGCTGGTATTTTTACTTGTTCTTTTCTGGCAAATGCCACATGAAAGCAGGAAAGCATGGCTCCCGCTGTAATATATATACATAAATGGAATTACCATTCAGTTAATAATCCATTTCCTAACCTGATTTTAAGATGGGGAGATCACAATATCTTAATAATTAACAATGAAATCTGGTGTGTCTAGAGCTTGTTACAGAGAGTTGGATTTTTTTTACATGTCCATTTACTTGTAGCTTCATTTCTGCAGTTCTGTTTTCAAATGTGCAAAACTGCCTTAACTATACAGTTATTCCATACACTAGGTAAATCCGAGAAATAATTCAAGATAACATTGTCTACCCTGACCAACATAGGCAAATTGCAGAAAAAGAATAAATAGTTGTGTTTTTTGGGGAGGCCTGAAAATGTGGCCAAGAGGAAAAAAAGGTCAGATTTGCAGGATCCTGAATCCCCATCAGAAAAATTACACAAGACTTCTCTTAAGTGGGTTACAGACATCTCTGTCACTGTGGTTGCACCCATAATACCTGACCCACTCCCAGTTACAGAGCAGGATCAACCAACTGATAGTACCTCAGGACAAAGGCTCAGAAGTCCTTGCACTTTAACAGCTGTACATGGAGCTGGACAAGTGGCCCTTGAGCCCAGTTCTAAAGTTTCTCCTGATGACTAGAATGGAATTTGGGTGTGAATCCATACACCTTCAATTCCTCTATCAAGAATGTGATAAGACTAAGCCAACAATTCAGGCTACAGTTGTGCTTATACTTAAGCTTATACTTACTTTCCTTTTGTCACATTTCCTTTTTTAAAAGGCCATCCTGTGGGAATAAAGAGGTCAAAAACAAAACAAAATAATAACCTTTTGCTTTCACAATGCAATGTTTAGAGCACTCATCTTCCTTCACATTACCTAACATTTTTCCAGCTCACAGCTATTTCAAAGATGTATTTGAGGTCTGGGCACAAACAGTGCATTGTTTATTTATGGCAAGACCTCATTTCTTTGTATGTAAAGATTGCAGATGTTTTCCATTTTCAAATAGATGGCATTGCAACTTGCTTCATTCAGAAGAAAGTTTCCATTAGTCTGGAAACAGCTATGTTGGCAGTGCTAGATGAGCAAACAGTAAACTGGAAAATACAGCAGATGTTACGTGAGAGAGAATAAAGTAGGAAAATTAACAAACATTTGTCTCCAAGCCTGGGCTTGTCCATCAGTTTCGCTGTGATGGCCTCCCAGAAGCAAGTACTTGAAGGCAAGTGTTTGTCTATGTAAACTGGAATGCCAAGTATTTGCAACTTGCTCTAGGTTGCAGGTGATGTGAGTCAGTCCTGTTGAAATCATTATAATGTGATGCTAAAGTTGGGTTATTGGGGAAGACTACCATGGGGAATATCAGGTACAGAAAAAGCAATTCTCCAAGAAAAAAGCCAGGACAAGGAATATAAGGCAGCCAGTGGAAAAAAATCTGAACACGAGTTATGCTCTTCCTAGTGGGATGACACAAATGTTTATGCAAGCAACTTCCACTACTTTTTGTATCAGCTTAAGATATGGATAAAATAAGTCCCTACATTAAGAGTTAGGGGACAGGAGGACAAATATTTTTCCCGGCTAGTGGCCTTGACTTCAACCTAGGTCGACGATTGCAAAGACACCAGGCCTGCCATGACTTTTTACACACAGCAGAGAGGATGAGGTGAAGAGACAGCAAGCAAAAAGTAAAAGGAACCCTATGAAGTCTTTTGGGCAGCAAGAGACCTTTAAATGCAATGGCAGAAACAAAACATTGTCACAGAAATGCCTTTTACCCTAGCTGACCCATCTCCTCATTTTCCCACAGCATGCTGATGGGCCTAGGCATGATGCTTAATTGCTTCATAAGATTTTTTTCATGTTTCACTGAAAACTGAGAAAAGGCAAAACCACTTCTTTGCAAATGCAGCTTTTGAACAGGCAGCAGCATGACTCATCATGAATAATGAAAAGCCATGCTAAACACTGCAACCATTAGAGAAAAGCTCTCAAAAGGGGATTCTCCTGTGAGATTCAGCACAGTCTTTATACTCAGAAGCTCAGGACTTAGCACAGTTATAACTCCTCTGACTGCAAAGATACCCAAAGAATGAATTTGGCCTTGGCTTTTTGGTAATGTCAGGCTAGCCAAAAATGAAAACCAAAAGGCTCAGGAAATGCCAGGATAATCTTATTCCCTTTCCTCCTCATGGAACAAGTACAGAGCTCCCAGTTGACTGTAAAATACCCAGGATGATGTGTGTCTTGACTGTCATTTGTGAATGCTGCTGCTGCTAGAAATCAAAGATTTATGTTCTCAAAAGAGCTTTTGTCAGAAACTCGCAATTGTGCTGCAGAGTAATTCAGTGTACTGAAGCACACCAATGCAGTTTGTTTTGTATTTGGGCAGGGGGTAAATAGAGTCCTCTGTAGATGTAATACTTAGCTGCCATTTCCCATATTCTCTGTCTCCAGGCAACAAGCATGAACTTGAATCTGCCCAGACAGAATTTGTAATTATATGTTTTGAACTACAAATACTTAATTTCTAGGTGCTCTTTACCTTCTCAGCTCCTGCATCGAAGAGATTACCATGCTCCCTGGATTGCTCAATTGAGTCCAAAGAGTCAGCAAATTCCTGACAACCAGATGAGAATTTTTCCTAATTAATCCTTGTATTTCAAGACATTGTTTTGCATAGTGAAACATAACTAAACTCTCTCTATCAACATATTACTCTACTTAACAGTGAGAATTCAGAGATTCTTAAACTACTAATGGGTGACTGCTGTTTTGGCATTTGCTTTGCGATCCATGCAAAACTGAGCATAAAGATGGAGAGAGTCCATTCCCTAAGTGGGATTTTTGCTTGAAGAATGTTTTTTTCAAAATAAACACTTCCTTTTCAAGATGTTCACAGAGTACACAGAAATTACCTTCTTGAAGTAAGAACTGCAGTAATAAGAGATTAATTCCCATCTGCATGGAGCTTTTGAAGGGCTTCCAAGTAGAGGCTAAATACAGGTTATTACTCCCAGCATAACTCGACAACATCTCTCAAAATAAAACACAATGGTAATGTTCCTTACGAAGTCAGTGCTAGGGGAGTAAAGATTGCATTTGTATGTGTCTTTACAAAGACACTCACAAGAATCATTGTTTTAGAAAACTACCCCCAGGGCCTATGAATGAGCAAAACCTACCTTAAGCACACCACCGAAAATTATTTCTAGCTTTCCATGCAATTTTGAGCACCACAAGAGTAATGTTCCTTTGGCTAACTATCTCAGTGCAGATGAGGTGCTAAACACTTTGGCTGGCCCCTCCGTCAGCCCAAGCTTGCAATATCCCAATGGATGCTATAAAGAAATTACAGTGCACAGCCAGAACCTTCTTTAATAAATTTGATCTCTATAAATAATCAAACTACTCCCCCTGCCCCAAACCTCAGGAGCAAACTTTGTGCTGTACCTCAGAGGACTAAAGCTCTCTGGAACCTCAT
>VZTN01035838.1:8399-23244 GCA_013400515.1 Erpornis zantholeuca | reverse complement strand
TTAGGGGATTCAGACTAGATGTGAAGTTGTGAACAGACACAGAGGGTCAGGCTTTATAAACTGAGGTTTCAAAAATTTTAGGTTCCATGTAATTAAGTCCTAGACACACTGAGTTGTTAATAACAATTTCCCCACGCTGCAGGATGGAAGGATCACAATCAGTCACTATGAAGTGTGTGCTGGTACCCACTTGGCTCATAGTCCTGGTGTAAAGCACCTACAGACACTTCCTTGGCAACATTAGTTTAATCCAGTATAGAAAGCAAAGGGGATTGCTCTTATCCTCAAAAAGAACCATTATCACACCAGGTCTCCATAAGAGAAGAATTCTCTCTTACATTAGATCCCATCTCAAACTATGTCTTTCTGCTCTCAATGAGTTTCATGTGTCTGATGATTGTGTCACTGTGTTGTTTCCACACAGCTACTGTATCACCCCATATTTACCTGCCAGAACACAACACAGCCCTCTTTCATAGGCAGTGAAGATGCCAGGGTCTGACAGAACATGTCTAGAATCTCCCCACCCACCGCAGACAGCCAAGCTCTACAAGCTCTAGCAGGTTCATCCTGGGAGGAATGCTAGTTTCTGTGTTTCCTTTTTTGAAAGTGCTTCCTTGGCTGCAGCTGAACAAGTAATACCAGATGTGCTGTTGGTTAACCTTCCCATGCTCTTACTTCTCCTACAAACAGTGGTTTGTAGAAGTTTACGCTACTGCTGTTTTCACTGATGCCACACCAACTCCTGCTCTGTGTCCCTTCTGTAACTCAATTTCTTTGTCAGAATGAGATATCAGCTGAGCAAGTCCTGCCTCATTCCCAGTGTGGGAGCTGAAGTGCTGATCAAAGAGCTTTCAAGCTTTGTCATTACACACCTGATGAAGGCCAGACAGAAGGCCAAACTATAGATCACGAAACTGCTTCTTCAGCAACTTACTTTCTCACATATCAGTTAACTTTTTGCCTAGTGTTCATCATGATCTCTGAACCTCATGATCTCTTCCCTGGTTTGTGTTCTTGAGGTTCCAATTACAACTGGATTTCTCTCAGAAGTTCAAGCATGATCTATTTGAATGTTTCCAGAGATGTTAAGGTATATCTGTAAGTTAGTCATTGATATGAAATTGTACCAAAAATAAAATGAAATCAAATTAATCACAAGCAAGTAGTGGGCTTCCTTTATGCTTTCCTAATTTTTTCCTAATACTCTCTTTCTGGGGTTAATTTTCCCCTCATCTTACTTATCATTAGCACTACAGCCCAGAGAAATGTCCCACTGCCAATGATCATTCATCAGAAACATCAGTTTACTCTCATATTTTGTGTGTTTAGGACCATGACACATTATGTTTTACACTTCCCATTAAATTTGGTAACCTTCCAGGTAGTGAAATATTCTCTATCTATCCCAAACTGGAAGGCGCTGTTAGGGATAAACACCAGGAACACCCCAAACCAGGCTGTTTTCTAGAATAAATACAAACAGAGCAGTTAGAAAAGGAATTATCTAGTTACAGCTAAAGTTAAGGCAGTAGAAAGCTAAGTAATTCCACCTAGTTTTACATGAGCTTTGGTCACAGTAAACATTGAACAATGTTATGTTATTTAAGGTATGTTAAACATGTTTTCTAACAGCACCTGGTATTGACAAGGTCTCTAACATCATCAGAAAAAGTAGCACATGCAAGGCACCACAGATTCAAAGCCAAGACTTTTACGAAGACCCCTTTCACTTCCTTAGTTTATGAGCTCACCACTGACTCCATTGTCTGCCCAAAAGTTTGTAAAACACCCAGAACGATTGGACCACAATACACAACACTGGTAAGACTGCACAGCCCACACTCTGTGGTCAGATGTCTGAGTGAAAGAGCAGTTATTTATAGAGATTCAGATGTAGGAAGAATATCTGTATTTATGGATTTTGCATTCCTGGGTACACCTTTTAGTAATATGGATGCCTCATCTCCAAACCAAGCGCTGTCATCTGTTGAAGTGTGACATCAGTCTGGTTGCTGACTTAGAAAGGGCAGTAAGATGAGCTCATAGAACCATTAAGGGTTGGAAAATACCTCTAAGGTCAGCTGAACTACAGCCCTCTGGGAAGATAGCCAGCCTTCTCCTCTCGCTGTCAGCATGCAATGAACTGAGAAGTCAGCCAAGCCACACACAGAGACCTTTTCTGAGAAGGACTAAATCACATGACAGGACCTCCCCTTGGCAAATCGACAGGGCCAGGCTGCTTTTAGCAAGGGCAGCTACTCCTGAAAAAGGATGGTAATGGCATAAAATGATTAGCATAGGAGACTGTTCAAGGGCAAAGCACATTTGCTAATGATGAGTGTTCTACATTAGCCTGCTGCTGGGTCCATGCCACCCAAAATAATTAGTTAAAAGATAAAGTTCTGGAGTCCAATAAGGCACAGAAGCCTATTGCAACAGAAATAAATTAGAACAGACACACTTTAAAACATAGGCAGCTTATACTTCACGGTGAGCACTTGCTTATGAGTTCCAGGGCTGTCAACAAAAATCAAGCAGCTGCTTGCCTTCTCTTCTGGGCTGGGCTGGCCTGAATTTTGGTAGCACAGTTCTGGCAGTATTTCTTTATTACTATGGTTGGTTGCAATTGTTATTTTTCATGGACACCTATAAATCAAAAGGCTGTTCAAAGTGATTTTTTTTCCCAATATTTATTTTACCAAATGACCAACTATCATTTTAGGTATATGCCAAATTCAAACATCTAAATTGCTGTGCAAGGAAGAGTCCATATTCAATAAAGGCACACTTTCCTGGGAGCTAGGAAAGTACCATTCTCCCCATCTGTCAGATAGGAACCAGAACTGCTTTTCCTGACCCACACAGATTCATTCACAATTTGTTTTGGCTCATGAAGAAACAGTGAAAGGACACCATCTTTATACTCACATTTCTTGATTCATGGCACCAAAAAGAGTTGAAAATTCAGTCCCTATTTGAAAATCACTGGTTCTGGGTTATAAAAGTAAGCTTAAAATGTACAAAGTGGATTCAGCAAGTGTCACATGTCTTGTAAATATGTCCTGTAACTGGTTCAGTAGCACTGTAGATGATATAATACTGACACGCAAAATAACCTTCTACCCAGGACAAATAGCAAACTCTGAAGTGTTAAAATTTTTAAGAATTTCTTCAGGAAATGTGAAAAATCAAAAGGAAATTGAAAAAATATCAATAAGAAATCTTTTTAAATTGCCCTTGATAAGGCCATTTTTGTGACATCTAATAAGTCACTTTCCTGAGCATGCTTTCTCAGGTTTTGTCATAGGTTTCATCATTTTCCTTTTGCCACTGCCCTGGAATTATTGTCCCTCTTAAAAATCTCTTCTCTCATGCAGTAATTTCAACTTTCAACATCCAATCACTGAATTTTGTCATCAGTTTGCTTTTTACTGTCAAATTTCTGTCAGTAAGAAACTGTGTCTTCCTGAAGAACCAATGAACTTTCTATTTAAGGAGTTGTACTCATTTTGCAGAACATACTTTATATTAAATTCTTCTATTATTCTTCTCATAACATTCCAGTCAGATTTCAGCATCCCTCTTGAAATATTTCCACCAAAATTACACAATTTATTCCCCACAACGGTTGCACTCATTCCCAATTCAGAGGAACTCTTAAACTCTACAACATTAGCCTTTGTAGCTGCAGGTTTTCTATCAGAGTTAATATTCATCTGATGATTCAGTATGACTCCCAAGTTCTCCTCAGAACCTTGAGGTGACAGGGCATGCCTTAATCTGAGGAATTTTATCCTTCCTAAACACACAGCCCTGTTTTTGGTAGTATTCTTACACAAGTGAGCCTTAACAAAAAGAAATAAGATTCACTTCCTTAGAAATACAAAACACATATAGAGAAATTTGTCATTTCTGAATTGCAGAGGACCACAGCAAAGGTCTCTTTGCCATGTGCAGGCATCATTGTCAGTGAAAAAATATGAAACACTGCTAGGGAAGATCCTTCATGATATGCAGAAGTCCAAAGGAAAATAGAAATCTTCAGCTATTCCTACTAAGGCTTTGTTATTGATATGAGCCTTGTGAACCAGAGATGGAAAGGAAAAAGCCCAAAAGCCTTATTTAGCAATCTAACTGTTTTGTAATTAAGTAGATTGGAGGCAGATGCCATCAGAGAATCCCTGTAAACTTCTGAAGTGCTGAAGTTAGCCCAGGCATACTACTACCTAACCTATAGTTCTGGAATGCATGACAGATCTGAAACTATATTGATCATCCCACATACACATGGAAAGGGAGAGCACTTGGTTTGTAAATTGTTGAAAACCTTTTCATTACTCAGGAGGATCCAATTATTTTGAATGATTAAGTGACAAAATAATTAAATAATCAAAGTTGTACAAACCAGAGCATTAAACTAATTCCTATCCCACCTTCATTTCTGAAACTGAGACTGAGAGTATCTAGATAATAGAGGTAGACTGTAAATTAGAGAGATTAGTCGTTCTCATTAGCTAGGATTGTTCCTGTAAATCAGGCATAAGTTTGTTGGCTAAAAACTCAAATATTCAGGAAAAAAAAGGAAATTAAAGTCAAAACTAGATTTTAAAAGACAACTGAAATGATAATGTAGGAAAATAGATCATAAGATCTAACTATTTTAGAATTCATTGACAGGATGGAAATAGCATTAAAAAGGGTGGGGAAAATGGAACAGAAAAAGAATTCCAAGATGTCATTTTAGCACAGCAGGATTTGTGTCAGCTTCTAGCCTTTCATACCAAATGTTTTTGACAGGCTCTACTACAGAGAGCTTTTACCTTCAGGAATTAGAAAATCACAAGTGAATGAGCACATTCAAGAAAAAGTTAATTAAAGAATTTCCTAAAAGAGAAACAAGAAGACTTGACAGTCAGGATGTTTTTCTGATTGAAATCTCTATGTAACCATAACAGAATCCCACTTGCTTGAGTCATGCTCATGATCTTTCAAAGTGTGATCCATATACTACTCCTTGTATTATTCATGTTGTTTTCACAACTGGCATTTAAATTTCACTAACTCAAAGACAGTCCTACACTACAAGCATTATACACAACAAAACCAAAAGGACCAGTATGTAAGGAACATTTTCAGAGTGTCTTATGAGCACTTAGAGCTGCTCTGTGGATTTCATAACTTCTTCTTAGGGACAATGAAACAGGGATATTCAAGCTGTGGTCAGTTTTTAGCAGCCGGTCAGTGCAGACTGTGCACCCTGGGAGCTGTCACCCTGGACCTTCTTCATCAAATACTGACAGAGGTAGGCAGATTTGCTCAGGGTTTATGGGATTAATATAGGATAGGAGAAAGATTGAGGATTAGGATAATGTCTAGCTGAAGGAGGAGGAGGAGGAGGAGGTGGAAGGGGTTGAGGCTCTCACGACATTTTTTTGGAGAGCAGGCATTATCAGTTTGGATAAAGTACAAGCCAGGAGCTGAGGTGTTGCAGTTAGTTCTGCTGAAGATATAGTAAGGCAATTAAGAAAAAAGGTTGCAGTCAAAGGAATAAGGATTTAGAAGAAGAGTTACTTTGAAGCCCCTAGTGGGAGCCACCAAAGAGACCCATTCCACTACCAGCATTATCAATCCTAATTACTAATTTGCATATGGCAGCACACAGATCACTGTTAGATTATCTCTGGAAAACCCCATCAAAGCCAGTCCAGGACACTCACACAGCTGTGAAAACCCCCAACATAACTATTTTTCAGGTCAAGTCACTACCTGAACATAAAGAAATTAACTTAATCATAGATAGGAGTTGTGGTCATAACGTGTGAAAATGTCTCCTATTCTAATCTGTATTACTGCTTGAGAACTCATGCACATATTTTAAGGAATTGTTCCTTAAGTTAGCTGCAGAAAGGCAGTGATCAGATCTCCCAGTAACAGGAACTGGTTTCCAAAGTTCCCCAAAGTCAAATGATTACCAAAATAATTTCCTGCCTTTGCCAAGCACAGCCATCTCCCAAGAGAGCTCTTATTAGCAGAAGTTGTTCAATTTGTGGTGTGGTGGTAGAGAAATACTCTTAAAAAATGCAAATTAATTTTATTTTTTTAACTAACCATGATACAACAAGTATTCAAAATAGAAACCTGAAATCATAGCCTGTATTTTATTGAAATATTTACAGAATTATGAAATTGATGAAAGTCTAAAGGAGTATCTAAGAAATATGACTATTTGTTTAAAAGGCATTAAGTACTCTAAATAAGACACATATGAAGTGAAACTGTGTCAATCATTAAATACATTCCATGCACTTAAACTGGTAAAAAAATCACTTCAGAATAATATGACATTGATGTGGAATATTTCTTAGAACTAAAGAGAGCTAAGATCCCTTGGCTGCGTTTAAAGTCCCATTTCCTTCAGAAAGATCATTAGGTTCTCCCAAAGTGCCTCCCTCTGTCAGCTGGAGGTCTAAATTGGTGTTATTAAAGTTTTTGATGCATCTAGCTTAAGCTCTTCCATTTCTGAGATACAGCATTAAACAAACCAATAAAAAAACCACTGCAACAGTTACTGAGATTTTTGGCATAAATTCCAAGCAATACTAATACAAGTGGCTGTCTCCTATGAGAGAATCAAGTACTAATATGAACATACCAATTACTTCATACAATTGGAAAAAGGGTATTTCTATAAAAAATGCTCCTGAATCTCAGCAGAAAAAAATAACCACGTATAAATAAATTCATTCTTTATATGTGTATATTTATATGTGCATATGCAAATGTATTTATATGAGTATATTCTACTGGTTTTTGAAGTGTAGACTATGTGAAAAGATATTGATACTACTTACACTAATATGTGGTGTTCCTTCACTGAAAGGACAGATTGCTGTGCCTGCTACTCATGTTCTGGTTCTTCTCCCATTAATGACAGTCCACTGGAAACTGAGAATATAAAACTTGTATAAGCACTGAGCAGTCATGACATAATGACAACTTTTAATTACAATCCTGAGCTGCATTAGCTAAAATAAGAGAACAGACCAACAAAATTAGAGGATAATAGGTGTTAACTAGAGTGGTTAGAGTGTTCCTGATTTTTCTTTCAAACACCAACATTAAATGTGTCAAATTCAGTGTGACTATAAGCAAAAAATGTAGATTAAATTTCTAATTCAAACCCCAAGGTTTCTTAATGTCTTCTAACTGCATCAGCTGTATGTCTGACAATACAGCTAAATCCATTTGGCAGCAAGCTATTACAATACTCAGTGAAATGAGAAATTACATAACAAGCTTCCTTTTCCAGATTAACACAGTGCATCAAACCCTTTTCAAATAGTCATTTCACCTACAGGTGGAAAAATTTCTCACAATGGCATTTCCGAAGTTTCAAAGTTTTGTTAAAATAGATTATTAAAATAGTATTTAACTCCAGCCTTTGCAGGCCATCACTCTCCAAGCATATTTGGACAGTGAGAAATCTATAAAGACCATAATGGATCCCCAAACCAGCTACAGATCTTATTGCCAGGCTACAGAGAAATTTGCAAAGACGCTCTTCAGAAATTATATCTAATGAAGTAGTACCACTACTAGTAGTAGCAGTACCACTACAACAGCAGATTAGCTTGGCTTTCCTTAAGTCACAGGGTAAAGAGCCTTTTCACACCTTAAAATGATATGACTAGAAAAGATTGTTTATATTCCCCAAAATACTCATTCATACAAGCAGATTATAATTTGCAATCATGAATGGTAATAAAATATTAACCTTTGATCTGCCAAAGTGTTTCAAAGGCCTATTTAGCCTCCAGGGGGCAAGGAAAAAAAAAAAGTTTCCAAATACTGTGTTAAATAGTCTGTAAAGGTAAATTTACATTTAACAGTTTACCATCACTTTCCCTTTCTTCCTACTTGTCCCTCCTCTTCTGCCACTCTTTCCTCCTCCTTTGCATTTTCCAATAGCCACAATTGCACATTCTATTGTCTCTCTTTATTACATTTTGACACTCATCAGCCTTGTCTGGGCAATGATCTGACTCACCAACATAGAAATATCCACCTTTTAGCTTGGTTAGTTCTCAGCCAGCCAAGTGAGCAGATTCAATGAGTAGACAGCCACGTTAACTGTGGAAATACAGGATATAGAGACAGAGGCAGAATGCCTCCTGTCAGCACCACAGAGTCAGTATAGGGGTTCAACTTCGCATAAAATTTCACCATAAGCAAATATCAAGCAAACAGTAGAATATCACTAAGAGGATCCACTTCAGATTCAGGTGAAAATAAGGACAATAATATCTTTCTGATGAGAAAATGTAGCTGTAAAACAGGTCTGAAATCTTACAAGAAAAATAAGGAAACTGTATTATACCAAGGCTTTTGCTCCTAGATAATAATCACCACTCTAAGGTAAAGGGCTAATATACAGTGCTGTGAGAAACCTTAGTGAAATGTTTGAATCTGCTGAAAGCTCTGACTTGCTGACATACTGTGACATACAGTGACATACAGTGACATACTGTCACAGGCATCCGGGTGACTCCTCAGCTTCAGCTGCTTGCGCTGCACCGCTTGGCACTCGGCGCAGCCGGCGTCAGCCAGCCAGAGCCCCCCGTTATTGAGATGACCTCCCTGGCACTGGGAGCGAACAGGGGACAGCTGATATTAACAGTCTGAGTGACTGACAAGCTGAGAGATTTTCCTCAGCCGCTGCTTCCAAATAACAAACTCCTCAACAAAAAACAACAGTTCTTCACTGAAGAAACTAGGCCTCTATTTGCAACACGCATCACCTGACATAAACAATCTTATCACCTCTGCTAACAATAAAGTTTTACATAATCTTATCATGTTTGGGTTTTTTTCCATTAATACTTGGGAAGGCTTACGCAAAACAAATTGTATGTGGGATATTTTTTGCCCACCCACAGCGGAGGATACTGAATATCTGGAAGCACAGGAAGATTGCCAGAGTCTGAAGTCATCATGTTTTCACAGCAGTTTCAAGCTTCAGATAAATAACTAAGCATACATGCTTATCACACACGTCAACATTAGGTCTCTCGTGGTCCCTGGACCACTCAGTTAAGGTAAGCCCGAGGCCTGCAAGGTGGCTGAGTTCATCTCTCTGCTGCCAGAAGTCACATTTCCTATATCTTTCTCCTCTTGCTGCTTGTCTCCCAGTCAGAACTAGAGTTCTTTTTACTCCCTGATGCTACTGTTCCTGTCATCTCCTATTGAGCTCAGCAACATGGTGGATACTCACGGATTTGGGAGTTCAGGTTGATTTCCAAGTTTTCTTTTTAATTGCTTTCCTGACAGATTAGCAAATATAATTGCTTCATAGATTAATCAGACAAAGGAAAGTGACAGGAAAATGTGGCTGGAAGTGTGGGAGGAGAAAGCAATAATTCCTCTTTGCTCTGCTGGGAGCTATCAGATAAGGTTCATCTCATCTTGCAGAGTCTGAGCTCCAGTGCTACAGGCACAGACTGGTTAGGCAGCTTCTCAAAGGAGCAGCGTGAGAGCTCTGCCCATGCCTCGGGAGAAGGGAAGCAGCTGACGTAACCCACACAGGCTGCTGAATGGCTTCACCACCTCCAGTCTTGTCACTGCCTCTTCTACACCACACCCTCCCCAGCTCCAGCTTCAGAAAGAGTTTCTCAGAAAGAATTCCTACTTCAGCTCATCTTCTAGAACAAATTACCTATTCTTTTAAGTCTCCTTTTAAGGCTTTCACCAGCAGTGCTTGGTAGAGTGGCACTGGTATACCTGGCATTAAGTGTTCACAAAAATATGTCTGCAAGGTTCTAACTTTGCTCTGCCATCTTACTGAGGTCTCCTAGACCCAAACACTGGGACTGTTCTCTTTGTGTTCTCCAAGAGCATCAGAAAATAAGAATCAGAAGAATATGAGGGGTCATTTCCTTACTATGGACAGCACAGTACCTGTTTGGGTTTTGATACTTTCCCCAGGATTTTGCTCTGGTTATGGGGTGTTTGTTTTCACTTAATAAAACATAACCAAAGAATGCAATAAGTAAAGCTGGTTCTCAGAGCCCTGCTAAAAATTCCCCACACAGTTGCCTGGGTAGGATTTAAAACTGCCCTATTCTTAGAAGTGCATATCTGCAGCAGCTGGAAAATGCTAGGTTGCAAGCAATGCATTCCACAATCTGTTTAAGGGACAAACCCTGAGTATTTCAGATTCTTTGTGGGTTTATTCCAGTTTACATTAAAAAAAAACAACTGAGCCCCCTTCCCCCCCACAAAACCACCACAAAACAAACATAGTCCTATCATTTATCTGGCCACCTGAACACATTCATTTAAGAGACTCACATTTGATATCACCACAGTAATTACACTTAAACTATTCATTGAAGTGTGATTTTTAAATGAGACACAACAGAGTGCTAAAGGTGTTTTGGAAAGCCTCCCACATTCAGAGGTTCCTAAAATACAGGAGACTAAGAATTGACAAGTCTGGGAACATGAAAAAGGCCACACGAAACATTGTTAACTGATTGAAAAATAATCAGTATACTTCAACAAAGTTCACTGTGTAATTCTAGAAAGTAGGGGGAAGATGGTCCATATTTAACACAATAGCACTTTCAGCTGGGTTTAACTGTGCTCATAAGACACACCCCTACCACTGAAGAGACACCTGAACCCATGCTGCATTCTAAAACCTCTCCATGGCATTGAAAGATGTCCGAGCAGCAGTTGTACTGTAAAATATGAGTTTAAAAATCAAGGTGTTAAAAAAATCTGAAGATGATAACAAATAGCTCTTTCTTTACTTTGAGTTTAAAGAATTAATATATTTATAGTTATGAATAGCAACAGGAAGGGAGTTGTACCAACTGAAACATAATAGTCCAAGGCTTTTCCTCCCAGAGATTCAGGGTGTGTATCTACTCAAACAAGTAAATGAGGTAGAATTTAGCTTCATGAAACTGTATAAATCTGAGATATCTGGTTATTGTTTTGCTTCAGTGAGAGGACCCAAGAAATTAATTACGTTAAAGGACCTGCCTGGTAGGGCATTACTTCTCCAAAATTTGCCTTCAAAGCATGATTTAATCCTTTCTGAGATCTGGCAGATGTTTTGTTATGAACCTCCTTTAAGATCTTAAAATATATACACTTTTTAGTAATTCCAAATGTATAATTTGATGGAGAGACATGAACATTATTTAGACTTTCAAATTTCTATTTCTTGTTGGTTTATTTTCCACCTGTAAAATGCAAAACCACGGTTCTAGCTGGAGAAAATACTGTCTCTCAGTCAGGTGAGGCATGACCAATAACAGACTTTAGGGTCAATTGACAGGATGGCTGCAGTAAACATTTTTATTGAGAGACCTTCAATGAAATTTATCTCCTCTCTATTCCTGCTGTCAGAGAGTCAAGGCTACATGCAGACAAATGCATAGAGGCAGTACATTTGCTCATTGTAGAGAATATAGAATTCCCTTTTGTACTGAGTCCTAAACACCCTTTTCATGTTTCAAGCACAGTTACCAAAGGCTCATCACGAAGGAAAATTATCAAACTAGTTAAGATGAACAAAATGGGAATTCATGGACACAGTCAACACTCTTTGCAGAAAGTGTAGGCTATGTTTTCACCTGATAACAATCTAATCAACTCCATTCACTTCAAACTCACTTTTTCAAAAAAGTGGAAGCTTCTTTCTCCTTATTTTTAATGCAATGTTTCTTCTCAGAGGGAATTTTTTGCTACTACAATAATCTATATCTCACTCTACCTTAGGTTAATTATGTGTTTCAAAAGAAACTGCAGTACAATGAGAAAGAGCAGAACTGAGGCTGATACTGTATGTAGAGTATGGCCAGGGAAAGCCACTACAGTTCTGAATACCATTCCAGGACTCAGACATTGCTCCAGAAATGAACAACAGAACTTGCAATTTCAGCTGTGGAAGTGCTTCTGTGGTCCTTCTAGATTTTGATTCATGATACTGCATTCTCCTCCGTTCCCACCCACTTTTCTGTAAGACTTCATAATGGAACTCTTTCACTTTGTGCTATAGATTTTCATTATTATTCCTAAATTAGGTACACAGTGCAAAAAGGGAAACGAACACTGAAATAAGTGAGGCCAAGAAGTCCAACCTGTATGACTCATTATATGACACACATTTTCTGCATCACTCAGGGAATCTATTCTACCAAACGAAAAACAAACTTTTTCTTAAAGTTGCAGAATAGGTAGATAGTTTCCTCTGGATATCTTTCTCACATAGCAGGCAAGTTGTGAGAAACCTTGTTACAAGAATCCTGTGGACTGAAAACACAGGTGCTCAGATTCACTGCTCCAACCTTTACTCCATGGATACTCCTATTGGTAAGGCAGGCTTACAGGGCAGACAAAATGACAGCTGGCCACTTCTTCTGTTGCACATAAATCCCATTTAGAATAGGATTAAGATAACTGGAAAACAACCTATTGATTGAACAACAAATCCTGCCTAGCAAAGGGATATATATGATTTAAGCAATTTAAAATATTTAAAGTGAATTTTAAATACTTTCTTAATAATGGTCACCTAAAATCAGAAGCAACATTCTAGAAAGCTTCTTCAGAAGGTTCTTTAGAAACCTTCTAAATTAGATCAACTTATTGGTTTAGATTAGGGAAAGGCATGTTAAATACTTTTCCAGTCTGTAACTAGCTCACATCCACAACTAGGGTTTTTAAAAACACTTGAATAATTTTCAAGCATAAATTTAGGAGAATATTTTAGATCATGAAAATTCAAAGTAAGGTAATCCCATTGATTTTAATTTTATCTTGAAATACAACTCAAATTCCTCCACCCATTGAGAGTAGATCCCATTTATATCAGAATACAGATTCTGGCCCAAAACAGACATCCTTATTTGTGATGTAATCACTTGCTGCTTTAAATATTTTTAAACATTCTAAAACCCTCATATGCACTTTGATATGAACTTCACAGAAGACAAAGGTAAAATAAATCGGTTTGTTCTTTTTGTTTGTTTTTTTTTTAAGTTTGGTAAGGCAGACTATATTAATACATGAAAGCTTAAACAGAAAGACTGTCTCTCTATTGGCTTCTGCAGCAACAATATATTTATTTTCACAGAGTGGTTGAATTTATTCTTAAATCCATAAACCAAACTCATTTAAATTCCCACATAATCTGTCACTTGATACACCTAAATATATTTGCCTTTGAACTTTGCATTTACTTTAATATGGTAATTTTTAAAATTTCAGGTTCTGACCAAATGAAGCATATATTAATATTTAAAAAATAAGACTAAAATCTTCACTGGAGAATAAAAATAGGGGTCTTTGCAAATTTGAACAAAACCTCAGGGTGGATCAGAGTATAAACAAAACATTAATGAACCTTTAATCCCCAGTGCTCGTGTATAGGGTGATGACACACTAGAAAGGTGGAAATTGAAATTAAATATTGATTTCTATTGAATTATAAGGCTGTAATTTCACCATCAATTCTGAAGCATCTTAGATATTGCTAACAACAAGTTTGATTTGCCACTAAGATTCAGGTCCCTGTACCAACATGTAAAATAAACCCAGTCACCAAATCCTGCTGAGTTCAGTCATTTCAGTGAATTAGCATTGACATGACTTTGGTAAAAACCCAAATGACTTTACCATGACTTTGTTAAAAACCCAAACATGCTGACTGACTCTTCTGCTGGTGCCCTTACTTGAGTTACATGATACTGAAGGTAACAAAGGGATTCCAGGTTCACATTACATCTTTACGCTCTTCGATTTGCTTAGGATTTTTTCCACAACTGGATTTTACTAAGGTGGTTCCACTTGTTCTGCAAGTTTCCTAGATTGATTTTGGACTGACTCTCGCTCAGGTAAATGGAAAGGTCAAAATGTGCACCATCCCTTAAGGCAGAGAATGCTGTTTTCAGCAGAAGTCCACAGCAAGTCAGCTGAATAAAAATCCAGCATGAGAGCCACCAGTATTTTAGATTCATCTCGGTAACACTGCAATGATGACCCTGAAATCCTTACTTAGACAAAGCTTCCCCTGAGTCCCAGATAGCTGACCAGTAATGGCACAGATTAACACTTGCATTTAATGAAAGACCTGACTGCTTAAAGTTTATCTTACTTTAGGTTAGCAGTTGTAAAACTCCTCCAGCTATGTATATAGCTTTTCTGAAAATTTCATCTACCAAACTAAATTGAAACTGCCATCTCAAAAAAACTCCATGCCATTTACAGTGCCAATATTACAACAGGTTAAAATATAAGGGTGAAATAAGATTAATAATTTAAATAATAAACTTCATAAGTTTAAATAAACTTAATGAGTTTTAAATATCTGTATATCACCAGAAGCATAGAAAAAGAGAGGAAACAGAAATAGAACCATAATAAAATTTACTTCAATTGTGGTCCTGTCAGAGTCTGTTTTGGGCATTTAACAGTTAAAGAAGCAGTGGCACGCTAACCGAGCACATTAAAACAAAGAGTTGGCAGCTCCTGAAGGAAAAGAGCTTGTGCTCCACTGTTCCAACTTGTCAGTCAACTCATGCCAGCACTCTCCTTGTCTGCCTTTTCTCCACACCCTCATTACATGTGTCTGTCTGGACTGATCTGCTCATCTGTTCAGGGACTCTTCTGACAAGTCAAGAATTCTGCCTTCTTTCTGCTCTGGAATTGGATCAAATCACCTCAGCTTTTTTTTGTAGCCCCACCAGGAGGCTTTTTGCTTATGGTCTCATTCTGTTTGCCTTCACTACTTGTCTGTTTTTGATTTGTAGAATGGAGGAAGCCGAATTGCTGA